>VIEB01000763.1:6505-74005 GCA_006547085.1 Malus baccata | reverse complement strand
ACAAATTACAAAACATTTCTAATATTCCCTATTACTTTACAAAATTCTAATATTGCCTGCAAAGTACAAATGTCCTACAATTTTCTAGTATTTCCTTCAAATTTCTAATATTTCCTACAAATTAAAAAATTTCAAATATTTCCTACTAATTACAAATGTTTCCTACAAATTTCTAGTATTTCCATCAAACTTCTAATATTTCCTACAAATTTAAAACATTTCCTTCAAATTACAAAGGTTTCCTCCAAATTTCTAATATTTCCTTCAAATTTCTAATATTTCCTATTCAAATTTAAAAATTTCTAATATTTCCTACAAAATTAAAAGTTTCCAACATTTCCTAATTTTCACAATTTTCACAATTTTCACTATTTCATAAATTTCACAATTTTCCTACCAATACATCAAAACCCAAGATTTTGCACATGCAACTAATATAAATCAAAGAGGTGAGCAAACATACCTTTGGGGCAGAGAGAGCATAGAGAGAGAGAAAGCATATAGATATATCAGTAAAGGCACAAAGGACAAAGAAGAAGGTTCTCGGCCTGATATAAAATAGGGATGTGATATCCACACACCCATTTTTACTTCTCTCACACCTTTTTGATTTTCGGCCGTCGGATCGGATGAATTGAAGAAGATCAACGGACAGAAATTAACAAGGGGTGTGTGAGAAGTAAAAAGGGGTGTGTGGATATCACACCCCATAAAATATCACCAAAAGTTGCAAAGGTTTTAAAATTGTGACACGTGTATTTTGACATTATTGATTCGTTGGGCAAAAGTTACATAGAAATGTCCACCCGGTTTAATTTTGTGCGAAAATAAATGGTGGGAAAATAACTCAGCCTGACAAATTTTATGATATTTCGTTGGGCAAATACTCTAACATAGGGGAAAATATGATATTTTGGGCAAAAATGGGGAAGATTAGAAAGTTTACCCGACAAATGTAGTATTCTTGTCCGATGAACTTTGTAAATTTCGTCAGGCAAATACCAAGTATTTTCCTTTTTTTTTTTTATCCTAAGTGGTTAAAAGATTATCCAATTTGATTAGGTCAATTAAGTGTGTGGTTTTACTCCCAATTAGCATCCTTGCAAAAATCATCAAAATTAAAGCTAAAATAACCATTAAATCAAGATGATACGTTTCTAATCGTCGAAGAATTTTGTCCCATTACCTAATGTTTTATGATTTTTGGCTATGCAATCTCGTACTATATTAAAGAAAGTGTGATGATTTTATCATTGAAATTAGTTTCGTAGATTGTGTATCCCGTCTAAACAATAGATTCAACCAAAACTTAGAGTTTATTCTATAATTCTATTAAGTAGAATGTAAGATTTGTGGTAACCACCAACGTAAATATTTTAAATTGATGATTGGATTCGTTCATTGTATTTTTCTAGGGTCGAGGAATGTAGTTGCAAAAAATCATCAAAACCAAAGCTAAAATAACTGTTAAATGGTGATGATTCGTTTCTAACCATCAAAGAATTTTGCCCCATTATCTAAGGTTTTTTATATTAGCACCCCATAAAATGTTGAATGCACCCCACATTAAAATTTAATATTAATGACTAATTTACTCTACTATGTAATGACAATTTTGACCTTATTAGGTTTAAAAAATAATAAAAAATTTATAAATACACCCCAAATCACTTTTAACGTGTTATTTATCTATTTCAACTATCAAAACCCCTCTCATTCTCCATTGTTGAATAAAACCCTAAGCAATGAAACTACAAACATGTTGATTGAGAAATATAATTTTTGACGAATGGAACACGAAATTGGTGTTTCGAAAGCTTTGAAATCATTATTATTGTTATTGAAAAACGTTCAAATAAACCTAAACATTTTTTGAAATCATTCAATTTGAAATCATTCGGCAAAATAAAAAATGAGTGTTATAAGATTTGAGAAATGTAGGGGTGTGTAGAAAATATAAGGTGTATATTAAGAATGTGGGGTGTGAGGGTATTATGGGGAAGGAAGTGAGGTGTATTAAGATAATTTTTAATTGAAAAAGTAAATGTGGGGTATATTAAGTATGTGAGGTTTATTCAACAATTTGTGGGGTGCTAATATAATAAGCCTTATCTAATCCATGAAAGTTTGTTTTAGGTGATTTTTGGTGCATGTGAACGCGTATTATATTAAAAAAAGTGTGACGGTTGGATGGTTGAAATTAGTTTCGTAGATTGCGTATCCTGTCAAAACAATAGATTCAACAATCACTTAAGAGTTTATTCTATACTTCTATTAAGTAGAATGTAAGATTTTGTAGTAACCAACAGTGTAAATACTTTAAATTGATTATCAGTTCATTCATTGTATTCTTCTAGGGTCTAGGAGTGTAGTTGTAAAAAATCATAAAAAACGAAGCTAAAATAACCGTTAAATCGTGATGATATGTTTCTAATTGTCAAAGGATTTAGTCCCATTACCTAATCCCGGAAACTTGCATTTGGGTTTTTAGCATATGCCATCTTGGAGTATATACCAACTACATTGACAGTTGGGTTGTTGAAATTAATTTGCAAACGGTAAAAATTATCGAAGGAATTGAATATGCAAAAATATTCCTCATTTGTGCCAGATAGACATAGTTTAGTTTGCCCGACGAATTGTAAACTCTAAACCTAAAATAGACCTTTACCCAATTCGTCGCACAAAAGGTGGCATGATACACACCAATTTTCCCCTTCGTGCGAAAACTTTGCTCGACAAAGTTCACTTTGCCATTCAAAATGTTTCGTTGCCTAAAGTATCTATAAAAAACAAAAACAAAACATTTACAACTTTTGCTTGACAGGTTCTTTTATTCCATCTGGCAAAGTAACTTTACCCGACTAAATACTATTCGTTGGGCAAACTTTCATTGATAATTGGTAATTTCTGGTAGGGTTTGCATCCTTTTATTTTGAAATCATTATTCATAAAAATAATTGAAATAAGTTGGATTATCATATGATTGAGTGCTACTACATTACCCAAATAGAAAACTATATTGCCACCCCATCGATCGGTTCATAGGTACAACACAACTTAATTTAATCATCATTTTTGTGGTTAAGTATTTGTCCACATATGTTCTAATTGTCTTATTATGACATCACTGCATCTATGGCACCTCTATAAATAAGTCGCAAAAATATCACTGCATAAGTCATTCCCCAAACAAACTCGCAAAACCGAGTTGGTTAAGAGAGATTTCACTAGACAGAATGGGGTCAGAAACTCAGCCTAAGCTTCCTGTTATAGATTTATCTGATGAAAACTTCAAGCCCGGTACAGATGCATGGCTCTTGGCATGCAAAGAAATCAAGGATGCACTAGAAGAGTATGGCTGCTTCGAAGCTATTTACCATAAAGTTCCTCTGGAACTTCACAACTCCATTTTTTCTGCGATGGAAGATCTATTTGGTCTTCCATTAGAAACTAAAAAGCAAAAAACCAGTGATAGGCCTTACCATAGCTATTTTGGACAATATTCATTCCTTCCTCTCTACGAATCCCTGGGGGTCGATAATCCAACAACTGTTGAAGGAGCTCAGGGTTTCACAAGCATCATGTGGCCTCAAGGAAATGCCCATTTTTGGTATATTTTGATAAATCAATACTCACTCTAAATTCTTTTTCTTCTTTTTTAAGTATATACATATTATATTTATCCCAAACAAAAGTTTATGTTGTCAGACTAAGCAAAAACTAACCTAATCAAATTTGCCAGCATAAGGATTTACGTTGACTGAGATTGGGAGGAAAAGAATCCCGCATACATATATTTTTCTATAACATATATTATGCCTACTATGGTTTAATTCTGTATTCTTTTGATTAGTGAAACTGCTCATTCCTTCTCAAAGCTGGTAGCAGAATTGAGTCAAATGGTGACAAGAATGGTTTTTGATATGTACGGTGTGCAGAGGCTTTTTGACTCTCACATGGAATCAACTACATACCTGCTTAGATGCTTTAAGTACAGAACACAAGAAGAGAATGAAACCAATGTGGGACTGCATCCTCACACAGACAAGACCTTCATATCCATACTGAATCAAAATCAGGTGAATGGCTTGCAGATTGGAACAAAGGATGGTCAGTGGATTGATGTGAACCCTTCACCCTCATCTTTTCTAATTTTGGCAGGCGATGCATTCATGGTAGGTCACTTTCTTAATTTCTTGCAGTTAAAGCGTGATTGATAGAGTTTTTATCTTTTGTTTGTTGGTTTGATTTATGAACTGGAATATTGATTTATTAGTACACATATAAATTCTACAACGAGTCATACATAATTAGGTATTGAACTCATCATTCAAGAAAGTCAAACATGAGATGAGACAAGTGGGAAGAAAGAACATTAGAACGTACTACAAATATAGATCTTTCTAATCCCAAATATATGCCTCAATGCACTTTTCCTTTCTCTTGTTTTCACTTGGCAGGCATGGAGCAATGACAGAGTACCCTCTTGTGATCATCAAGTCACCATGAAAGAGAACAAAACCAGATACTCCCTAGGGCTGTTCGCATTCAAAAGCGGGATTATACAAGTACCTGAAGAGCTAATTGATGAGAAGCATCCCTTGTTGTATAAACCATTTGATCATTTCAGTTTCCTTGACTTCGATCGAACACCAGAGGCAAGGAAATTGAAGTTTTCTATCAAAGCCTACTGTGGTGTGTGAGATCTCTTTTGATCTAGAGGGATTGCCTTCTTACTTTGCATAATAACTCCCTGAAACGTTGGGTTTTATAATCTATTGTGCATCTAAGTGTGGGTTTGTTGCTGCTTTTCTTGTGAATGTAATATAGCTTGTGAGGGTTGTTGATCTTAATTCCTTCTTTGATTCTACTAAATAAAAAAGTTATTATGGTGTGGTTTTTAATAATCTTTTTCTTTTCTTGGATTAAAATATTGTTCATTAGATTTAAACTCATGTCACTACTCAAGTATAAAGTGGACGAATGTAGCCATTAGACCAAATTGTTGGGTCATATGTTTTTGATTCAGATGAAGAAATTTTTTAACCATGACAATACCAAAAAATTGTACCTAGACGTTTAGTCCCCCTTCTCTGGCTCGGGTTTTTGGATAAACATATAACTAAAAATACTTTATAATGAAATTACTATAGTTTTTCATATGTAAGCTCATGATAATATCACACTTTATAAAAAGCACGTCAAACTCAATGCTTTAAAGAATAACTCAATTTACTTTGTAACACCTTGCAGTGTTTGTTGTTATTAAAGGTAGACTACATGTGATATGAATAAGATGGATAACCTTACAACACATTTTCACAAATGGCTTCATGGAGAGCAATTAGTTTATGAGTGATCAAAATATGTAACAACTAATGTTTGCTATGTTAAGCACCATGAAATCTTCAATAACCACCTCAAGTTTCCCCTAAAACCCAACAGAGTCTTGAGGATCTCGACGCCCCTTTCTAGTTTGATCTATCCTTAACTTAAATACCAGTTATGCAGGTACAATCGATTTCTACAAAAAAATTCCAGCACAATCAACCCTAAAAATAAGATATTTTCAAAATCATTTTATTTACGAAAAAGAAAATTCAATACACTCCGACCCGTCCAATAACAGCAATCACTTCACAACGACACCAATGAATTATCCAAGCATTCCAACATAAGTTTACATGTGAGAGTGAAAAAAACACTTATTTACGGCAGCATCCTTTAAAACTCATTTCTATTCCCACTTTGCTCCAAGAAACTTCAATTTTCTCACTTAACACTTCGAAAAGCAAATCCTATCTCACATATTGACTCCCATAACGTCGGAAAAGGATCCTAACCGGATCCTTTTCCTAGGGATCCCGGGGATCTCATGATCGTGATCGTTCATCGTACATTGTGCAGTCAGTTTTCGTTAGGTACTATTTATGTTTCATTTTAAATTTTAAATTTCAAATGATTTCTGACCGTACGATGAATGGCCACGATCATGGGATCCCAGGGATCCCTAGGAAAAGGATCTGGCGATGTCATCGGTTCCATTAAAATACTGATGTCGCATGAAATGGGACCCACTTAACACTTTGTAGAGCTCTTCATCCGGATGATCATGAGTTGGTATCTCATATATTGGCTCTATGTACTCATTGGAAGCATTTTGATACTCAAAACCATTTGTTGGCCTATCATAGTATTCATGAATATGATTGTCTTCAAAAGAATAATAACCTTCATCATAGCCATAAGTTGGCCAATCTGCAAGATTATTATTTATTTGATGGCCATTAGTTGGCCGACAATCATGTTCCATGGGACTTGAGTACTTTTCAGCCATGTACCCATAAGTTGGCAACTCATAGGTTGGCTCTATGTGATAGCCATAGCTTGGGCGTTCTTCAACACCGCCATCCTCCTCATACTCCGAAAAAGCAGAAAAATCATGAACATAAGGATTGTTCATGATCTAACTTCATATAAGTGTCCCACTGGGCATGCCAAAATATGTTCGCTCCCTAAATCCGCCATGAGGCCTTGCGGGCAAGCCGGGGATTTACTTCACATACGAGATTGGTGGGTGCGAGCGTGCCACTACTAGATGCCGCTAGTAGACGGGATTTGAATGATTGAGGTTGCGCCTTTTGACTTCAAATCAAGAGATTGTGCCATTTGAGTGGGAGTTGCTCAAATTAAGGTTCTTTGTTTGCCTTAAAAATAAGGACTTTACTTATATGGAGAGATAGAACAATATGTAAATGACAAGGTTGCTTGGAAATATAAATAACAGAGGAAAATGACTAAAATTGCAGATTGCTTGTAATTTATATGGCTGGAAATGAGTACATAAAAGCTACAAATAAGATCAATACCGCAAGTGAGCAGCAGAGCTAATAAACTAGATAAAAGAAGGCTTTTGGCAAATCTGGTTTGAGCAGAGTTTGTGCTTTTGTTTGTTTGTTTGAGTGTCTCTAATCCTTCTCCATCTGCTTCTTTATATAGAGGTCTGGAAGAGCCCCCTTGCTGAGATCTTTGTACTTGCCCGAAAGAAGCTTGGGCAGCTTGCATTGCTTTTGCCAACTTGCATGGAGAAATAATATTAAAAGGGGAACTTCCATTTCCACCAC
Organism: Malus baccata; assembly: GCA_006547085.1. Taxonomy (NCBI): domain Eukaryota; kingdom Viridiplantae; phylum Streptophyta; class Magnoliopsida; order Rosales; family Rosaceae; genus Malus; species Malus baccata. The sequence goes on along the minus strand of VIEB01000763.1, from coordinate 66,878 downwards.
ATGCTTTCATCACATGTTTTCCCACTTGTAATAAACTAACATTTAAAAGAAGCAAGTTGGCTTCTTTCACATGTTCCTTGCCCGAAAGCTTGTTGATGCCTTTCCATCTACTTGCAATACATGCATGTATCTTGATTAAACAAAGGCTAGACAAACCTCCACCACCCAAACAACTAGGAGAAAAAATCTTATAAAGACAAACCCCTCCTCTTGCATCTAAATATCTTTCCAAGTTAGCTTTCTTGCATATTAATCCTCCAAATGCCATATTTTACCCAAATAACCCAAATAAGTAAAAATGGGTATATTTTGAGTGCAAACAGGGTTTACTTGGCAAATGATTGAAATATCTATTTTTTGTTTTTTAGGGTTCTTCAATTCTCTGTGGCCTTTCTTGACTGAGAATAAGGTGGGTAATTGCGGACTTGTTGGAACTTATGGGATGTTTAGTCCCTCATCGGCCAGCAACTTAAGTGAAAGAACCATCATAAGTGAGTTTTTCTCACTCATTGTTAACCAATAATTGGGCTTAATCGATGGGCCAAAGCCCTTCTGTTCATATTAACATGTTAAAAATTGGCCTTGGGGCTCGGAAATTTAACAGTTGGTTTCGGTTTTACGTTTTTGTTGTCCGATTCAGTTTTTTCCGAAAGAATTAAGATTGTTACCGACTTAAACAGTTGCAACCGTTAACAGTCACAACTGCATCTAACAGTTATAACAGTTGGGTTAAGCCATTATATATCATAAACGTAATTATCAATTGAAAACGTTTCCTTCCTGTTATTTCACTGGAAAAACACACTTCATTTTACAAAGAATTCAAGTTCGAATCCAAGAACTTGGATTAATAGTTGTATCATGGAATATAGATGTCCACGAACTATTGCACTAGTTTGCAGGGGCATATTTCTGTCTTAGGAGATTGCTACTACAGATCTCTATCTATGAATAAACAAGTTAGTAATATATGTTGTGATTCTATTTATAACTTCATTTAAATATACATTGTGGATGCAAATTTATGCTGTCTCTGCATTAGCTCGTGTGTCAGCATGTGTCGATGAGCACTATATATGATATGTTTGCTTATGCGAGATTAAGTAATTATGAACATCATGTGCTCATTTACAAGATATTGTGTCGTATTTAATTCTTGAGATATTGCAAGCTATGGTAAGTATTTTCATACTATACGTAGTATGTATGTTTTGGATACTATACTTGTTTTACGGCAAGGGGTTGTAAAGTTTTCAAAAAGGTTTTTATAAAACTTTATTTTTAGGCACACTCACCCTTGTTTTTCGCCCCTCCAGGTTTTAGTAGTTGAGTTATCGTGTCAACGAGGATTTCTGGCAAACTGTTGTTGTGGGAATACTACTGACGGTATAATTCCTTTTTTACCTTTACTGTACTTTACTTATGCTCTGACATCACATGTGAAATGGGTTCATTCTCGCTCACATGAGCACTCTTACATTTAGGCACTTAGGTTTAAATTTATTCACATTTTCCACATCACTACACTTCGTGGCTTCATCACCCTTCTGGTGTCGGCCAACATAGCTCGATTCGGAGTTCAAACGGACATTCCGGGTTAGGGTGTGTCAATTTGGTATCAGAACATAAGTTTGGGCAGTATTGCGCTCATCACACGCGTGATGTAAGCATTCTTGGTTCTTGAGCCTAATTTTTAAATCTTGCCACCTCGTCGAGCACGAAAAATGTGTTAACTTTTTCTAAGTTGTGAGAGATTTGGACGACTTATTGACCTTCTAAAAGAACATTTCGGCGGCCACCTCTATACCTTAAATAAAGAACCTTCATGCTAGGGAAAATCACGATTTGAGACAAGTTGATGGCCTTGAAGCAAGGCTAATGTATCGATAATTATGTGCTATCGAAGACTTTACCAATCAATTCCATCACTATTCTCCAGTCATCTTTACCAAACCTTTCGAGATAGGAAACGAAGAATAGTTTTGTTTCCTTGGCAGTACTTGCTAAAATACCACTTGTTAAAATTCCTACGAAGTTGTACCCTCATCGAGATTCCAGAAATGTCTTGAGCGACAACCTAGTGCTAAAGTGGCAGCACTCGACGGAAGAACATCTAGGGGACAACCACTTTTGGTCCTCGATAGCACTAATATTTTCAAAACGCACTAGTGATTGTTCTGGATCTTCAGGAGGAAGATCGACTTCCGTTTAAGTCCATTCTAAATTAGATTATTAGCAAATTCCTTTTCTCCGGCCTTAGGACTTTCCAACCAATACTAGTTACTAGAGTTTCCTTTGGTGAAGTACTCGTCATTTCAATGAGCATATGCATAGGCGTACGAGTTGTTATACCTACAGTTAGTAGAAATCCCCGAATTAGTAAGTATTTTCCCTAGAATTAATGAAACCACCTAATAGGTCCAATTCCTTACCAATCATCCGAAACTATCTACCTGAAAGGGCTTTAACCTGTAATCAGCCTACGGTGGCGTTATTAATTGACGATATTGTCCGATATCCATGAACTGTTAACCAGTATTCAGGCGGTATGATTTCTGATACCATACATAGGTACTAGTATCTGGGAGTGATACCTTTATGTGAGAATGCCGGTTCACAGTTTCAGGATAGCGAACAATATCAAAATATCATATGTGCGTTAATTAATGGCACGATTGATAGACTGATTAACAGTGACTACCTGAGCCAAAGAAATTAAAATCGTGGAAACTTGGGAGCATGCCTTGTATTAGCACAGTAAATTCATAGTTGTGTTAACCATATTACCTAATTAGATACCCTGAACATTCTTGACTAGTTATTCTTATGGTCACTTTCACCGACAAACATTAGAAATGAAGCACTAGTTAAATTCCCGTTGTAAGAATGAATTGAGTATAGAGAAAGCTGTGAAAACCTATGAACACATGTCGTAGAGAAAGGGAGTAGTATGGTACTTTTCAAGAACGTATACCTTTGGTGTCATTTCTCCAAATTTTACCTGGGATATCACCAAATGGTGAAGTGAGGTTCACCATCGATCCACTTTCTCGTACTACACTAGTTTTCCTTGCGTCTTTTCGAACAAGTCCTACATTATTGAGAAAACTTAGTTACTAAAGCTTATTTATCCAACGAAACACCTTATTTAGGGAACCCCAAACTATCCGTGAAGGTGAAAGACTAAACCTTAGGATTGTACCTAGATTTTAGCAACTCAATCATGTGACGATTAAAATCGTGAATACCCATACTTCGAATTGATGGTCTACCTGACCAACCTTTGTAACCCGAGCTTTCCTCCATAGCCTGACGAATTGATTGTGGTCTTAACGACAATTTTCTCATCTACCTCAGAAGTGAGATTAAATTTTCTAAACACCAACAGTTAGCTTTATACCAAATTGCTCAACTGTTAACTTTGATTCAATTGGTACTTTTCTCAGGAGATGTGATCTTAGTGTATTCTTCTCTTTTTCCCAAAAAGGTTGTAACGGAAGAAAGTTGAAATTCTCACAAAGTGTTGTGAAATGTGAGATATTCTTGGTTTTGTCGATTGTATAGACAAATTGCTAGCGATTTTTTGGCTATAGTGTTTTTCTTCACATATAAACCGAGGAAAGTTAATTTAGTTGTGATGTTGATTATGAATCAAGTTTCTGACAACCGAACTGTTGTTTCACCTCATCTCAGTTTTATGCCTTTTGATGACAATGATCATTTCGAAATCCATGATGTCGTGTTCTTTGGATGTTTCGGTTGTGTAAAGGTAGCATGGCGGAGTATTGCTTATATTTTCCAACGTGTAGAACCGTTGGAAATGAACCATCTTATTCATGACTTAGAGTCAACAGTTACCATCTTTACTTGAAAATCGGATGACACTTTTATATGGAGAAACGTGTTCAAAATCTTTATCAACCTTCGACCAATCAAGTACATATTCATTTGAAAAGAATTAGATTTCTGACTATGGCAATAGAGGAACCAAATTAACATCTACGATTGCACTATTGTGTTTCATCTCGGCTGTGCAAACGTAGTTACTCTTTACCGCTGCAAAATGCATATCTACCTTTGAACACCTTTAGCCTATCCTATCCAAATTCAACTGGAATTCATGAGTATTGATATGACGTTACTTACGAATTCTCAAGAAATTATTTGAGTGGTTATAATCACTTCCTGTATATAAATAGAGATATGGAAATATCATCATAAGCTCCCTGTACAAGGTATCTTGTACATGTGGAGATTATGACAATGTTTTGGTGATTATCGACCGACTTGACAAATCAACCCACTTTCCATTGGTCCAGAGAGACTACATTGTTGACCACTTAGTACAATTACTCATTCTTGAATTTATCAGATTTTCTGGCATCTCAATCAGCATCTATTCTGACTGTGATTTCATATCGACCTTTTTGGGCCAGAAGACATTCCAATCATCCTTGGGTATGTGTACACCCCACCGCACTTCGTATTATTTTTAATGCAAACAAACCGTCTAGGAGAATTGCTCGGACATTGAAGTTTTAGTGGTGACCATTAATTCCTCAATCACCTAACAAATACTCTACTAAGCGAATCTTTATCGTTGGTGATTGAATATTCTGGAAGCTACCGTTGTAGCGAGATGTCATGCATTAATTTCAGTTACCTTGTATTCTAGGATTGATGAACTTGTTTTGACCCTCAAATTCTTGAGTGTTCTTTTAGCCCTCTCAACATAGTTTTTCACTAAATTCAAGAGAAATTCATTATGAATCTGCTTGCTAAGGCGTTATGGACTACATGGTTCGACAACATGGTGTGCATGTCATTACTATATCTCATCATGATACGTGTTTCACCTCTAAGTCTTGGGAAGTCATCTTGAAGGATATGAGTACAAGTTGTTGTCTGGTAACACACTTCATCCTTAGATTAACGGCCAGTCTGAACAAATTATCTGAATCTTCACGGCACGTTGTGTTTATCCGTTCTATAGTTTTACCATGATTGTAGTAGACACTTATATTTGTTAGAGAAGCATGTAATGACGCTTATTATTCCGATTTGTGTGTGATATCATTTAAAGCGTTGTATAGAGATTTTATGCACAACATATGATTGATAGAGGAGTATTACGAACATGTATTTGAATAATCGAGATTGCAATTTAGGAAATTGTGTGCTATTTGCATTGTCACCCGGGAGGGTCGTACGTGAGTGTGGTCGAGGCGCTAATCAGACTATTTTTATGTATTTCCCAATGGGGGGCAAGATGGTAATATTTTCCCATCGGGAATTTGTTGCTGGCTTATCGAGACAATAGTGAGTTGTCGATATCGTGGGCTGCAGACCGTAATATTAATAACTATTCATTGTGTTCATTAAGTAAGTGGACAAGTAGGTCCTTTTACGTTAACATTTTTATTTATTTATTTATTTATTGTTTGGGCTTGACCCAAGGATACTACACACTTACATTTGGAGTACATGACGCAATGAGTGCGTAGGTGAAAAAATTCTATGTTTAGTTTTAATTTCAGTACAATTATCCTAACTTTATGTTATTATATATGTATTTTCTCAAGATGTTATTATACATATATAAATACTTTCGACTTCATGTTTTTATAAAAATAGTATATTATAGTATTGTACTGAAGGAGAAGGAAAGTATGAGTTTAGAGGCATGAAAGAGGAACCATTGCACTCCGATCGCGACGGAAGGGCATTCTTTTTTATGCAACCGCTTTAACTTGATATCTTTTTTACATATTTATTTTTCTGCTCCCTTTTCACTATTTTTGTATAACAAATGATTTCAAATTTCAGGGACGAAATTTTTTTAAGGTGGGTAGATCGTGACAACCCATCCCTACTTTTACGATTTTATTAATTTTAAATGAGTGAATTGACGAAAATGCTCTTAAAGGCGAGATTGTTGACTTTCGTTGACCATCATTTCATGATGCGTATAGGCAATTATTTTATCGTATTCTCGAAGTACTCGATGATACAAACGCGTAGGCATAAGCAAAGTCAAATTTGGAATTATGATGAAAATTTTACGGATTTACAAACGTAAAGAGTGGTTTGGTAATTTCATGTTAAAGATATTTTGTGGCCTTGTTTTGTGAGCTGCATGGGGCCCACACCAGTCATCTCATTCTTTCCCTTGTCCCCTCCATTATTTCTGGGATAGCTCTCTTGCTGCCTCCTCATTGTGTATCTTCCCTCTCTTTTAGCTCTTTCCTCCCCACCACTCATTCTCCTCTGTAAAGCCGAGGAGACCATGAAGCCAAGGCCAAACTTTGGCAAACTCCACGTAAACCACGGCTAACTACCATGACTCTCTTTGTTCCCTCACTCTCTCTCTCATTCAAACTATCTATCTCTCTTCACCTAAGGAACACCACACCATCGAGCCATCACCCCAGCAATGTACGACCATCGCCACTCCGGCGAGTCCTCAAACCACCACACCACCACATTTCACTCTCTCACTCTCTCTCTCTCTCTCCCTCTCTCCTATGTTTTCTCATTTCTATTGTCGGTGCACACCTACACAAAAACACAGACCACTGCATAATAGCAGTAGCATACCTAACCTAGCGAACTCCGGTGAGATCTTACATTCTCCGACATTAGGTAAGCATCGGGTCAACCCCTCTTATCCCTTTCATGATTTAGAAGTGACTTTTAGATCAATAAGTGTCTAATTTGATGAGGTTTTGGCACATAAAATGCACAGGGGGAATTCCCTTATATTTTCCGACGAACTCTGGAAAGTTACAAGTGCTTTTCCGGCCAACTCTGACCACGACTGGGAGTTGTAATGGTATACTTCGATTCCTCGTCCTTTAAGCTTCAATTTGGTATATTAAGTTGTTAGTGTTGGTTGAGTTGTGGAATCGATCGGAGTCGGTGAGCTTCTGGCTTTCTCTTTTGCAGATACCGGTAACTTGATTAGGAAAAAAAAAAAAAACTCGACCCAAACCTTTGGGCCGTTGACCCAAGCCTATAACCTAGATCCGACCCGGATCCATTTAGAGATTAAGAGGAATATTGAATATTCCGTTAACCTTAACAGAATATTCTTTCTGAGGAAAGAATATTCTATTAAAGTTAACTGTTGATCATTAGTTGACTTTTGTTGACTTTCTGAAATTTTCACGAAAATCCTCTTAGGCTAATTTTGACATCCCGAGTCCCTTTCTGGCATCCATTTAGTGAAATTATAAAGTTTTAAAGTAGTTGACCACCAGGATGTCTCAGTTGACTTTTAGGGTTGACTGTTGACTTTTTGTTGACTTTTGGTAAAATATGTCGGGCACCCTCTTAGTGTATTTCAACGCGCTGATTCCGAATCCGCCATCTGTTTCTCCAAATTCAAATATTTTAATTGAATTTTACTAATGGGTCCCAATATTATGCTTAGGTACGATTACTAGCGAAGACTCCGGCTCCCTAGCTCGAACATATGCGACATCGCAAGTAACTGTGAGTGGGTCTTTTCTTTTATATAGTATATATATATAATTGTAAGTTTCCATTTATACATTTCATAAAGAATTTTCTACAATACTCCTAGATTAGCGTGACGTTTATAAGACTTAGCGCATTGATTGAAATTATGAAGATATGCTACGTCCTGCGGTATGCACAGGTATGCGCATTATTACTGATGCCTTAGTTATCTTTATGGTCTTGAATAGTATTACGATGATGTGAATTACCGATTTATCGTTGTATGATCATATTTATGTTATCTGCTCATTGTTTATTGCACCGGTGTTAGTACTCGCCCGGGCCAGGGCTAGTCTTTCATCTGTATGTGCACATCGCACCGTACGCTCACTTTGGATCCATTGTATGTGTCAGTCTTGTCGTAGATTACTATAGGCACTTAAGACTCATATGTGTTGTGCATAGCGCCAGTCTTCATATGATTGTAGTACTAGAGTGTATATCATTGTTACACTTAGTCCTGTTCATGTCAAAATATCTCTGCATGAGCTCGTGTGTCAGTATGTGTCGATGAGCACTTGATATGATATGTTTGCTTATGCGAGATTAAGTGATTATGGACGTCATGCGCTTATTTACTAGATATTGTGCCGTATTGAATTCTTGAGATATTGAGGCTATGGTAAGTATTATCATACTATGCGTAGTATGTATGTTTTGGAAACTATACTTTTTTTTACGACAAGGGGTTATAAAGTTTTCAAAAAGGTTTTTATAAAACTTTATTTTTAGGCCGACTCACCCTTGTTTTTTGCCCCTCCGGGTTTTAGTTGCTGAGCTATCGTGTCGACGAGAATTTCTGGCAAACTGTTGTCGTGGGAATACTATCGACGATATAATTCCTCTTTTACCTTTACTATTCTTTACTTATGCTCTGACATCACATGTGAAATGGGTTCATTCCCGCTCACATGCACACTCTTACATTTAAGCACTTAGGTTTAAATTTATTCACATTTTCCGCATCATTACATTTTATGGCTTCATCATCCTCCAGGTGTCGGCCAGCACAGCTCGATTCGGAGTCCATGTAGACATTCCGGATTAAGGTGCATCAAGAGGCCTTTGGGCCTCTTGGTAAAGAAGAGGGAGAAGGCAGGGCCCTGGCGTGTTGGACCCACAACCTGGGTTTGGTGCGCTGGGTCCGTGGGGCAGCCAGCTGGGCTTCAGCGTAGCGCGCTGCTCCATGCAATTTTTTTGTGTGTGCAGCCATCTAATGATTTTCTCTTGCGCCTTTGTAGGAAGTTTTCTTCAAGCCACAAGAGCGATGATGGAGTTCCGCCTTTGTATCGTCAAAGTGGGTCTTTAAGTAAAGTGGGCTACTTCAAGGCTACTCACATCAAATTAATTTTGACGACTCGTACATAGACTTCCTTGAGACATACAAGCATGCCATTCCATTTAGGGTCTGTGTGAAGCGTGTCAAGAAGGGAAGCAGCTGTGAGCCATGTAGTGGGGTTCAGAGAGCTACCAAGTTTCATCCTTACTTCTTCTAGTTGGGATTCACTTTTTCCATGCCACGTTTCTTCCAAGAAGTACTTTGCTCCATGAAGTGTGCCCCTGCTTAATGTTATCCAAATACGGTCTGCGTGATGGTGGGGTTCCTGAATTTGAGCTAATTCTTTAATTTCACAATGTCAAATAGTTTGATTAGTGCCTTGTATGAACAACTATGGAAGTAAAGTACCTACAAATACACACTCCCAAGGATTAAGGTTCCTGGCTGCAATCACAGGTAACCGTATGGTGATATGATCCTTCTTGCTCTTGCTGGTAGTTTTTGCCTAATTTCCTCATTAGATACGTTTATATGCAGGAAAGACAGATCCAAAACACGTCCTTAAAGAGTCAAAATTGCAAAGCAAACAAACCTCCAACATAAAGAAGAGGTGATTCATACATTAAATTATTTTAAGATTGGATTTGACGTGCATGCCTTCTATTTTACTCATATCTGATTATGGATTATTTGTTAATTTAGTGAAACGGGGTTTTGTTTATTTTTGTGTTTAATTTCGTGAGTTTTGTTTAATAAACTGATTTCGGTGTGATCATGTGTTAATTTAGTGAAATGGTGGTTTAAATGTTGTTGTGAAATCTTAAATGTTTGCAGTCATTAAACTTTTGCTGATCAAACTTAAGTTAGCATTACATGTGAGTGAGTTTGATATGTTTTTGGCTTTTATTACATGAAGAAATCTGCTATATCCATAGAAAATAATTTTTCTGTTTGTTTAGCAATGCAATTGAACGCTACTATATTTTCTATTTGCGTTGAGCAAAACTGCGATCAATTAACATCAGCTATATTAGCAAACCCGTAAACTTGTTTCATGACTGTCAAAACATTCTTTCAATATTTTAAGTTTCCAATCGAATACCAACTGTTTGATTGCGATCTCTTTGTGAGATTGGATATATGATTTAAAAATTCTGTTAACAAATGTTAATTACGATAACTATTTTCTAAACTTAAATGGAACATGAAAATTTGACCACAAGAATTGGACCGTGAAAAAGTAGTAACAAACTGTATTTGAAACATTCATTCATTTACGTTATATGTGGTTCTAAGGTTGATTTCTTTTTCTATGCAACCTTCTGTTAACCAATACGGATCTAATAATTCTAGCAATGCTGCAAATGGACAGATCCCATCAGAGCGCTCTATTACCCTTTGTTACTTGATTTCATGAATCCATCTATATGCTATCTACTGAACTGTTATCCATCTATTGCCTATTTACTATGGAGGTAAAACTTATGGTTGAACTCTTTGCTTTAGATTGGTTTATTTTTAATAATGAAATTCATGTGTATGATTAGGGATGGCAACAGTTCGGTTTGGAGGAGGAAAAGTTATATCAATCTCCATAACCATGAAAATTAACCATATCTATAACCGCAAATTAACCATCGGATATTATCCATAACCATATCCACCGGGTAACTGATTCCCTATCAATTAGCGGTTATATCAACCTTCGTCAATACAAAAAATATATTTGTTCAATTGACGAATGATAATTTAGTAAATATTAATTCCGTTGTTAAATATTTGATGTATAAAATGATTTAATGAATGAATTTTGTGGAGCATAAAAATTAAAGCTAAACATTGATAACGTTGGCTGATCTTTGATATCTCCCATAAGTACCATTGAATTCTCATATATTTTGTTTCATGTCAAAACTTTTGAACTTTCCCACAAAATGCAAGTCACACAATGCAATTTTTGTATTATCAAGATAATGGATCCGGTGAATAATGAATATACATGTGTGTGTGTGTGTGTGTATCACTTAATACTTTAATATTATATATTATTCGGTTCGGATTCGGGGATGAATAGGGATTGGAAACCCCTATAAGCATATCCAAAAACCATAACCAAATAACATTCATGGTTTTGTCCCTATACCCAAAATAGACCTGAATTTTCATACTCAAATCCAATCTATTCGGGTGGTTATTCACAGTTATCGGGTTTAATTGTTAGAATTGTCATCCCTATGTATGATATGGATGGTTTTATGAATTTCTTTTAGGCCATGATGGGATTAACAACGAGTGGGGTGACTACTCGAGATATGTAAATCCTGGGGGAGTAGAAATGACTTCTGTAAGTTGTTTTTCTCTTTTGGGTAATGTGTTATGGTGATTGTGTTTGATTTGGGTCTAACATGAGTAAGTTCATTCTCTTAAATTCATATGGGCAGAGGCTTCCTGGGTTGGTAAAATGGTTTTACCAAGTCTTCGTCCGTACAGGTAATAGGTCATGTATTAATGTTATTGGATTTGATTCCAATGAGTGTGCTTATGTAATTTGGATTGTATTCCTCTGCTTCAAAGATAATTTATGAAATTCCTTTTGTATTTCTCTCCTAATTTCAGCTAATGACGCTGAGCGAGGATTACAGAGTCGCGTACCCAGGTGAGAAAACTAAGGAATGAGTTTTAGATCCTAATAATGGTTGCTCTTTTGCTTTGAATGGTCAGTGCTTTCAATTCTTCTTCGTTTTCTTTTCTTTTGGGAAGCATGCATGTGAAGTTTGAGCGTTGAGTTTGACAAACAAACATATCGAAGTACAAAAATTAAATTTGTCAAATAGCTTTTTTTTTCTTTTTCAAATTGGTGTTGGCATGGAGAAATTTTTAATTGTGACGGGAACTTAAGTGGTACACCACGTGTTTTAGAAGTGGTGAGAAATTTTATTTTTTAAGTTATTAACTTTTTAGAACACATATCTCACAATTTGTATAGTAACACATGGTGTACCGTCCCGTATACCGGTCACACTGAAAAATCTCTTGTTGGCATGCTGAAAAATGTAAGTAAAATAATGATTGTTCGTTTGCTTGGATGAGGTGGTGGCATTCGTGTCGTGTTTCTCGTGTTCGTGTCATTTTCGTGTCATACCCGATAGCTTAACCGAGTCGTGTCATGTAATACCCGTTAAAGTAAATGGGTATTATGACCCGATCCGAAATCAACCCGTTAATATTATCGGGTAATATGACCCGACCTGTTACCCGTTAAGAAAAATATATTTTAAATCAATAAAAATGAAAATGAAAATCATAATTTGACCAAAAAAAAATGTAAAACATAATACTAAATTTCGGAGTTGACTTCTTCGTGAAAGTTATAAAGCTTTTAATTACGAGTGATTACATTTTTTACACTTCTACAATAATTATTATTAATTTTGCATTCAAATAAACAACAATGTTCATGAGATTTGGAGGGTTTTAAAAATCTAAACAACCATGTAACCATCGTCTAAGCGTTGATGATGCAATTATGAACGTTTATTATGCTTTCACATCTATCAGACTTATACATTAATGATTATGAATTTTGTATATTTTGAACTCCCTTAAAAATACTATTCATGAAAGTTTGTATGGTTTTAAAAATTCACACGATCATATACTCATCCTCAAAGCTTAGAGGATGCGACTACGAGCGTTTGCATATTTTTCGCACATGTAAATTAATTATTATAATTTTTTAATGTGTTTGGTATTTTTAAATTACTTGATATTTTTATTTTTAATGTGTTTTATGATTTTTAATCTCAATCTTTGCCTATAATATACTATCAAAATAAATAAATAAATAAAACTTCAATTTTAAAATTTATATAGAATAATAATTAATAAACAATATATACATATTCATTATATCTATTGTATTTTATAGTAAGTTTTTTTAGTAGTTTAAAAAATTAAAATCATCAAAATAACTTTTTTTCTTATCGTGTCGAAACAAGTTACCCGCGTGTCACTCTCGTGTAAACCTGTTAAGGACCCGTTATTAACGGGTTATTATTGTGTGACTCGATAATGACCCGATTAGTTATCTTGTTGATCCGAAACCCGTTATTTTCGTATCGTTTACGTGTCGTGTTAACAGGTCGTGTAAGAAATTGTCAGGCCTAGGTGGAATCCAAATTTGTGGCAATAGAGAAGTAAAGAAGATTTTTCGCCCCTTATGCATCCTGCAAATGATTAGGTAAAAACAGTAAGATTCGGGAATAATTTTTTTTTTTTCCCAAACAACGACGCAGTAAGGGTTTTGTTTATTCTTTTGTTTTTTGTTTGGCTCCATATGGATAATTACCATAAAATGAGCTCTTTATCTTGGTTGGTTGTTAGATACCACAAATTCACTATTTATGCATTTTTCATTTATATCTTACTCCAAATTGTTTCTTGATTGTTTCAATTGGTTAAAAAATAATCGTGATTAGCATCTACAAATTTGTATTAGTTTTAGAGACCAATGGGAACTTCAAATTCCCAGTTAATTAAAGAAAGTTTGAAGCTTAGTATTCATTGTAGGTTATATTGCAAGGTTTCTTGGGATGACATTGTTGGTGAATATCATAAATTTTGTTGTGGTTGATGGTAATTGAATAGTTACTTGAATTTGAACTTAACAATCTGTGATTTCGTGTATGTCATTTCACTCTTTAAGATATGATTTTTTTTTAATATATCACTACATTTTGAGTACAAATTATCTCTGCTTCTCAATCTAGCTTAATTTAATATTAAATGTGATAAAAAAAAAAAACTATGATTAACCCCCGAGGTTAAATAATCAGTCTTATCAAGAAAATAGTTGGGGATGGCCATAACTAAACAAAAAATGTGTTCTTTTAGGGGATGGGGTAAAATTAAAGAAAATATTTTAGTGATGAACTGATGATAGAAGAAAAAACAAATCAGTAGTTCAGTAATGTGTCAAAAACCCGGATGCTTTGCATATTTCAGTTAATCGTTAGTTATTCTTATAATTTGTTTCACTGATTATGAGTGCCTTATAATACAATAGTTGTTTCTTCACAATTCATTTTAGTATTCATCTCATTGTTCACCAAATCAAAAGGAGTTTTTAAGGAATAGAATTTAGGGTGCCTTACACTATGTTTGGATGAAGAAATTTAAGATTACTAAGGAATTTTAAAATGACGGAAATTGAAATTAAGGGATTTTATTTTCTAGAATTTGTGAATTTTGTTGTTTGGTTATCTTAAAAGAATAATTCAATATAATTTGAGATTTTTTTCTTCGAACAATATGGATTTTTCTTTATTTGAACAATGTAAAATTTCATTCTTATTATTGATCATTGTTAATATTATAATGAGATGTCTAAGAAAAAATAATTTCTTTTAAAGAATAGTATGCGTCATTACCCAAAACGGGTTGGGTTTGCTCAGAGTTTTGCTGTTTAGTTTGCTGTGTTTCTAGGTTTTAGCCAGGAATCATCTTTGAATGGGTGGAAAACGCTAAACTTTTCCGAATCTCCATAAGAGTTCAACCTCATATAACAACATTGCACTCCTAGCCTTTCAATGGTTGTAGTATCATCTAAACTTTTTATTTTCAAGTGATTAATTTGAACAAATAATTAAAGATATTGTTCTCAATGAATCTGCTAATCAATTCTCTACTAACATATTGAGTGTGTATTTATTATTCCCTATGTTCTCTGCTCTAATTATATCTATTTTGTTCATATTGTCATTAGAGTATAGCTGCCTTTGGATGCGACCTATGATAAATCGAGAATCAGTTTCATTGTGATCTTAATGATAACATTGCGGCACTGTGACAACATATGCCAATCGAAATTGGAAACCGTTTTTTAATGGGGTGTGATATCCACACACCTCATTTTACTTCTCACACACCTTTTTAATTTTCGGCCGTCGGATCGAATGAATTGAAGAAGATCAACGGACAGAAATTATGAAGAGTGTGTGAGAAGTAAAATGAGGTGTGTGGATAGCACATCCCTTTTTAATTGGTATGGACAAAACTTGGATTTTATTATTGTGTTTTCACTTCAATGTTAGTGATGAACCCTTTCTCTTTTTTCCCTTTTCCAACATTTGTGGATTTTGGTTTGTGAGGTAGATTGTAATATGTCTTATCAGATAACCTAGTACGCTGTAAAGATAGTATTTGTTGAAATGAGTTGTTTAGTTCATTACACTTTTACAAATGTAAATTATTTGTATATATAAATAGGAAAAATTAGTATCCGGTCCCTAGTTCTTACTGTTTATTAACTAAGACCTTATTAGTTATCAAATTTTGATTCAAGTCCCTAGCATTAATGTGATAATGAATTTATATGTTTATTATATAATTTTTTAATATAAAAATTAGTAATTAATTTGGGGTTTAATACTCACACCTCTATTAAACTTCTAATTAATTTTCAATTCAAACATTTCCAAAATAATAAAAAATTAAATTAAATTAAGTTTGTACCTATTAGTTTTTTATATATATAAAAAGATTCTTAATTTTTAATCTTAAATGTACCCATTCATATAATTTTTCAATTTTTTTAATCTGAAATGTACCCATTCTCAAATATATCAATTTGTTATATGTAAAATGTACCCTTTTTTAATATAAAATCCATTCAAATTTTTTAATCCATGTTTAAACTTATATGGGGTACATTCTTTTTCGTTGATTTGAGAATGTATCCATGTTTTGGTACAATAACTTTTTTTGTTAATTTTGGTTAATGTACCCATACATATATGTACACACACACACACACACACACAATATAATAGAGAGTATAATTTATATTTTATTATTTTTAATCCCATAAATTATGGGTTTTATTTAAAATCTCATTAATATAAACAATTACAAATTTCAATTTTTAATTTTTAATTTAAAAAATATAGTAACTTACATTATTACATTAATGTCAGGGACCTCAATCAAAAACTAAAAACTAACAAGGTTTCAATCAAAGAATGTTGATAATTAGGGACCGCATCTAAAGTGTCTCATATAAATAAGTATTACTACTTTTCATTTTACTATATGATCAAATTTTTTGTATGTAAAAATTTCCTAACTTTTTCAATCTAAATAGTATTAACTTTTCTATGATACAATATTTCAAACATAATTCTTCACATAATTTCTAATTCCGCAGCAATGCGCGCGCAACAATTTCTAGTATATTCTATTTCTGATTGCTCATATCTTATGTAAGCCATTGCAATTAACTAACTAATCCCTGGACTGTTTTTATAGCCCGCACAAAAAGATAACAAAAATCCTTGGCTCTTGAGAATGAAAGATTTAATTATAATTAATTGGTGGTCCTAATTCCTACCCATCCTTGAAAAGTGTCCTATAATTTTCTTCAGAGTGTCCTATATGTATTATTTCGCTTTAGTTTATGCTATCAAAATTACGGTACATTAGAAATTATAATCTACTAAATTGTAGATACTTCGATATGTTTCCTACCAATAATAGTCATATGCTGGAGTTATTCACTTTAAAAATTATGGAAAATATTTTATTTGTTGTAACTAAATTGACTAGAGCATGGAGAGGCCCCACAAAGTTAAGTTTTCTCTTCAAGACAAATTAGAATGTTCAATGTACCCCACAAAATTAACTAAATTGACTAGTATTGTTTCTGGTATTGTACCCCACTACATTAACTAAATTAACAAAATTAACTAAATTGACTAGTATTGTTTCTGGTTTTTTATATTAGCACCCCACAAAATGTTCAATGTACCTCACATTAAAATTTAATATTAATTACTTTTTTACTCTACTATGCAATGATAATTTTGACATTATTAGGTTTAAAAAATAATAATAAAATTAACTTTTAACGTATTATTTATCTCCTTCAACTATCAAAACCCCTCACATCCTCTATTATTGAATAAAACTCTACGCAATGAAACTAAAAACATGTTGATTAAGAAAAATTATTTTGGACGAATGGAACACGAAATTGGTGTTTCAAAAGCTTTGAAATCATTATTATTGTTATTGAAAAACACTCAAATGAACCTAAACATTTTTTCAAATCATTCAATTTGAAATCATTCGGCAAACTAAAGTTTAGATGGTTTGAAATCATTTGGCAAAATTAAAAATGACTGTTATAAGATTTGAGAAATGCGGGGTGTATAAAAAATGTGGGGTGTGTATAGAAAATGTAAGGTGTATATTAAGAATGCGGGGTGTAAGGGTATTATGGGGAAGGAAGTGGGGTGTATTAAGATAATTTTAAATTGAAAAAATAAATGTGAGGTGTATTAAGTATGTGGGGTTTATTCAACAATTTGTGGGGTGCTAATATAATAAGCCTTGTTTCCTTCACTATATAAAATTTGATAAAATTCTTGATATATTATTAAAGGTTAATTTTAGTTTACTATCCTGAAGTTTATTGGTTTTTAACATTTCATATAACAAGTATTTTTCGTCCCAATTTAGTACCTAAAGTCATAATTTTAGGACACCTTCATACATCCGTTAAGTTTTATGTCAGAACGTCTATTAACTGATGGCATGGCGTCCACGTGGACAATTATTGGATGTCACGTGTCAATATGGGTCCACGTGATTATTAAAAAAAATACAAAATAAAAAAATATACAAAATTACAAAACTTAAAAAATTAAAAAATAAATAAAAATTAAAAATTAAACCATTGAACTAAACCTGGGTCTCGTATTCCTCCTGGGCGCATTTACTAATCCGTAATCAAATTGAGAGGAATTGGATTGTGGGGGAATTGGATTGAGGAGGAATTGAAATGAGGTGAAATCAGAATCAGATTCCTGTTGAAGTTGTTTACTAAAACTGTCAGAAATTAGAGTATGAATGATGTTGAGTCCATATAAGTTGTTTACTAATTCATTTCAATCGGAATGAAAACTAGGTTGATTACTATATTGCCCTTACATAAATAAATAATTTTCATACTAATTAATTAAATTAAATTCTTAATTAAATTTATATAATAAAATTCATCTATATAAGCATGTATAAATAGGTTTTATTTATTTATTAAAAGATGGCAAGAATGATGTTGAGTCCATATAAGTTGTTTATTAATTCACTATAATCGGAATGAAAACTAAGTTGATGACTAAATTGCCCTTACATAAATAAATTATTTTCATTCTAATTAATTAAATTTATATAATAAAATTATCTATATAAAAATATATAAATAGGTTTTATTTATTTATTAAAAATGACATAATGAGTGTCAAATGAAGGGCAATGTTGGGATAATAAGAAACAAGTGAGGCCATAGTTGGAATAAAAGATGCATTCCCGATTCCCTTGCCCTCAAGGAATTCAAATACCTCACAAAACTAAAGAATCCAGTTCCTCCGATTTCAGGAATTGGATTCCTTGTTTCGTGTGGGCTCCGCCACTTTTTTAATTCCTTAATATTTAGTAAACACCGGAATACTCCATAATCGGAATTCAATTCCCTTTCTTTATTCTGATTACCCTTACGTAAACATGCTACCACTGCTTTCCGTTCCCAGAGTCGCAGCCCTGACGTCAAGCTTCTCCTCCTAAAATCCGAAGGTTTCAAGCATCCACCCACCTCTCCCCCTTTCTTTCTTCGATTCCCCCTTTATCCCATCCACCCACCTCCTCACCCCGCCACATCCCCTACTCCTCACAGCCTCCCTCGCCAACTCAATCACTCTCATTCTCCTATACACGCTGTCGTTGCCGTTTCTGGATCACGATTCTGGTGACCTGAAATTCCGACGCCATGTACCCGCGCGTGGCTTGCAGTTTCGTCGACCAAGCCTGGGTCTCACAACAAAGTTCCGTTGTACCCAAATGGCAGTTGGCGCTGAGCATGAGCAGTGGCAGAGCTAGGATTTCTTGTGAGCAGGGGTTTCACACAAGTATAGAAAAAGAAAAAAACAAATAGTGGTTACAAAATTACGAATGCAAAAACATCATAAAAATATCCAAATAATTAAGTAGTCAAAATTAACATATGAATACATAATTTTATCTATTTACAGTAATCATAATTATTCTTGACGAATTTCATATTTTAAAACCATTGTATGATGTCATCTATACTATTGAAAGAATTATTAAAATCAATGGAGAGAATTACTAAAAATTTTGCAAACCCTACAACTCAAGTAAGGTAGGATAGAATAGAAACAAATATTTTATAGAGAATAATAGAGTTTTACAAACCTTATTTGTTCTTTGTTCAATAAGTTTGGGATTTGGAATGACTAAATATGTGAAATTTAAGAAGAATATGGGGAATTGCTTTGCCAGTGCACGAGTGAAGGACAATTTTATTAGTTAAAAGTGAATGATGGGTTTTAATTTAAAAGTTTTATTGATTTGTAATAAATGATCATTTGAAATATTATTCTTAATTCTAGGATAGGATTTGGATGAAAAGATAGATAAATAATTAGATAAGTGTTGAGAAGAGTTGCAAAGTAATAGAAATAGGTGTAATACTAATCTTATTTTTTCAAGTCAGGGTAGGCCTAGGACTACTCTAGTCCTCATGTGCCTCCGCCAATGAGCTCGAGGTGGTGGATGTAATCGAAGCCGTGGGTGAGGTTGGTGGCGATTTGCATCCTGGAGAGCCACGACGACAGGACAGTGTAGCTCAGGTTCTTCCGGTTGCGGAGGCAGTTGGCGAGGTTGGCGCCGGCGACAAATTTCTGAACGAGGTAATTAAAACATAAACATAATTAAAGTTGCTTGTAAAATGTGTGATAAAAGAAAGGCTCCTTACGTAGAGTAGTAATAGTCTTGTTTTTATTCGTTCAAGACATGCATATCTTTCGTATTTTGCAGCATTCATTTTCATAGCCTCCCAATAGAAAAAAAGAATCCAATGCATGAAAAATAAACATATTTATTTATTTATTTTTGAGCCGAGCGATAACGTTAGTAAGTTAGATGTAAGATTAGCCATTGATCAAGTTCGAATTCACACCGTCATGCAAGAGCACAACATCTTTTCATCACTGTGGCAAATGGTTACTTGCAAAAAAGCATACATATTAGATACATTTATTTACTTGATAAGACATATAATTACACCCAACCTTAAGGTTGATCCATTTCATCCCCAAAAGGAAAATGTAATATAACTTTGGTCTTTATCTTACAAGTAATCAAATCATATTGAATCGAATTTCAAACCAAAAAATTAAACCAAACATTCCCATTCATTTTTGTTCATGAATTTTTACATGCATTCCTGTCTCCACACTCGTATCCGAACGGGTACTTTTCCCCCTCCTAAAAACTTATAGAAAGCAAGGATCCCAAGTCTCTTTCTTTATTTTGGTCCAAGTAAAGAGCACCACAATAAGCATGTATGTGTGTCTAATTAGGGATTCTTCACAGGAAAGGGATCCTCTTTGGATCCCTTCCACCAAGTCCACCAATCCAGACCTTTGAAATTTGATCCAACAACTAAAGTTATTATAACTTTTAAAGGGCTGATGCGAAAATTAACTTAACACACAAATTAAACCCTCTTGTTGTCAAATTGTAGTAATAATGCAAGCAGGGATCGTTCTGGACCGGGGATTAGGAGGGATTGCTAATCTAAACTAAACTGACTTACAAAAAGAAACTCAAAAATACTTAACTAGACTCTATAGACTCAAAGCACTTAAAACACACAAACAAAACAGAAATTTAACACTTTGAAACAAGAAAGTAAAAAGGGGATTTTGGTTTGGATGAATTTGAAATAAACAAGCAAGTTATAAAACTAGGCAGATTATAAAATGAATTTGAGAAATAAAATGATGGATGAATTAGTTAGAGGTCCGTTCTTCACACATGACACACTTGTACATGAATCGATTTCCAATTGCTTTTCAATAAACTATTATGCTCAACACCCCAGATTAACCGTGATGCACAAATTAACCCTCAAATTTTCCTTTACTCATTGAATTGGATGAATGCATGCGACAACCCAAATCATTCTCTAAAAGTCCCCTATATGAATGCATAATAGAGATACAATCAGAGATCATTACGTTCAATGAAAATCATAAGTGTTGACGAGACAATTATAACTATGAATGCATGATACAATTGCCAAGAATTCAATTAACGCGATTGTGATAAACAACCTTCACTACTCATGAATATAAACTTGTAACGATTAGGTGAAACTCATTTATATTCTAGCATCTAATTCATGCATGAAAACTAAGTATGCATCCTTAATAAACATACAAGAATCAGTTATGAATAAAATAGATAATTGAATTGCAATCACAACTTATCAAATCACAATTGGAAGAAATCAATTCAAATCTCAAGCATGTTCATGGCTTCAAACTTCCCCCTAACTAAATGGGGGTTTAGCCACTCATAATTGCAACAAAATCAGAAAATGAATTTAACATTGGAAACAAAAGAAAGAAAACACCTAAACGCTCTTAGATGTAATGGGTATGGTGGATGAGTGTTTGGTAATGAGTGGATGTAATGGGTGTGGTGGATGAGTGTTTGTTGTCCATGTTTCCCTTTACATTTGCACACACATGACCTCCATCATTTCAACCACAAATCAACCCATTTTCTACCCATGTGTGTGTGTTTCCTTTGCCCATGTGTGTGTGTTTTTCCTTTGCATTTGCACACACATGTTCTTCATTATTTCAGCCAACAATCCACCCATTTTCTGCCCATGTCAAACTGTCCATGCCTTGCCTTTCTCTTTGTGTGTGTGCTGTCCATGTTTCTGAACCTTTCAGTTTTACAATGCCCATAACTTCTTCTAAAAAAATGATATTAACAATCCGTAAATTGCTCCAGAAAATAGACATCCGTAGCTTTCCACGCATATAAGGCTCATTTTCTCATTCATTCTGAGCTGTTCGTAACATGCTTTCAAAGTCAGCTAATCTGCACAGGCAGTTTTGACGAATTTGTTACTTAATAATTCACTTGTGCTACTTTTCTTTTCTTTGCTTGATAAATCACACAAAACACAAAAACATAGTAAATAGCTCAAAAATATAAGGAACTAACTAAGAAAAAACAAGTTAATTTTATGTAAAATATATATAAATATGAGCTTATCAAGGGCCCCCCTGTTTGTAGCCGTTGGATCAAAACTTAAGGGCCTAGATTTGTGGACTTGGTGGAAGGGATCCGGAGAATCCCTTTCCTTCTTCATATGTAAACAACACCAATAACAAAGTCTTATCCTATTAAGTATGGTCAGTTATAGGAATTCTTTATATGTAAAGAATAAAAACAGACAAATCACCCATTTCACAAAAATAGACAATAATTTCACTCAAAAATCACACGAAGAAAGGAAGTAAAAATAGAAGCAAGGATCTACCAAGAGATTACAAATTAGCACAAATAAGGAAGTAAAAAAAAAATCACTAATCCAAAAATAGAATGATTAAAAATTGGCTTTGAAAATTGGGGAATAATAAATTTACTTGAACACTCAAAAAAGCTAGATTGATTTTAAGAAAACAACTCACCAAAAGAACATATGTTGGAAAATACAATGAAGCAAAAATAAAAATGGAGTGTTTGTAGCAGAGGCAGAGGTTTACGGTGCCGATGGGTAAATGCTGAGGGTGGATGAAGCAAATTTGAAAAGCGTTGAAATCAAACAACCCAATCTCCTTCTCAGAACGTGGGTCATACATGGAGACGGCAGTTTTCAGTTTGTTTGATGGTTTGAGAGTGTGCAGATATCGGAATTCTTGGTGAAATTTATATATTATGTGTGGGATCCTGATCTAAGGGGTCACATTCATCAATGAAATTTAGGATGAATCTTTGAGGGTGGGTGTGATTCATCCAACCAATAGAAACAATATTTCCTAAGAGTGCGTAAACAGTATCCCTCAGGTAAGCATCTCCTATCAGGAAATTTGGAAAAATAACCACAATTGGACCTTATATAGAATTATAGCCACCTTTTAAATTTATGATAATTATAACCAAAAGTTGACATAAAAATACTAATATACCCTTAAAATTACCAAAACACAAAATTAAAATATGCAAACCACCGCAGACAGATTCAACAGATTCCACTTCCCTTTCAATTGGATTTGAAGTCAGAGCCTTTGAACACAAAATTCCTAAATCCTTTAAGCTATCACATTTCAAGCTCTTTTAATTAGTTCTTCTTAAGTCCTTGTATGAATCTAGTCAACGATTGAGAGTGGAGATGTCTAATTCAATGGTTTTGGTCTTCTGTTTTTTCTTTTTCTACTTCCCATTCTTTTACTTATATCTTCCAAAACTTAACAACGTTCTGAACAAAAAAATTGTTAGAAGTGGGTCTTTTTATCGGCTTTCTTCCAAGTTTATGATGGAATAAATCAAAATTAACAAATTCTAATTGTTTCATCAGATTTCAAGATGGAAAATAATCTGGGGATTCACAAATGGTGCCAAAAAGAGGTCGCACTTGGTGCGATGGCAAGTGCCTTCGCCCATGACCGGTAGGTCTTGGGTTCGAGACTTGGGAGCAGCCTCTCCATAAATGGGGGTAAGGCTAGCCGACATTCACCTCTCCCAGACCCTGCGTAAAGCGGGAGCCTTGTGCACTGGATACGACCTTTACAAATGGTGCCAAAAGGAATAAAGTTGAACCTAAATTAGCGATCTGGGGACTAGGAATTTTGAAGCCCTTCTGGTTTGTTTTCAATTTTTTTTTTTATCTTGAAGGTCGATTTTTTCACAGTTAAGAGCAGCAAATGAGGAAGGTTTTAGCCATTAGGGGTATTTTAGTACTTTTATATCAACTTTTGGTTATAATTATCATAAATTTAACATTGTGGCTATAATTCTATATGGGATCTAAATTCTGGTTATTTTTCCAAATTTCCCTCTCCCATCAGTGTTGTGTTTCATTTTACTATGTTACACCTATTTTAAGTAGTTAGTTTTGTGCTATCCCTTTTAGTAAATGAGGACATTCTTGACATTTTGCGTGTTTCACCATTTTGTTGCCCTCACTTTATAGATATCTCTACTAATTAATAAAGTACTCATTGTCAACCAAAACCCTATGAAATTATCAGTTTAACCCTCTAATTAAAACAGAACATGAATAAGAAATATGGGGGCAGAAATGTAATTTCACACAATCAAATTTTGTTGTTTTTTTTTCAAAGCCTCACCTACATGCAATCCTAACATATCTCTAATTTAAAAAATAAATCAAAAAATAATAATAAAAAAAAAAAAAAAACTTCCCACTCCCACATTCTCTATCACTCTCTTCCTCTCTCCTTGCTTAGCCACAATTCACGACATCAGCCACAACAACCACCCCACCTCACCAGCGTCAAGCCTCTTTTTTCTCCTATACCAGATTAGGTATCATGGTCGTCGTTGGCGGGAATACACACTGATTTCTTCTATTTTAGTAATTAATGGTCAATGAATCAAATTGAACCGTAGTAAAAGAATCTAATCAAACTGAATCAGAGCGGACAAATTAAATCAATCGTACTAAATCGGAATCGATGAATCGAATTGTCTCCGATGCAAATAGTCGACAATTGGAATCCAATTGAATATAAATGTTCCTTTTTCTGTTGACGAGGTTGGAAAGACATAGGAGAGAGTGAAGGCTTGTCGGCGGCGGCGACGAGAAAAGTGGTTGTTGCGACTGATTTGGTGGTGGAGAGTTTTGGAGTTTGTTTATTTGTTTTTTAAGACAAAATAATAAAATTTAACAATATTAAGTATTGATTAAGTTGAACGACGTGTCGAAATAATATTATGGAAGACATAAAGAAAACAATTTGTTGAGAGGTAGCAAATCCGTGGCCTCAGCAATTTGAGTTTTTTCCAAGTTGATGTGCCATATAAGAGCAAACATTAGAATGTTTGAATCTATCAAAATAATGCAGCATAATAGACAGAACAAATATATTTACTAAATCGCGAGTCAGATGAAGAGAGACATCTCCATATATGAGAGAAGAATAATGATTTAATCATGTCAGAGATATTGATGTGCCATATAAGAACAAACATTAGAATGTTTGAATCTATCTAAATAATGCATCATAATAAACAGAACAAATGCAATTACTATATCGCGAGTCAGATGACGAGAGAGACATCTCCATATACGAGAGAAGAATAATGATTTAATCACGTCAAAGATATTGATGTGCCATATAAGAACAAACATTAAAATGTTTGAATCTATCTAAATCATGCAACATAATAAACAGAACAAATACAATTACTATATCGCGAGTTAGATGAGGAGAGAGACATTTCCATAAATGAGAGAAGAATAATGATTTAATCACGTCATAGAAATTGGTAAATTTTATCTAAATCATACATATGCATCAACTACTAATGACTATATACTTGTGACCAGAATATTTTAGGTGGAAATATATTAATTATTACTGTTTTTAAACTTTTGGTGATGGGAATTATTATTTTTGGTCTACATGGATTATCTTCTGAAGCTATGAAATGAAATTGGATCCCCTTCGAATCCACTAGGATCCCCACATCTTAGTTGTTCATCATATATCGTGCGGTCAGAAATTATTTGATTTTTTTTATTTAAAATTAAATACAAATAGTATCTAACGAAAATGGTTGCACGATTTACGATGAACGACTAGGTTGTGAGGATCCTAGTGGATCCGGAGAGGATCCTTTTCCCTACGAAATGATAGCTAAACTGGTCTTAAAATTTTCTTGGCTAATGGCGAAAATTTTAATTGGAGTCTTTTTTCGATAATTATTGTTTTTTAATGAAAAAAGTATATATTTCTATTTCACAGTTTTGGCTTTCAAGATAGTTTTTATTTATTTATTTATTTTATTCAAGAAGCATATTTTACTTTTACTAAATATTTTTTTATTGGTTAATTTATTAAATTCACTTTTTGAAAATGAAAAAAAAAAAACCAAATAGGGTCTTTATCCAACTTTATATTGAAAATAACTATAGGAAAGAAAAAAAGTTTAATGACTGTCATGTAGCTTCTCTGGACGGAAAATTGGACGGAATGTGGATGAACATGATTTTAGGGTTTTTCGGGAATTTGACACTTTATATATAATAGTTCAGAAAGAAAATTGGCTAAAAGTTTAAAGAGCATATTGGCAGTAAGATA
Organism: Malus baccata; assembly: GCA_006547085.1. Taxonomy (NCBI): domain Eukaryota; kingdom Viridiplantae; phylum Streptophyta; class Magnoliopsida; order Rosales; family Rosaceae; genus Malus; species Malus baccata. The sequence goes on along the minus strand of VIEB01000763.1, from coordinate 40,871 downwards.
CCAGGAGAAAAATGGCGAAATTAATCTTTTTGTTTTGTTTTTGGTATATGGTTGAGAGAACAATAAAAGAGAACAAGTCGCTAAAAAAAACAAACTTGGGAAATTGGATGAAAATGATCGGCGAACGAATATTGGTTTGCCAATATGATCAAACCGAATTGTTGAGACGATCGTTTTAGCACTTGAAATGTTCGAGTTACCCTTCGCATATAACCTCCTTATAACGACTTGATTAAGTCAAATGACTCTTTAATTTGGTCACTCCATTGCAGATCTCTCTCCTTCTGCAGCAAGATTTGAAACCCTTTGAAATCGGTAGAGTCATCGACGTCGGGCTGCAATCATTACTAGCTGGTCGTTACTAGTAATGCACAATTGTGAACTAAATAAAGAGAGGAGGACATAGTATAGGACCAGAACAAGAGTCCTTATAAAACAATCTGATGACCAGAACAAATTGGAAGATTGAAACAAACTCCATCAAATGTGGGGTAGAACTAGATTTTGAGAATATCATGTTTCGTATCTAGGAGCGATTTTGAAAGGACTGACCGTGAAATTAGGAGAGCTTAAATCTAGGGGTACGATATCCACACACCCCATTTTACTTCTCATACACCTTTTAATTTTCGGCCGTCAGATCGGATGAATTGAAGAAGATCAATGGACAAAAATTATCAAGGGGTGTGTAAGAAGTAAAATGGGGTGTGTGGATAGCACAAATATCACGAACGTTTGCTTGACATATTTTCGAATTTCGTACGGCAAATAACATTTATCCAACGAAAAAATTCGTCAGCAAAATTCGTCGACCAACTTAGACCGACGACCAAAACTTGTCGAAGGACAGTATTTCGTCAAGTAAGTAATTGAAAGAAAAAAAAAAGTACAAAATACATGCTCGACAAAAGTATACATCGGCCAAATATTTAATTTAAAAAAAAATTATATATGTATATGTAAATAAATAAATTAGTTTTAAATTATATGCACTTTAAATAAATAAAATAGTTTTAATTTCAGAAGGAATCATAATATTAAAAAAAATTACTTAATTATATTAAAACTAAAATATTGATACAAATGTATATGTAAAATATCATAAAGTACCTACTCCTAGGGTGCTGGCTGAAGGTCATTTGGAAGATCAGAGAAGTGATTGCCAGAGACTGCCATTCCATGTGCCAATCTAAATCATACATATGCATCAACTACTAATGACTATATACTTGTGACCAGAATATTTTAGGTGGAAATATATTAATTATTACTGTTTTTAAACTTTTGGTGATGGGAATTATTATTTTTGGTCTACATGGATTATCTTCTGAAGCTATGAAATGAAATTGGATCCCCTTCGAATCCACTAGGATCCCCACATCTTAGTTGTTCATCATATATCGTGCGGTCAGAAATTATTTGATTTTTTTTTATTTAAAATTAAATACAAATAGTATCTAACGAAAATGGTTGCACGATTTACGATGAACGACTAGGTTGTGAGGATCCTAGTGGATCCGGAGAGGATCCTTTTCCCTACGAAATGATAGCTAAACTGGTCTTAAAATTTTCTTGGCTAATGGCGAAAATTTTAATTGGAGTCTTTTTTCGATAATTATTGTTTTTTAATGAAAAAAGTATATATTTCTATTTCACAGTTTTGGCTTTCAAGATAGTTTTTATTTATTTATTTATTTTATTCAAGAAGCATATTTTACTTTTACTAAATATTTTTTTATTGGTTAATTTATTAAATTCACTTTTTGAAAATGAAAAAAAAAAAACCAAATAGGGTCTTTATCCAACTTTACATTGAAAATAACTATAGGAAAGAAAAAAAGTTTAATGACTGTCATGTAGCTTCTCTGGACGGAAAATTGGACGGAATGTGGATGAACATGATTTTAGGGTTTTTCGGGAATTTGACACTTTATATATAATAGTTCAGAAAGAAAATTGGCTAAAAGTTTAAAGAGCATATTGGCAGTAAGATACCAGGAGAAAAATGGCGAAATTAATCTTTTTGTTTTGTTTTTGGTATATGGTTGAGAGAACAATAAAAGAGAACAAGTCGCTAAAAAAAACAAACTTGGGAAATTGGATGAAAATGATCGGCGAACGAATATTGGTTTGCCAATATGATCAAACCGAATTGTTGAGACGATCGTTTTAGCACTTGAAATGTTCAAGTTACCCTTCGCATATAACCTCCTTATAACGACTTGATTAAGTCAAATGACTCTTTAATTTGGTCACTCCATTGCAGATCTCTCTCCTTCTGCAGCAAGATTTGAAACCCTTTGAAATCGGTAGAGTCATCGACGTCGGGCTGCAATCATTACTAGCTGGTCGTTACTAGTAATGCACAATTGTGAACTAAATAAAGAGAGGAGGACATAGTATAGGACCAGAACAAGAGTCCTTATAAAACAATCTGATGACCAGAACAAATTGGAAGATTGAAACAAACTCCATCAAATGTGGGGTAGAACTAGATTTTGAGAATATCATGTTTCGTATCTAGGAGCGATTTTGAAAGGACTGACCGTGAAATTAGGAGAGCTTAAATCTAGGGGTACGATATCCACACACCCCATTTTACTTCTCATACACCTTTTAATTTTCGGCCGTCAGATCGGATGAATTGAAGAAGATCAATGGACAAAAATTATCAAGGGGTGTGTAAGAAGTAAAATGGGGTGTGGATAGCACACCCCTAAATCTAAACATGGCTCATAACAAGCCATCACAATGAACTAGTTATTCAAGTGACAAGAAGGGCCTTATTATTCCCTAAATCCTTCATTTTTCAACAATTGGGTAATGAATGATGCATAGGTTTAGTTTAGGGAAAACACATAGAAGAACCTAGGCCTGGCAATTCTTGACACGACCCGATAACCTGACACGACACGACACGAAATTAACAGGTGTTCGGGTCGACACGATAACGAAACGGGTCGTTATCGGGTAACCCGATAAGCACCTGTTAAGATAACGGGTTGTTTCGGGTATACACGTGGGTAACACGATACACGATAAGCAGAATATTAATTTAATAATTTTATAACCCTAAAAAAAATACTATAATTACTATATATATTAATTTAACAATTTTATACCCCTAAAAACTATAATAATTATATATATATATACATGGGATACGAATTATACGAAACTAATTTTAATGATTCAACCGTCAAACTTGTTTGTATATGCTTCAAGATCGCATCAATAAAAGATTACAAAAAACAAACATTCACAGATCAAGTAACGAGACAAAACTTTTCGACGGTTATAAACGAAAAATCACGATTTAACGGTTATTTTAACTCCGATTTTGATGATTTTTTACAGCTACACTCCTTGACCCTATATGAATACAATGAATGAATTCGATCTTCAATTTAAAATATTTACACTAGTGGATACCACAAAATCTTATGTTATACTTAATGAAAGTAAGAATAAACTCTTAAGTGTTAGTAAATCTATTGTTTTGATGAGATACGCATTCTACGAAACTAGTTTCAACGATCTAACCGTCATACTTGTTTGTATGCCAAAAAATTGCAAAAAACAAACATTTAAAGATTAAGTAAGGGGACAAAACTTTTCGACGGTTATAAACGAAAAATCACAATTTAACGGTTATTTTAACTCCGATTTTGATGATTTTTTACAACTACACTCCTTTACCCTATATGAATACAATGAATGAATTCGATATTCAATTTAAAATATTTACACTAGTGGATACCACAAAATCTTATGTTATACTTAATGAAAGTACGAATAAACACTCTAGTGGGTCACTTTCATTAAGTTTTGAGTTCCATTGGCAAGGTTTAAACTTTTGAGAAATGCTTCACAACTTTGAAAACAAAATTGCTTTCATTTGTCACATCCTTGCACATTTAATATTTGTAATAGATTAGTAGTGTATGGATATATTTTTTATGAGGCTCTTATTTTCGAGTGTAGATGTAGTCCTTAAACGACAAATGTGTTTTATTGTTTTGAAGTATTATTTATGTGACAATGTGTGGTAAGTGCAAATTTAAGAAAAAAAAACATTTTTTCTTAACGGGTCATAACGGGTCGGGTCACTTTACCCGTTGGGTAAAGTGACCCCCGACCTGTTAAGGACCCGTTAAGATAACATGTGTGACACGACACGACCCGTTAAGATAACAGGTGTTACACGAAAACGACACGAACACGACTGACACGACCCGTTTGCCAGGCCTAGGAGAACCCAATCTTGAGCTTTCACTATAAAAAACACCCTTTCCAGATGAAAGGGTTTTGTAGGGCAAAATAAGGCTTTCGTCGCCTAAATCTCTGCCTGACAAAAATTCGTCTGGAAAATTTTGGTCGAGTAAAGATCATATCACGAACGTTTGCTTGACATATTTTCGAATTTCGTACGGCAAATAACATTTATCCAAAGAAAAAATTCGTCAGCAAAATTCGTCGACCAACTTAGACCGACGACCAAAACTTGTCGAAGGACAGTATTTCGTCAAGTAAGTAATTGAAAGAAAAAAAAAAGTACAAAATACATGCTCGACAAAAGTATACATCGGCCAAATATTTAATTTAAAAAAAAATTATATATGTATATGTAAATAAATAAATTAGTTTTAAATTATATGCACTTTAAATAAATAAAATAGTTTTAATTTCAGAAGGAATCATAATATTAAAAAAAATTACTTAATTATATTAAAACTAAAATATTGATACAAATGTATATGTAAAATATCATAAAGTACCTACTCCTAGGGTGCTGGCTGAAGGTCATTTGGAAGATCAGAGAAGTGATTGCCAGAGGCTGCCATTCCATGTGCCATTGCAACAAAAAAAAAATAAAAAAAATGTACCACATAAACTCCTCCAGTTGGTGTGCAACTTCCCGAGCTTATTCTCACTGGCACATGACTTTTAACTCTATTTCCGCCTGCTGTAGTTTGGAAGACATCCCGCTTGGAGGTTAAGAGCTAGATGAAGAAGATCATCTGACATCTCAAACCTGATTCGCTCCTAGGGCCATGAAGCTCTTGACCTTTCCATCGCCCAACCCCGCCCATTAGCAACTGTAAAACACATCTGGATATGGTGTTAGTTGCACCATTGGCATGTCCGGTTGCTGTTGGAAAAGGTTGGCAGGATACTTGTCCTCGTTTTGCAACATAGAAGCCTACAAAAAAAGGAAATCAATTAAAATTAGGATTAAGTACATAAAACCCCCTAACCTTTTAGTGTCATTCTGAATTGGTCTCAACCTTTTTGACATTCTAAATAAGTACCCAACCTATTGAAATGTCACCTTCGCTAAGCCCAATTAAACTTCTATTGAATTCACTAGGGCTTACTTTGCCTTTAACATCAATATAAGGTCATGGTATGACCTTTACCAAGTAATGGCCACCACCACCCCCTTCTAGTCTTCACCTTAAAACCCAACGCATAACCATCTGCACCGTTTACAAAGAAGTACTAGAAACTCTATTAGCTGAAAATTGGTGAATGAGGAAATCACGAGCATAAACAAGCTCCTTGAATCCCTAAATGAATTCTAAACCCTATCTCACAATTTTCACTATTTCCCAAATTTGACCATTTCCTACCAACACATCAAAACCCAAGATTTTACACATGCAACTATATAAATCAAGGAGATGAGCAAACAAACTTTTGGGGCCGAGAGAGATAGCATATTGGGGGCATCGAGAGAGAGCACAAAGAGAAAGAGCACATAGATATATCAGCAAAGGTGCAAGGAAAAAGAAGAAGGCTCTCGGCCTGATATAAAATATCACCAAAAGTTGCATAAGTTTTAAAATTGTGACATGTGTATTTTGACATAATTGATTCGTCGTGCAAAAGTTGCATTGAAATGTCTGACCAGTTTAATTTTAGGCGAAAATAAATGGTGGAAAACTAGCTCTGCTCGAGGAAATTTATGATATTTCGTTGGGCAAATACTTTAATATAGGGAAAAATATGATATTTTGGAAAAGAATGAGGGAAATTTGAAAGTTTGCTCAACAAATTTAGTATTATTATCAGACGAACTTTGTAAATTTCATCAGGCAAACACTAAAAATTCAAAAAAAATTCTATTATTTTATTTGTTTTATAACGGTTAAAAGATCATCCAATTTGGTGATCAGGTCAATTCAGTGTGTGGTTTTACTCTCAATTAGCATCCTTGCAAAAATTCATCAATATTAGAGCTAAAATAACCGTTAAATTGTGATGATATGTTTCCAACCCTTGAAGGATTTCTTCCTGTTATCTAATCCTGAAAGTTTGTTTTAGATGATTTTTGGCTATGTATTCTCGTACTATACTAAAGAAAGTGTGATGATTGGATTGTTGAAATCAGTTTCATAGACTATGTTTTCAAATAAATAATAGATTCAACAAAAACTTAGAATTTATTGTAACATCCCACATCACCCAAGGGAGTGGATCTTGTAAGCCTTATATGTATATTCCCATCTCTTCCTAGCACAAGGCTTTTTGGAAACTCACTGGTTTCGGGTTCCATTGGAACTCCGAAGTTAAGCAAGTTTGGCTGAGAGCAATCCCATGATGGGTGACGCATTGAGAAGTTTTGCTCGCGTGAGTTCCCAGAAACAAAATCATGAGGACGTGGTCGGAGCCCAAAGTGGACAATATCATGCTACGGTGGAGTTGAGCCTGGGATGTGGTAGGGGCCCGGGCCGGGATGGAACCCGTAGCCCGTGAGTTCCCAAAAGGCCTCGTGCTAGGAAGAGATGAGAATATACATATAAGGCTTACAAGATCCACTTCCCTAGGTGATGTGGGATGTTACAATCCACCCCCTTTAGGGGCCCAACGTCCTCGTCGGGCACACTTTTGGCCAGGGATTGGCTCTGATACCAAATTGTCACATCTGGCCCGGGTCCCCACCACATCCTGGGCTCGACTCCACCGTAGCATGATATTGTCCGCTTTAAGCCCCGACCACACCCTTACGGTTTTGTTTCTGGGAACTCGCACGAGAACTTCCCAATAGGTCACCCATCTTGGGAATGCTCTCACCCGAACACGCTTAACTTCAGAGTTCCGATGGAACCTGAAGCCATTGAGTTCTTAAAAGGCCTTGTACTAGGAAGAGATGGGAATATACATAAGGCTTAGAGGATCCATTCCCCTCGGTGATATGGGATGTTACAATCCACCCCCCTTAGGGGCCCGACGTCCTCGTCGGCATACTTTTGGCCAAGGATTGGCTCTGATACCAAATTATCACATCCCGGCTTGAGCCCCCATCACATCCCGGGCTCGACTCCACCGTAGCATAATATTGTCCACTTTGGGCCCCGACCATGCCCTCACGGTTTTTTTTCTGGGAACTCACGTGAACAGAACTTCCCAGTAGGTCACCCATCCTAGGATTGCTCTTGCCCAAACTCGCTTAACTTCGAAGTTCCAATGGAACCCGAAGCCAGTGAGTTACCAAAAAGCCTCGTGCTAGGAAGAGATGAGAATATACATATAAGGCTTACATGATCCACTTCCCTAGATGATGTGGGATGTTACATTATTCTATAATTCTATTAAGTAGAACGTAAGGTTTGGGGTAACCACTAGTGTAAATATTTTAAATTGATGATTGGGTTCGTTCATTGTATTTTTCTAGTGTTGAGGAGTGTAAATCATTAAAATCAGAGCTAAAATAATCGTTAAATGGTGATGATATGTTTCTAACCATCAAAGAATTTTGTCCCATTATCTAATCCATGACAGTTTGTTTGAGGTGATTTTTGGTGCATGCGATCTTGTACTATATTAAAAAAAAAAGTCTGATGGTTGGATCGTTGAAATTAATTGCATAGATTGTGTATCCCGTCAAAACAATAGATTCAATAAACACTTAAGGGTTTATTCTATACTTCTATTAAGTAGAATGTAAGATTTTGTGGTAACCACTAGTGTAAATACTTTAAATTAATGATCAGTTCATTCATTGTATTCTTCTAGGGTCGAGAAGTGTAGTTGCAAAAAAGCATTAGCTAAAATAACTGTTAAACCATGATGATACGTTTCTAACTGTCGAAGGATTTAGTCCCAGTACCTAATCTCGGAAACTTGCATTTGAGTTTTTTTTAGCATATGCCATCTTGGAGTATCTACCAACTACTTTGACAGTTGGATTGTTGAAATTGATTTTGCAAACCATTAAAATTATCGAAGGAATTGAATATGAGAAAATGTTCTCATTTTTGCCCGATGACACATTTCAGTTTGCTCGACGAATTGTAAACTCTAAACCTAAATAGACCTTTGTCCAACAAAACTTGAAAGGTTCATTGCACAAAAGGTGGCATGATACACGCCATTTTTTCCCCATGGTGTGAAAACTTTGCCGTTTGAAATGCTTTGACACCAAAAAAAAATCAAAATGTTGACAACTTTTGCGTGACAAATTCTTTTATTCTATCTGACAAAGTAACTTTACCCGACTAAATACTATTTGTTGGGCAAACTTTCATTGGTAATTGGTAATTTCTGATAGTGTTTGCATCCTGTTAGCCCCTTACATTATTGATATATCATATGTTTAAAAAGATTTTGAAATCATTATACATAAAAATAATTGAAATAAGTTGGATTAGCATATAATAGAGTGCTACTACATTACCCAAATAGAAAACCATATTGCCACCCTATCATCTGTTCATAGGTACAACACACTTGTTGTCTTCAGTGTTGCCTTCGTGTTGAAATGTCCCACATCAACCGTATCAATGAGAAAATAAAAGTTTAAATATCCTAACCTCATTCCAACTAATATCGAGGCATTTTGTGATAAAACCCCACACCTAACAGATTATGTAGGTGGTAATTACCAAATTGGGGACAATATCAGTGTTGTTGGAAGTGGGCCGTATAGCCCGTCTCTCTAATAATTCTACATGATTTTAGAGCCAGAGTGCGGACCTGTACTATACTGCCACGTGACGGGTGGGTCCTCTTGGCCTCGCGCGATGATGGTGGGTCCCTTGGCCCCTCGTGTAGGGTGAGTCCCCTTGGCTCCACATGGTTGTCGATGTGTGGATCTTCCACATGTGACCCACTAATTGGGTCCCACGTGAGGGGGGCGTGTTGAAATGTCCCACATCGACCGTATCAATGAGAAAATAAGAGTTTAAATATCATAACCTCACTCCAACTAAAACTGAGACCTTTTGTGATAAAACCCCACACCTAATAGATTATACAGGTGATAATTACCAAGTTGGGGACAAATTGATGTTGTTGGAAGTGGGTCGTGTGGCCCGTCTCTCTGATAATTCCACACTTCAGAAATAAACAATTACTTCTGACAATTTAAACACACCCTTAGAAAAAATATAACTATAGTAAAAACAAATTAAAAAACAACAAAAAATTATCGAATTATGCTTATCTAACCTTGATTATTCATTAAATCCGACGCCATAGCTCCCTTATCCGACATTAATGCTATTTCCCTTATCCGGCGCTAATGCTCCCTTATCCGACATTTTCTAAAATAAATAATTATAAAAAATTTACATTAAGAGAATAAGATAATGACACAAACCAAGTTCATCAAATATGTTCGTAAAGATTACAAAAATAGCTTGTGAGCACTCAAGTAGATTGTTGAATCTCTTTTCTTAAACCAAATTTATGGTTCTGATTGGACATCTTTACATATTAGAAAGTACCAAACTTTAGTTCAAAAGCTTGCCTTCCATGCATTGGTTTTATGAATATGCCCAATCCACTTCTTGGTTAAATATGTTTGGTTTATGAATATCCTACACATACCTTAAAATTACTAATAATTCCCGAACCCCCATATGTCAAAATGCTAGAATTTGCACGGTTAAACTTAAAAACATGATTTGCATGCACAACAGACGTACATATACGCACACACACATATATAAACTTAATATATATATTGTTGATGCACAAAATCAGTAAGGATTTTCGTACAACATAAAATATTAAGTTTGTGACATTCGCTAAATTGCTCCGGTCGCTAGTGTCGATAAGTATGAAAATGGATAGAGACAGGGAAGCAAACACAAGATGTACGTGGTTCATCCAGATTGGCTACTTCCACGGAGTAGATGAGTTCTCATTAATTGTGAAGAGTTTACACAAGTAGATAGGTTCAAGCTCTCATTTAGTGAGTACTAATGAATGATTTAGTACAAATGACATTAGGAAATATTGTGGGAGAATGATCTCCTTTTATAGAAGAGTTTCTAGCTTTATTCTGATATTGACACGTACCGTGTTGTGATTAGCTTCTGATGTTGGCACGTGTCGCGCTGTGATTGGCTTCTGATGTCGACATGTGTCGCACTGTGATTGGCCTCTTGGTTTGAGGGAAACTCTTCTGGGTCCTTGACGATATAATGTTGACCGGTGCTCAGTAGTTTTAGGATTGGTCAAGTATGGTACAAACAGTGCTCCCTTAAGTTCCCGAGTGAAAGAAGCTCATCGGTTAGCAAGATCTAAGCCACTGAGTAATCACGAAACTTCTAAGTACCGAAGTGTGGTATCGTCTTCACTTGCCTTATCTGTCTCATAGGTAGATGTGGCATTTTCTCTGGAAGTACTTTTCCTCTATCTAAGGGTGGTATCTTTAACCGGTGAAGATGTACAAGGTAATGTATCAATTTCACTTGAAGTTTACTTGTAGTTTCAGGCTTGGTCAAGCGTGATACAAACCATGTAGTAGGAGTCCCCCAAGTCGCCGAGCTAGGAGATCTGCCGAAATAGGTGACATGCAAGGTAAGTAATCAGAGCTTCAAGCAATCAGTCCCAGATCAGAAGTTTGATTTCGAGTTCCGGTTGATTGCTTTCATTTTCCCTATCTTGTAGGCAACATGAAGGATAAAGGGAAGAAAAAGAAGAATAGATAATATGAGATACTTTTGCTTTTGAGAAGTAACTTTCCACAGGCTTATTCTTGAACTGGGCTGAAGGGTTTTCTGGTTTCCTCTAGAGTATAAGGCCAACTCAAGAATTTGAGGGTCAAAACAAGTCCATCAAATCAAGAGTGCATTCGACCTTGATGATATGGGATACTTTTGTTGTTGACCAAGTAATAGATGAATCGGCACGTGTTCTGTTGCGCTTTTCTCCACATGCTTCCTTGTATCATTCTCACTTGCCCTATATATTCCTTAGGTAGAATTAGTATTTTTTCTAGAAGCATAAGATGTTGAAGATGAGTACTCGAGAGCAATGCCAAGTAAGTAATCAGGCAAGGGGTTCCAGGTAGTTAGTTCCTGACTGGAAGCTTGATTCCAAGTGCTGACTGATTGCTCACTTTCTCTTTGTCATGCAGGTATGAACAAGGCCAAAGGAAAAGACAGGGAAAAATCATGATATATGATACTCTTGCTTTTAACCCTGATGATATGAGATACTCTTGCTTTGGTGTGGCTGGTTTACATAGGTATTATTGGGGGAGGGGGAAGAAAGCTAAGTATTTCGAGAGGCTTCGTTGGGAGTGCCCTCTTAGATATGAGGAAGGGTTGAGCATTTTTGCAGGTCTGCCTGTCGGTGGAGGATGGAGGTCGACAAATATAGGAGTCTCCCTAACAACAAGTAGTAATGTTATTCCTTTACCCTTCTTGGTTATAACAATGTAGTGGGAGCTACAAGCTCCATATGTTTTAACTTTGTCAGAGCATTTTGAAAAAGTGGTCTGTGGTATCTGGAAAGCTGATGTTGCGTGTGAAGATTGCAGACAAGCATTATCCAAGGAAATTTGGCTCTCAAAGTTCGGATAACGGTGCCTCTTCTATTTCGAACAAGCAATCCCGTCGGGGATCTGGCTCTCGAGATTCGGAGAACGGTGCCTTTTCGATATTTGAGAAAGCAATCCTGTTGAGAGTCTGGTTCTTGAGATTCGGAGAGCGGTGCCTCTTCGATTTTTGAGAAAGTAATCATGTTGGGAGTCTAGCTTTCAAGATTTGAAGGGCGGTGCCTCTTTGATTTTTGAGCAAGTAATCTTGTTGGGAGTGTTTTCTCGAATATGAGTAAAGGTTGGGCATTTTTGCCAATCTGCTTTGCCACGGAGCACGGAGATTAACACACATAGGGACTTTCCAGTTATTAAGTAGTGGTGCTATTTATTTACCTTTGTGGGTAATAGTAGGGTAGCTGGACCTTCAAAATTTATGTGTTTAAACTTTGTCAGAGATCTTTAGCAAAGTTATCTGTGGTACCTGAGGAGTTGATGTTGCGTGTGGAGAGTGGTGCCTCTTCGAAATCCGAAAAGTGGTGTCTTTTCGATTTTTGAACCAATGACCTTGTTGCCCTTTCTTTTATAAGGGCACCAATTTTGTGCAAGAAGTACATTCAGAGAGTTATTGCTTGTAGGAATTTTCTCCTTATTTTTGTACTTCAGAGATTTATTGGACCTCATTTCTCCTTCATCATTTCTGAAAATGTCTGGCCCATCCGACTGTCGGTTTGACTTGAACTTTGGTGAAGAGGCAGCTATGTCTCCTCAAGACAACATATGGCGTCCATCTTTCTTATCCCCTACTAGTCCTCTTACCGTTGGGGACTCTGTGATGAATAATGATATGACCGCTGTGGTGGTGGCCAGGAACCTTCTTACTCCTAAAGATAACAGACGACTTTCTAAACGGTTTGATGAGTTGGTTGTTAAGGATTCTTTGGCTTTCAGTGTTCAGTGTGCAGGTTCTGTGTCTAATATGGCCCAACGCCTATTTGCTCGAACCCACCAAGTCGAATCATTGACGACTAAAGTGATAAGTCTCAAACAGGAGATTAGAGGGCTCAAGCATGAGAATAAACAGTTGCACATGCTCGCACATGACTATGCTACAAACATGAAGAGGAAGCTTGACCAGCTGCAGGAATCTGATGGTCAGATTTTACTTGATCATCAGAGGTTTATGAGTTTGTTCCAAAGGCATTTATTGCTTTCGTCTTCTGGGGCTGTACCACGTAATGAAGCTCCAAATGATCAACCTTCGGTGCCTCTTCCTTCTGGGGTTCTACCCAGTACTAAGGCTCCGAATGATCACCCTCCAGTGCCTACTCTTTCTGGGACTCTGCCGACTACTGAAACTTCTCCTGAGCAACCTTGGTGAAGGCTCTTTGTTTATTTTGATTCATGTATATGTACATATTTGTAACTTATTGGAGATATCAATAAATAAGCTTTGTTTCATTTCAACGTATTGTGTTAAATACACCAAAGCCTTCTTCACTAAGTTCTTTGAATTTTTCTTTTGTTGAAGCTTGTAAGTTGAAGCTTTGTGAGTGAAGCATGTATGTTGAGGTAGTGCTCCCTTAATTTTCCGAGTGAGGAAAACTTCTCAGTTGGAGACTTGAAAAATCCAAGTCACTGAGTGGTCATGAAACTTTCGAGTATCAAGATGCAGTAGCATATGGTAGGAGTCCCCCAAGTCTCCGGTCGAGGGAGTTGACGAATGAGGCAATTCCTTTCTAAGTGGTAGCCCAAAACTCCTCATTCATATATATTTGTTATGAAAGTTGATAGGCTTAAAGAAAAGGATGCCTAGGCAAATGTTTTTTTTTTTTTTATTTTTTTTTCTTTTCGAATTTTCAAATTTCTGAATTTTCGAATTTCCGAATATATACATACATATATATATATATATTTTAAGCTTTGTAGGTGAAACTTTGGTCTTGAAGCTTTGTAGGTGAAGCTTTAAGGTTGAAGCTTTGTTGGGTACCATGATTTGATTTTGCTTCACACTATCTTGATCAAGAATGTGTGAAGTTTTTGTAGGTGAAGCTTTTGTGGGTGAAGCTTGTGTGGGTGAAGCTTTTGTGGGTTGTGGGTCAAGTTTTTGTGGGTGAAGCTTTTGTAGGTGAAGCTTTTGTGTTGAAGCTTTGTAGGTGAAGCTTTTGTTGGGTACCATGAATTGATTTTGCTTCACACTATCTTGATCAAGATAATGTGAAGCTTTTGAGAATTTGTAGTTATCCTCCATTAATAAAGCTTCGTTGAATTTCCCAATTTCTGTTTTTTTTTTTTTTTTTTTGAAACTAGAAATTTGAAAATGTGGGAGAGACAACATATACAAATTTTGCTCCCACACTGTTAAGCAAGAGATTGTGATGCAAGCCACACTTTGTAGTAGTCGAAGGTTTGGATGAATCATATAAATTGAATTTGCTTTGAACAGTCTTGATCAAGAGTGTGTGAAGCTTTCTATGAGTTGTAGTTGCCCTTCATTGATGAAGTTTTTGTTGGCACCATAAATTGGTTGTGCTTCACACTGTCTTGATCAATAGTGTGTGAAACTTTTGAGAATTGTGGTTGCCCTCCATTGATGAAGCTCTTGTTGGCACCCTAAATTGGTTTTGCTTCACACTGTCTTGATCAAGGGTGTTTGAAGATTTTGAGAATTATGGTTGAACTCATTTGATGAAGCTCTTGTTGGCACCATAAATTGGTTTTACTTCACACTGTCTTGATCAAAAGTGTGTGAAGCTTTTGAGAATTGTGGTTGCCCTCCATTGATGAAGCTCTTGTTGACACCATAAATTGGTTTTGCTTCACACTGTTTTGATCAAGAGTGTGTGAAGCTTTTGAGAATTATGGTTGAACTCTTTGGATTAAGCTCTTATTGGTACCATAAATTGGTTTTGCTTCACACTGTTTTGATCATGAGTGTGTGAAACTTTTGAGACTTGTGGTTGAACTTCTTTGATGAAACTCTTGTTGGCACCATAAATTGGTTTTGCTTCACATTGTCTTGATCAAGAGTGTGTGAAGCTTTTGAGACTTATGGTTGAACTCCTTTGATGAAACTCTTGTTGGCACTATAGATTGGTTTTGCTTCACACTGTCTTGATCAAGAGTGTGTGAAGCTTTTAAGAATTGTGGTTGCCCTCAATTAATGAAACTCTTGTTGGCACCATAAATTGGTTTTGTTTCACACTGTCTTATTCAAGAGTGTGTGAAGCTTTTGTACGAGTTGTGGTTAAACTCCTTTGATGAGGCTCTTGTTGGCACCATAAATTGGTTTTGCTTCACACTGTCTTGATCAAGAATGTGTGAAGTTATCTATGAGTTATAGTGTTTGCATTGTTACATAAGAGAAATGTCTGAAGCAGATGCAAGAGGGCTGAATAACTTGATCTTCGTATGCCATGCACTGAAGTTGTTGTTGGCTTGCAACAAGACTTTGTTGGTGACTATAACTTTTGTTGGGCATAAGTGCTCCCCTAGTTGAGTTGTCAAGCTTGAGGGTTTTTTATTATTTGTGAATGCTAGGAGTTCACATGTATAAGTTGTACCACTCGTCTTCTGGTAGGTGGAATGAATGGTGAGTTGCTTTCATCACTTGGTTAGTGGTACGAAAGTGAGTTCCTTCGCCATCTTTCATCACATTTCATCACCTGGTTGGTGGCATGAAGATGAGTTCTTTCTTCACCTGGTTAGTAGCATGAATGGCAAGTTACCAAATGATATTAGAGTACGTGTTGTACATTTCATCACCTGGTTGGTGGCATGAGTGGCAAGTTGCCAAATGATATTAGAGTACATGTTGTACATTTCATCACCTGGTTAGTGGCATAAAGAAGAGTATGGGTTGTATATTTCATCACTTGGTTGGTGGCATGAAAATGAGTTCCTTCTTCACATTTCATCACCTGGTTGGTAAGAATAAGGGTAAGGTGTCGAGGTACATTGTAGTAAGTGTTGAATGACACAAAGTTTGTTGAACCCTTTTGAAGCACAGTTGGCTTATGTATGAATGTGTTGGAATGTATGATTGAATGAATATACTATAAAGCTGTTCGTTTATTTGTATAGTCTTGTTGACATATACTTAAACTTTGTTTCATGTTGGAATCATTCATGTTGAAGGTTTGAACCCGAGTGTTTCATTGCTAGGAATGTAAGAGGATTAGGACCGAGTTGTCTAAATCACCTCTTTATTGAATACATGCCAAATAGTCTTCGTTACATAGGATGCTGAACGGCTGAAGCTTAACACTTGTACAATGTGAGTTTACTTGTAATAGTACTTCAATTGATCAGCGTTCCATGGATGGCCAAGTGTCTTGCCATCGGAGTTTCTAAGCTTGTAGGAGTCAGGACGACTGATGCCAACAACTTCATACGGTCTATCACAGTTTGGACTAAGTGTTCATTCACTCGGGACTCTGTCACAGAGTAATCTTTTCTTCAATACCCTGTCCCCTACTTTGAAAGAATGAGGCTTGACCCTTGAGTCATAGTAGTTGGAGATGCGCTGCTTGTAGGCAACATTCCTCAAGTGAGCCTGGTTTCTGTGTTCCTCGACTAGATCTAAGTTGAGGATAAGTTGTTTGTCATTTTTGCTTTGCATGTAGTTCTGGACTCGGAACGTTCCTTGCTCAAGCTCAACTGGGACAACTGCCTCTATACCAAAGGCAAGTGAGAATAGGGTTTCTCCTGTTGATGTCTAATACGAAGTACGGTATGACCAAAGAACTTGGGGTATAAATTCTGGCCAACAACCTTTAGCCTTATCCAAGCTGGTTTTCAAAGTTTGCTTGATTATTTTGTTGATGGCTTCGACTTGTCCATTAGACTAGGGATGAACTGGGGAGGTAAAACATAAGTTGATGTTGAACTTAGAGCAGAACATCCTTAACTTATTGTTGTCGAACTGTCACCCGTTGTCAGTGACTATCGCATTGGGAATGCCGAATCTGCAAAGGATGTTCTTCCATACGAGGTCTTTTATTTTTGCCTTAGTAATAGTTGCCAAGGGTTCTACTTCAGCCTACTTTGTGAAGAAGTCAACTGCAACAATTACATAGAAGAACCTTACCCTTCCCTGCAGGTATTGGGCCGATTAAATCAAGTCCCCATTGGGCGAAGGCTAATGGCTGATCATAGGAGTGAGTGGCTCAGGATGGAGTGAGGAATAGTTATGTAGCGTTGACACTTATCACATGAGCGAGATATTCTGATAGCATCTTGGTGGAGTGTTGGCCAGTAATATCCTTGGCGAAATGCCTTGTGTGCTAGGGATCAAGATCCAACATGATCTCCGCAGACTCCTTCATGTATTTCCCGAATGATAGTTTCTGCCTCTGCGGGCGTAAGGTATCTTAGGTATGGTAGGTTAAAACCCCGCTTGTAGAGTTGGTCATTAATGATCAAGTAACGGGTAGCCTTGTATCGAATCTTTTTAGCTTGGACTTTGTCATTTGGAAGGGTGCCATGGGAAAATAATCTATAAATCGGGGTAATCCAACTATCCCACTGTTGTAAATTGCACACTTCCGCAACCATGGTGCTTGGTGCTGTCAACAATTTGACCTAAATTTTTCTCTCAATCTTGTCTTCCATCGTTAAGGCGAGGTGAGCCAAAACATCTGTATGACTGTTTTCCGCTCGAGGAATTTGGGTGATCTGGTAGTGGAAGTGCTTGAGTAACAATTGTGTTTGTGCCAGATATGCTGCCATGGAGATATCATAAACGTCAAAGTTACTGGTGACTTGGTTAACCACCAATTGGGAGTCACTGAAGATATCAATTTGTTTAACCCCAAGGTGTTTGGCCGAACGTAAGCATGCTAGGAGGGCTTCATATTCAGCCTCATTGTTCAACGCCTTGAATTTGAAACGAAGAGCATACTCCATCACCACTTTGTCAGGGGTCGTAAGGACTAGTCCTGCTCCACAACCCTGTTGGTTGGACGAGCCATCAACATATAGACTCCATGCTGGGGTTGTTGGTTCTATTTTCTGATCTTTTGAGGGTAATGAAACTACTTCTTTAGGCGTAGAAACAATGTCAATAGAATATGTGAAGTCGGTGATGAAGTCTACCACTGTTTGGCCCTTATCAGCTGGCTTTGATTGGTAGAAGATGTCAAACTCACCCCATGCTATCCCCCATTTGATCATTCACCCGGAAGTGTCAGGACTTTAGAGTATCTGTTGAAGAGGATGATTGGTAAGCACGATGATGGAGTGTGCTTGGAAGTAAGGGCGAAGTTTTCGAGCAGACATGACCAATGCTAGAGCCAATTTCTTAATGTTGGAGTATCGTGTCTCCGCATCTTGTAAGGCCTTGCTAGCGTAGTAGATAGGCCGTTCGACATTACCATCATTTCGAATGAGAACAAAATTTACTGCTGAAGCCGATACCGACAGATAGATAATGAGAGTGTCACCAACCTCAGGTTTGGAGAGCAAATAGGCTTTACTTATGTAGTATTTGAGGTTCTTGAATGCCTCAACACATTCATCAGTCCATGTAATGTACTTCTTACTTCCCTTAAGTGCTTTGAAGAAATGAACACATCTGTCTATGGCCTTAGAGATGAACCTAGTTAAGGCTGCCACCTTGCCAGTAAGGCTCTGGATGTCTTTTGAAGTTACCGGTTCCTTCATGTCGAGGATTACTTTGATATTCTCGGGACTAGCCTCAATGCCTCGTTGGCTTATCATGAAGCCTAAGAATTTACCAGAGCCTATGCCGAAGGAACATTTGTTGGGGTTCAACCTCATTCGATACCTTTTCAAAATGGTGAAAGTTTCAGATAGATTAGTGATGTGTTGGCTATCATGTTTGCTCTTAACTAGCATATCATCAATGTAAACTTCCATGCTCTTCCTAATATATTCAGCGAACATTGAATTGACTAGTCTCTAATAAGTCGCTCTTGCATTCTTTAGACCGAAGGGCATGACTTTATAGCAATATAGTCCCCTATCAGTAATGAAGGCTATGTGTTCTTAGTCTGGATGGTTCGTGAGGATTTAGTTGTATCATGAGTAAGCATCCATAAAGCTCAGGAGTTCACACCCTGCCGTAGAGTCTATAAATCTATCTATGAGAGGAAAAGGAAAGCTATCCTTCGGGCATCCTTTGTTTAGGTCAGTGTAATCGACACACATTCTCCACAAGACCTTTTAGAGCAGGAGACTTTCCTTGGTTGGATTCTTCTTAACAAGGACAACATTTGCTACCCACGTTGGATAATTAACTTCACGAACGAAGCCTATGCCTTTGAGTTTTTCAACTTCTGTCTCACTGGCTTGGTCTTTTGGTCAATACTTAAGCGATGATAGATGATATCGGGAGAGATGCTTGGCATGTCCTTGTATGACCAGGCGAAGACCTTAGTGTTCTCTTGTAAAAAAGAGATCACTGCCAACCGAATAAGTGGTGACAAGGTGGTGCCAATCTTCACCATGCGATCCGGATAATCTTTTGAGATAGAGACTTTCTCCAACTCTTCAGCGGGTTATGCTTGCTGGGTGAAAAAGTCATCTCAAGGATCATCAGGTTGACTGTTTCCACCGTGAATATCCAAGTTGGCTTCGTTTGGGCTGGTCTTTATGACTTAGTCATGTATAGAAAGGGTTTCCTTGGGCACATGCAGGTGTTGTTGCTTGACCGAAGTGTTGTAATATGATCGTGCACTAAGTTGATCTCCTCTGATGTAACCATTGCCATAGGGGGTTGGAAATTTCATCAACAACATATATGTGGATACCATGGCCTTGAGATCATTGATGCATGTGCGTCTGAAGATGACATTGTATGTCGTTGGGCAATCAACCACCATGAAGTTAGTGGTAATGGTAGCTGTGTAAGGGCCTGTACCAATGGTGAAAGGTAAGTGTATGCTCCCCAAAGGTTGCACGATATCACCGGAGAAGCTTATCAGAGGAGAAATCGAGCGATCGAGCAAGTTTTCAGCTATATTAAATACCCTGAAAGCTTCAGCAAACATGATATTGACCGAAGCCCCCATGTCTACCAGGATTCATGGTACTTCAAAGTTGGCTATGTGAGCTTTCACGATCAGGGGGTCGTTATGAGGGTAGATGATACCTCTTTCTTCATCAGGGTAGAAACATATTGGATCTCAGTTAGGCTTTTGATGCTTGCCTCCCCTGATGTCTTCCACATGAAACACTTCGTGGCCAGGCCTTACAACTCGTTCGCTGTTTTTCATAACTCTGTTGGAAGATTTAGATATGGGTGTGCCGCAACTTATGGAATATATCATATTCACCTGGCGTTGGTTACGGTTACCCCTTGAAGGGTGAATGAGGAATTGATCAATTTTTCCTTCACGTGTTAAAGCTTCAATATGATCACGAAGGGTGATACATTTCTCACTGTCATGGCCGTTATGCTCGTGGTAGATGCAAAACATGCCCGTGTTCTTCGTGCGCTTGTAATTCAGGTGCCTCGGCTTTAGCTTCGGTATCAGGTGTGCTATGCTGGGGTAAATGGCCACGTATGTGGCGTTCAAAGGTGTGTATGCCTTATACCTTGGGGTAGGGCCTGTCCTGACACGTGCTTGACCCACTGTGTTGACTGCCTAGGGTCGGGGATTATCGTGGCGATACCCTTGGTTTTCGCAGTAGTGTCCCTTACTCCTTTTACTAAAATGAGACTGGTGATGATGTAAATCTTTCCTTTTGCCCTGAGATTGATATGTCTGTTGACTTGGCAAATATTAAGTAAGGCAGGGGGAGGCACCGCTGTCGTTTGGAAGGTTGAGGTCTTCTCATTTGGGTGGGTCTGGCTTCCACTTCACACTTGCTGATAGGGGATGGTTGTTGGGGGTTTCTCTTGGTATGTCCTTGCCTCGGCAGAGACATGATTATAAGCCTGCACCATCACCTCAGAGTAAGTCTTCCTAGCGTTGGCATTGATCTTGTACTTAAAGAAACAGTCACGTAGGCCTGCCGTGAAGGCTTTGAGGGCAATCTTGTTGTCTACCTCGGCACAACGGGAATACTCATGGCTGAAGCGGCCAACATACATATGTAATGACTCATCTGGCTTCTAGTGAATAATATACAAGTCATCTGCAAAGTGCAAGCGATCAGTCTGGAAAATGTGTTGAGAAATAAACAGTTTTCTTAATTCCTCAAATGAGTTTATCATCTCAGGTGGAAGACGGCAATACTAGTTTAGAACTCCACCAGAGAGGGTGGAGGGGAAGAGAAGACATTACTCTTCGTCGGTGTGCATCCTGTATGCCATGGTAGACTCAAAAAGCTTAAGGTGTTCAATCGGGTCCTCATTTCCGGTATAGAGTTGCAAGCCGAGCTTTTTCTTTGTCTTTGCTTGGAGGGAGGCGAGGATCCTCCTTGTAAGAGGGCCAGGCCTAGGTTGGTTCTAATCAGGTATCTCGGCTTGTCGTTCGGCCTTTAACTTGTTTACTTCCTTAAGGAGTTGTAGGACAAGAGGTTCCTGAGTGGAGTCATGTACCATTGGAGCTTTCTTTCGTAAATCTCCATCTCCTTTTGGTAGTAGGAAGGTTTGATCAAGAGCATGTGATTTTTCCCTGGACTCGCCGTACTGACTTCCAAGGTATTTCTGTCGGAACATCGATGAGTCCTTTATACCTTCGTGTTTCTCTGGGACTTGTTGCCCCTTCCCCTAAATTCGTAGCCAGCTTGGGACATGGGAGGGAACCGAATTGCGGAAGTCTCAACAGTCGCGAAAGACGACTTTTGATCTTTCCACTCATTCTGTAAAGAGGCGTCTTCCTCCACTCCTCCTGCTTCGGGTCGAAACAGTTGGGTTGAGAGAAGTCTCATGTTGGTCGCCATTTCGATGAGTAGCTCGCTCCTCAATAGGAATACCCATGTCGAGGGAAAATGACCTTCTGTGTTGGGGGGCACCTAGTTGATGGTTGACTTCCACAAGGGTGATGAGCTCGTGTGTTTTAGTATATCTAGCCTCGTAGAGTATCTCGAAGACCTTCTCATACTGCTCTTGGATGATTTCATTCTTCATTGCTATCTTGTTGTTCTGAGCCTCCAACTCGTCGACTTTAGCTAAAAAGCAAACTTCTTTTGTTCATTCTTTCGTTGCTTTACACCAAGTGCAAATGGGGTATTGTTCTGTATGCTGTGGCTTCCTTCGCCCCCCATGTTAGAAAATGATGCTTGGTCAAAAAAGAATGTACAAATGGTGGAAAACAGCTTAACAAAGCTGAAGAGAGTGGGAATAAATGTCGTTCCCACAGACGGCGGCAAATGTTGATGCACAAAATCAGTGAGGACTTTGGTACAACAGAAAGTGTTAAGTTTGTAACCTTCGCTAGATTGCTCTGGTCACTAGTGTGGATAAGTATATAAATGGATAGGGACAAGGAAGCAAACACAAGATGTACGTGGTTCACCCAGATTGGCTACGTCCACAGAGTAGAGGAGTTCTCATTAATTGTGAAGGGTTTACACAAGTACATAGGTTCAAGCTCTCATTTAGTGAGTACTAGTGAATGATTTAGTACAAATGACAATAGGAAATATTGTAGGAGAATGATCTCCTTTTATAGAAAATAGTTTCTAGTTTTGTTTTGACATTGACACGTGTCGTGTTATGATTGGCTTTTGATGTTGACACGTGTCGCGCTATGATTGGCTTCTGATGTCGACATGTGTCACGCTGTGATTGGCCTCCAGGTTAGAGGGAAACTCTTATGGGTCCTTGATGGTATAACATTGACCAGTGCTCAGTAGTTTCGAGATTGATCAAGTATGGTACAAACAATACTCCTCTAAGTTCCCAAGTGAGGGAAGCTCATCAGTTGGGGACTTGCAAGATCCAAGCCGCTGAGTAATCACGAAACTTCTAAATACCGAAGTGTGGTATCGTTTTCACTTGCCTTATCTGTCTCATAGGTAGATGTGACATCTTCTCTGGAAGTACAAGCTCGCAATACCGAGTTGATTAAGAGAGATTTCACTAGACATAATGGCGTCAGAAACTCAGCCTAAGCTTCCTGTTATAGATTTATCTGATGAGAACTTGAAGCCCGGTACAGATGCATGGCTATTGGCATGCAAAGAAATCAAGGATGCACTAGAAGAGTATGGCTGCTTCGAAGCTATTTACCATAAAGTTCCTCTGGAACTTCACAACTCCATGTTTACTGCGATGGAAGATCTATTTGGTCTTCCATTAGAAACTAAAAAGCAAAAGACCAGCGATAGGCATTTACACAGCTATCTTGGACAATATTCATTCATTCCTCTCTATGAATCCTTGGCGATCGCTAATCCAACAACTGTTGAAGGAGCTCAAGGTTTCACAAGCACCATGTGGCCTCAAGGAAATGACCATTTTTGGTATATCTTGATGAATCAATACTCACTCTAAATTCCCTTTTTCAGTTCAGTATATACATATATTATTCATATTCCGAACAAATGTTTATGTTGTCTGACTAAAGCAAAAACTAACCTAATCAAATTTGCCAGCATAAGCATTTACGTTGACTGGGATTGGGAGGAGAATAATCCTGCATACATATATTTTTCTATAATATATATTATGCCTAATATGGTTTAATTCTGTATTCTTTTGATTAGTGAAACTGCTCATTCCTTCTCAAAGCTGGTAGCAGAATTGAGTCAAATGGTGACAAGAATGGTTTTTGATATGTACGGTGTGCAGAGGCTTTATGACTCTCACATGGAATTAACTACATACCAGCTTAGATGGTATAAGTACAGAACACAACAAGCGAATGAAACCAATGTGGGAATGCTTCCTCACACAGACAAGTCCTTCATATCCATACTGAATCAAGATCAGGTGAATGGTTTGCAGATTGGAACAAAGGATAGTCAGTGGATTGATGTGAAGCCTTCACCTTCATCTTTTCTAATCTTGGCAGGTGATGCATTCATGGTAGGTCACTTTCTTAATTTCAAGCAGTTAAAGTGTGATTGATAAAGGTTTTACATTTTGTTTGTTGGCTTGATTTATGAACTGAAATGATATATTAGTACATATATAAATTTTACAACGTAATTTGGTATTGAACTCGTCATCCAAGAAAGTAAAACATGAGACAAGTGGGAAGAAATAACATTAGAACGTAGTACAAATATAAATCTTTTCAATCCCAAATATATGCCTCAATGCACTTTTCCATTCTCTTGTTTTCACTTGGCAGGCATGGAGCAATGATAGAGTACCCTCTTGTGAACATCAAGTCATCATGAGAGAGAACAAAACCAGATACTCCCTAGGTCTGTTCTCATTCAAAAGTGGGATTATACAAGTACCTGAAGAGCTAATTGATGAGAAACATCCCTTATTGTATAAGCCATTTGATCATTTCAGTTTCCTTGACTTCGGTCGAACACCAGAGGCAAGGAATTTGTTGCGTTCTATCAAAGCCTACTGTGGTGTGTGAGATCTCTTTTGATCTAGAGGGATTGCCATCTTACTTTGCATAATAACTCTCTGAAACGTTGGCTTTTATAATCTATTATGTATCTAAGTGTGGGTTTGTTGCTGCTTTTCTTGTGAACGTTATATAACTTGTGAGGGTTGTTATTCTTAATTCCTTCTTGGATTCTACTAAATAAAAAAGTTATTATGGTGTGATTTTTAATAATCTTTTTCTTTTCTTTGATTAAAATATTGTCCGTTAGATTTAAACTCATGACGCTACTCAAGTATAAAGTGGACGAACATTGCCATTAGACCAAATTATTGGGTCATGTGTTTTTGATTCATATGAAGACGAAATTTTTTAACCATATAATACCAAAAAATTGTACCTAGACGTTCAGTCCCTCTTATCTGGCTCGGTTTTTTGGATGAACATATAACTAAAAATACTTTAGAACGAAATTACTATGGTTTTTCATATGTAAGCCCATGATAATATCATAAGTCAAACTCAATGCTTTAAAGAAAAACTCAATTTACTTTGTAACACCTTGCAGTGTTTGTTGTTATTAAAGATAGACTAGACTGCTTGTGATATGAATAAGACAGATCTTCTTACAACACATATTCACAAATGGCATCAAGGAGAGCAAGTAGTTTATGAGTAATCAGAATATGTAACAACTAATGTTTGTTATGTTAAGGGCCATGAGATCTTCAAGAACCACCTCAAGTTTCCCCTAAAACCCAACAGAATCTTGAGAATCTCGCCGCCCCTTGCTAGTTTGGTCTCTCTTTAACCTTAATTCCAGTTATGCACGGCCAATCGATTTCTACAAAAAATCCAGCACAATAACCCCTAAAAATAAGATATTTTCAAAATCATTTATTTACGAAAAAGAAAATTCAATACGCTCCGACCCGTCCAATAACAGCAATCACTTCACAAACACTAATGAATTATTCATGGATTCTAACATAAATTTACTTGTGAGAGTGAAAACACTTATTTACGGCACCACCCTTTAAAACTCAATTTCAATATTCCCAATTTGCTCCATGAAACTTACACTTTAACAATTCGAAAATCAAATCTTGTCTCACTTGGCTCCCATAACTCCATCAGTTTCATTAAAATTGACTCCCATAACGTCATTTCATTAAAGTAGTGATGTGGCATGAAATGGGACCCACTTATTGCTAAAATATTCCATGTGAATAAAAAAAATAAGTAGGATTTTTTTTCCTCCTAATCCTTCTCTCCTTCCCGCTCTTCCTATTTAAACGATTAAGATTAGTTACGTCAATATCTTGTTTTGAATTTTTTATATAGAGAAAAAGACAAAAAAGAAAGAGTGAGAGGAAGGGAGGGAATGGAATAGTAACATGAGATGAGAGAATCCTACTAAAAAATTTAGAGACAAAATTTGCAAACTAAATTATATGTTACCAATAGGAATGAGCACGTTTATCAGCGTTTTAAGTAATAAACCAATCATCAAAACTTCCTATTGAAGTATCCCACATCGACTGTATCTCTGAGAAAAAAAAGAGTTTAAATATCATAATCCAACTCCAACTAGTACCGCGGCCTTTTGTGATAAAATTTTACACTTGACGGATTGTGCAGGTGATAACTACTAAGTTAGGGACAATATCGATGTTGTTGGAAGTCGGCCTTCGGCCCGTCTCTTTGATACTTTTACATGGTATCAGAGCTAGGGAGCGACCCCCGTACTTCCACGTGATGGGTGGGTCCCCTTGGCTCCGCGCGATGATGGTAGGTCCTTTGGGCCTGCATGTAAGGTAAGTCTCCTTGGCTCCACGTGGTTGTTGATATGTGGATCTCCCATGTGTTACCCATTAATTGGGTCTCACGTGAGGGGGCATGTTGAAATATCTCACTTCGACCATATCTCTGAGAGAAAGAGAGTTTAAATATCATAATCCCACTCCAACTAATACCAAGGTATTTTGTGATAAAACCCACATCTGACAGATTGTGCATGTGGTAATTACCAAGTTGGAGACAATATCAGTATTGTTAGAAGTGGGCCTTTGGCTTGTCTCTCTGATAATTCTACACTTCATTTAATTTCCAAAATTTTGTGTACAAGTCTTCCCAGCATTACCCAAAAAAAGGGTAATGCTAGGAAGACTAAACTTGAAAACAAAATTTGCAAACTAAATAATGTGTTACCGATAGAAATGAGAACGTTTATTAACGCTTGTGTAATAAACCAATCATCAACTTTCATGTTTTTTTTTCTTTCCTTCTGGTTGATTCGCACCACCACCGGCCCGCTCCCCATATCTGCCCAGATTTCCCCTTCCAACTGCCCCACCAACCATATCAAGCTGTAATTAAAGCCATATATTGATCAAGAAGAAAATCCATCGATTGATTTAATTCTCTGGATTATAATAATTTGAAAAAGAAGGGGATTTAACAAGTAGGTGGGTTTACTTGGCAAATGATTGAAATATCTATTTTTTGTTTTTAGGGTTCAATTCTCTGTGGCCTTTCTTGACTGAGAATAAGGTGGGTAATTGATACCTGTTGGAAGTTTGGAACTTATGGGATCTTTTGCCCCACGTTGGCCAGCAACTTAAGTGAAAGAACCATTATAAGTGAGTTTTTCTCACTTATTGTTATACAAGAATTGGGCTTAACCCATGGACCAAAGCACTTGTGTTCATATTAACCTGTTAAAGATTGACCTTCGGGTTCGGAAATTTAACAGTTGGTTTTACGTTTTTGTTGTTCGAGTCAGTTTTTTTCCATAAGAATTAAGATTGTTTTCGAAGGGATAAGACCGATTCAAATAGGTGTGACTGTTTAAAAGTCACGATTGCATCTAACAGTTGCAACTGTTGGGTTAAGCCATTATATATAATATAAACATAATCATCAATTGAAAACTTTCCTTTCCTGTTCTTTCACTGAAAAACACACTTCATTTCACTAAGAATCCAAGTTCGAGTGTAAGAACTTGGATTAGGTAGTTGTATCATGCAAGGTAGACGTCCATGGACTACTGCACTAGTGCAGAGGCGTACTTCTATCTCAGGAAATTGCTGCTACAAGTCTCTATCTTCGAAGAAACAAGTTAGTAATGCATGTTATGATTCTATTTATAATTTCATTTAAATACACAGTTTGATTTAGTTATAATCAGTTCCATATCTATATAAACTATACAATGTGTATAAATAGATATGGAACTGCATCGAACTTTAAGGGAAGGGATTCCCATTTTTTTATTATAAAAATGGGAATTAGTTGTGGGGTCCATACTACATTGAACTTTAATGATCCGAACCATCTATTTTTCAAGTTGCTCCTCATAGATCATTCTTGCAAAATATTTGCCAACTTGAAAATGTTGAAGATATCTAGTTGGGTTCAAAGAAATTAACGAATACTTTGTTATATAAGAAACAACGAAGTTTTATTTTGATATTTAAATAGGCACATGGTTTTGGATTGAATTGAATTTTTGCAAGGATGATCTATGAATCAAGACTTACAAAATAGACAGATCATATCGTTGAAGTTTGATGTGGAGTGAACCCCACACCAAATCCCCATTTTTTTAAAAATGGGGATCCTGTTGCATAAAGCTATATGTATTACATAAGCCTGTCAATTACTAGTACAACCCTTTAACTTGACACGAAACGACATGAAGTTAATAGGTTTTTGGGTCGACATGATAATGAATTGGATCATTATCAGGTAACCTGATAAGCACCTGTTAAGATAACGAGTTGGTCTAGGTATACACATGCGTAAACCGTTACACGAAAAGAAAAATATTAATTATTATACCACTAAAAAAATACTATAATTAACAGCAGTATGATTAAATCTCACTTTTATATTTAACTATATATAGTACTATAAAAAGTGTTGATATTATATTTGAAATTGGCATGATGCATGATTCTTATTATATTTTTGTTATTATTTTTTATGATGTAGGATTTTGACAATAATTACAATGGTCCAAATTTGTTTGAAAAAAGTGAATTGTAGAAGTATTTGGAAGATAAAAGAATAGATAGAAATGTGGACATAGATGTTCTTTCTTGGTGGCAAATGGAGCATTTTCATTATCCGATACTTTCTCAGTTAGCACGAGTTGTGTTAACAATTCTCATTTCAACTGTTGTGTCAAAATCTGCATTTAGTATTGGGAGTAGAGTACTAGATCAATATTGTAGTTCATTGTTGCCAGAAACAGTTTAAGCTTTGTTGTGCACACAAGATTGGCTCTTTGAAAAGTGAGGTAACATATTTTTATATGGTATAGTACTATTGTTTTATTTATTTTCATAATTATTTTTGGTAAGCTTCTCATAATTTAAATGGTTTATAATGTTTGGTTTTTCTATACTTAGCTTATGCGGAAGAGAGTTCTGATGTGGAAAGCCTTAATGCGAAGTCTAGACGTATATGTTTGGCTTTCATTGGCAATATTGTAATTGTACCACATTTGCTCTAACTAGTTTTTAGAATTCACTTAAGTTGCTGGAGACAAGTGTTCTAGGTTGTGGCATATCATCTCAATTAAGGTTTGGTCATACATATGCATTTCACGTCTAAATATTCCTGTTTCATTCTGACTAGTATTGTTGTCTAGTCAAAACTGTTTGCTTCTTTCTAGCTAGCTAGGCACACTAACTAACACCTTTTTGCCGAATGTGTTTTTTTTCTCACCCATGATCTTTTCAAATCGTTTTGAAGTCCGACATGTGTCCCTTATTGGTTGAAAAACAAATGAAAGCTTTTGGGGTTAAGGTCCCTAGTTGGTTCTTTTTTTTCTTTTTTTTGGCTGTTTTCAATTTCATTTTTTCTAGAGAGAGAGAAAGCATAAAAGCTTCAACTTCCTCCTTCCTCTTCATTTAAGAAACCCTAGTTGTAAAAATCATCTTCATGCATTTAAACACCCAATCATTGCATAATAGGGATACATCACCTTCATGGTTTTGCATTAAATTCCTGGTCAAGTTCTTCAAGTTTCAAATCTGTTTATTAACCTTTTTCTTTATCATCATCATAATATCATTTGCATTGATTAAGTTGGTTTTAGTGCCGTAGGGACAAGAGCCCAAGGTAGGAGCTGCCTCCTCATGAAGGTTGAATGGATCTTCATCTCGTGCAAAGTAAGGCTGCTTAAAGGTACAGCTGTTTTGTAGATTAAATCTAGGAATTGAGCTTGTTGTAAGCTGCTCTATAGATTAGATCTAGGAATTGAGCTTGTTGTGGCACTTTCTAAGAACTTATTTGCACTAGTGGATTGGACTCAGTAGAGAGTTTTTGGTTTTTTAACCCAGAGATGGGTTTTCCAGCGAAAAACTTCTTTTGTTGAATGTCATTCACATATCTCACCTATATGTACATGCTACACGTATCCCTTAACTTGTTAATAGATATGTGCACATAGTCATCCTCACTGGACACAATAATAACACATAATAATAAGGGAATTGCTAGCTAGGACAGCTATCGGCAACTTAGATTGGATTACAGTATATGTGCTTGGTTAACTAACGAATCTGTTTTAGTTGACTAGTGCTTGACTAGTCAGTCCAGTAGATTGTATTTTTATTTATAGAATATTCTGGTTTGTACCAATTCGACTTACTGAAAACATCATCAATATAACTCTTGAAGACAATAGATTAAGCCAAAATTCTACTACCATTTTCCCATCATGATTGATGAATATTGAAATATTTGTAAAAAGAACAACATGCAAGCTTTGAGTTTCATTGGCAAGGTTTTAACTTCTGGGAAAAGGCTTCACAACCTAGAAAAGAAAAACTCCTTCATTTTGCATATCGTTGCACATTTGATATTTTGTAGTTGTGTACTGATGCTTTTATATTTTGCTCTTATTTTGGAGTATGTAATACTTAACAATAGATGTGTTTTTATGTTTAGAAGTAATATTTATAGGGTAGAGTGATATGATACAACCCATCAAGATAACATGTGTTACACGAAAACAACACAAACACGGTAAACATGACTCATTTGCCAGGCCTAATGTTATATCACTTGTATTTGATTGACTTTAATAATAATTATGTATGGGGTTCTCTATGTGTAGTTTGAGAATGGATTCCTACTAAGTAAGGTTTTATTTTTCTTTGTGGCCTGCCTTTCTTGAGATCAAAACCGTAAGACACAAATAACACTGACCGTTTTAAAATCCTGGATTCTCAGTTGTGTCCACTCATAATGGGCTCTTGGGAGAATCACTGTTATCTGGTGATTTTATATATTTCTCAATCTATTCCAAAGAGCTAGTTGGTCCTCGACTGTCAGATATTCGCTCTTCAATCCTTCATAGATATGGCGACGAATAAAGACCATCGCTTTCGCTTGATCTTAGGAGGATACGGTATTTCTCTCCTCGATGGTGTCTCCAAGATTTCCTGCCTCAAGATAGATCTTGGCATACACAACCTAGATAAGGTAATTCTCTCGAGTGATGTCGAGGGCAAAAAATAAAGCTTTGCCAAGTTTGCATGATTGCCATTTTTTTATTTTTTTATTTTTTATTTTTTTTGAAAGGAAAATGAGATGTGTAAGAACTTGCAATAATATGGATACTGGAGGAATGTAATGTTAGAGCTTCTAGTATACCAATTTTTCATTTTTGGACTTCATGCCAAAATGATAAGCATTTGAAACTTCAGGTCGAGATTTACATAATGTAGACATTGATTAAAACTTATTCATGATGAATGCGATTGTACCACACCACTTTCATTAGAATAATATAGTGTAGGATGGGCGATTGTACCACACCATTTGAGTAGCAAGAAAATTAAATATGCAGTGCAGGATGGACGATTTTACTGCACCATCAAAAATTGCAGTGCGGGATTAGTAATCAAGAGCTACACCAAATAAGAAATAAAAAATATAAGTAATTATTAAATTGAGGACTAGGAGAAGGCGTGGAGCTAGTAGCTTTTCATTGTGATGGCAAGGGATCACAACGCAGATGATGAAGAGAAGGAAGGGGACCAGTCGCATCTTTGGGGGAAGCATTTTGCAGTGAAGGAAATGAGAATTGGTTAGGATTAGAGAGTCGTGCTGATAACTTGTTATAAATAGGGAAAAGTGAGACAAAGATAACATTTGCTAGAGACCGAAGTGGAAATGTATCACACTATTTACTTCGTAATTATATCGCACAAAAGGGTGCAGGTAAAGAAAGGGGAGGGAGGTTGCTATCATCACTTTCAATCTTGATCTTGTGTGTTTTAATAAGGATACAAACATACCTATATATATAGAGAGAGATTGTGATCCAACAACATCTTGCATGCATGAAGAAAAAATTTCACCTCCCTAAAACTTTTTCATCTAAAATTTTCAATGGTTGTCACCAAAGTCTATTTTAGTTTGGTTCCTCACACAATCATATGTATAACATTCACACTATATTTTACAATAGATCAAATAATGGAAAAGTGAGACGATATATTTTATAAGTTGGGCTTTCTCTCCCACTTATAGTTCCATTAATTGGGCTTTTCTTTCACTCTAGCTGTTACACATAAATAGTAGAGTTGAAAAAAAAATAGAGTTGTCCTGTATGCACATAAATTTTGTTTCTGGACATCAAATTTACTCTCACATAGTTTTTTGGACACTAAAATAACTTACTAAACTTCCAATAATACCCTTATATTTCTTGTTATGAATTTATTCTTCTCTAGACACCCATTTTTATTTTTTATTTTTTTACTTTTTTGGACACCAATTTTCATTGTATGAATTATTGATAGGGATTTTACCACCAGCAAAAGTAGAGATAAAAACACTAAAATACTTGTAAGAGTACAAGGTAATTGTAGTATAGATGGCTCTAGCAACGTCGTTCTCTACATGGATTAAATAAATAATTTATGTTAAATCAAATCTTAATTAATTATTTAAAACAAAGTTTGAGAAAATGTTGATTTTGGGATTTAAAATAATAAAAACGAATTTAATAGAAAATAATTACATAAAGTGACAAAATAAAATAAACTAAAAATAATAATTTTTGAAAATTAAATTGTAAAAGCCTAGGGTTCCGCCGTCACCTTAACAATCCTATGTAATTTTACCAATTATTTATGAATTTCTACATACATGCTTTGAAGGTTAGGTTTTGCTAATATGTATCATACTTAGAACCACCAACATAGAACGTATATCTAACATGCAACTCGTCCGGATGTTCGGATCAAATATGAATATGGACACATTATGCTTTATGAAAACCTTTGAAAAACCATGCAACCCTTAAGATGTGGTGTTCATCCTAAGTGAAATTACAATTATTAACCACAAGAAGTCAGCGCCAATTTCAGAGAACCTTCCGACCAAAATTGCATCAAATTACTTTTCTAAATATCATAATGGTCGCGAATCACTAAGACACTTAGATAGTTTAAAACGATGATTAATAATTAAAAACATGCATGCATAATATCATAAGTAAATTGAAAAGAAACTACATATTCTTGCTAAGGCTCGTGACCACACCGTAGCAAACAAGAATTAGTTACTAACAACCATAAACAAAATATTATTAAAAACAAGGATAGAAAACACCTTGAAAATAAGCTTCAAAAACCCTCTAAAGTAGTGTGTGCGTTTCCTCCACACCTCTCCCTAATGGCTAAATATCTTATTTATACTAATACAAAATAAAACCCTAAAAGTCTTAGAGTAAAACTAGGAAACATAATTAAATATATTAAAATAGAAAAAAAAAATGTTTCCTATTTTAACTAAAATTTGGATTTCTCAGTCTTTTGACCGACCAAATCAACTCCGATTTGGTCCCAAAAGGTCTTTTTTGAAACCTGAAGTTGTCCTTTGCAAATCCATAGAAGGAATCTTCCTCAAAATATGCCCGCTTGACCTCCACAACATCCAGAAATGTTAATCTGGAAAAGCTGTGTGCTGGGCCTTTATTTCATCGCCATGGTCAAACCGCTAAGTAGAAAAATCTGAAACTTTGATACAATCATCTTGAAAGACTCACGAACATCCTTCACTTGGAATTACTCCAAAATTCATCCGTTTGATCAATTTTTGCTCCAGAGGAATTCAAATGTCCTACATTAGAAATATAATTCAAAGTATCAAAATTCAAACATAATAACCAATAAATTATTACTAAGATTAGGGTAAAATATGTAGTATAATATCGACTCATCAATTATGAAGGCTTTCACTTCAAATTTGTAATTTTCGCAGATGACATAATTCTTTGTTCTTATTGCATGGTTCTTTTATTTCATGGAGAACAATTAGGACTATAACCAGATGCAATGTTTGGAAGAGTTGTGAAGTAAAACCAAAAATTCAAACTAAAAGATTGAATATCAATTTTAAACTCAGTCTATGCAAAGAACTTATAAAGACAAAGCAAAATCACAAGAAAGTACCAAACACACAAGAATTAGCTTTACAAGGGGAAAATCCCCAGAAAGGAAAAACCCTTGGGAAAGATTGCCAACAAATAATCCACTAAGATGGAGATGAAGACTTTACAAGATTCATACGAGACCCAGGTACACAACCTATTGAGCCTTGTCCTCTCAATCTTGAACGTCTGATGCACACAACATGATTGCACACAGCTGGATTTGAACATAGTGCATAACAGCTTCCTTTGCTCACTCAAATGTAATATGAATAATTTGCGTTGCGAAAGCGTGTCCTCCTCTAAGTGTGAAGGACCTATTAAATAGGTGACCTTACCCCCTTTTCTCAGACTAGCAATCCCTTTATTTTCTCCAGCAATCAGTTGATGTGATTGCCATTATCTTTGACTGGCCAATCTAATCCAAAAGGATTGGACTGATAAAACTAATTGACATGAGATCTTGTATGATAATTACAAGATCAATTACATACTTGATTAAATATAAATTATAATTTATCTAGAAAATAAGCCAAATTAAATCACATTTACTATCTCCCCCTTTGGTATTTTCTAGACTAAACAAAAACTTGGTAAACCAAGCCAAAAAATACTGTCATGTGATTTTGCTCTGTACTACAACATTTGCATATTAAGAGAAATATTAGATCAAAGTAAAATGCTTTAAATATTAGGTCAGAGTAATATGCAATA
>VIEB01000762.1:126126-208627 GCA_006547085.1 Malus baccata | reverse complement strand
AATTTATTTAATGTATCCCACAAATATCATTTCTACCAAAAAAACATATCGATTAAAAAAAATAGAAAATTTGACATGGTTACGTCAACCATCTAATTAACATTTAACATTTATCTTTTGATATCTCCATTAAAGATGTTCTTATCAGTTTAATATATGATACGTGGAGTCGGTGACCAATAATTCACATGATATTAAATTAATTGATACAATAGCTTAGTATTGAGGTTCTCACACGTCGCCTAAGCATTGCACTATTGCTCGGATCCGGCGCACTCCATCAAATTTAGTCCGAACGTTTTCTTTGTAGCAAGCCCAATGGGCTTTTGACTGTTTCCATGAAAGTGTTATATTTACGAATCGGTTTGGTCTAATGGATTCGTTTCGCTACGTATACTTAACTAAATCTGCCCTTACATTAATTGGCACATGATAATGCATTAAAATAATAATAATAATAATAAAAAGAGCTTTAATATATTGAATTTTGACAAAAAATCATGTTATAATAGTTAAGACAAAACCCAACATTAAATCAGTCCAATTAAAATAGCCAAATGATGAGTTTTTGATTTTACCCTTAACGGCACGTCTTTTGTCCGTCTAATATCCTTCCAAAGCTCTCTGCTAAGCTCTATCTCCCCTCTCTGTCTCCTCTTCCGTTGCTCCATCGCCCCAACAATAATGACTACCCCTGCCATCTCACTCGCTCTCAATCATCATTAGGTACTACTCTCACTCATGTCCTCATTGTCTCCGTCCATTGACGTCGAACAGAACTGCCTCAGTGTCTACAACAATAACGCTAGAGTTTCCCGTCGAGATTCACCAGGAGGAGAGGGTCTACGTCTCGGAGTTGATCTTCGAACACCTCCTGACCAGTAGCAACTATGATGATACGATGAAGAAGACCACCGGTGGACGCAAAGGCTACGACACCAAGCTTACGAACATCTTCTCCATCGAGTTCATCATCGAGACGGCAGACATAATGCGATAGAAGTATAAGCAGGTATAAAATTGTGGATTCTCTAATTTATGTGATGTTTGATTTGTGTTTTAGGGTTCTAGTGTTTTGTGGAATTTCGAAATTAGGATTTGGTCTTCTATTTTAGGGTTTGGTGTGTATAAAATTGTGGATTTTAAGGTTTCAATGTTTGGTGGAATTGCAGAATTAGGATTTCGTCTTCCATTGTGATTGTTCATTTGATGTAATTTTCGTTTTGTAACATTTGATTTATTGGGGATTACTGTGACTAGTTTTTCAATGGGTTTGGCTAATTTGTGATTGTTCGTTTCAAGGACTTAAAAGTAGGTTTATCTTGAGCACCTGTAAGAGGTCCTGAGAAGATGATGAACATGGAAATGGCATTGAAAGTCAACAGAAGAGAATTTTTAAGAATTTTGAGATTTCATTTTAATGAATCCATATATATATGCACACACACTTAATAAGAAATATGAATATATACTAGCTAGTATGCATATAGCCTTTGACGGTGATCAGTAGTTGATGAACCGAACCATTAAATAGAATTATACATAAAAGGTGTAAAATATCGATGATATCAGAAATATCGGTAGTCCAAAAATACGGAAATTTCGATGGAAATATCGGGATATTATCGATATTGATAAAAATTGAATAAAAACCACGAAAATTGTATGAAAAACTTAGGAAATTTTTATTGAAACTTTGCAGGATGTTTATTTAGTCAATTATCTATTAGTTTATCATAAAATATTGGAAGGAAATGCATCGCATGATAGATATAACTGATTTAAGTTGATTATATAGCTAGCTGACAAACATTGTGAGTGTAGAAAATATGTAGTAATTAATGAAAGAAGTTTAAACACATCATAATCATTTATATATAATGAATTAGTACAATATTTTACATTTTATACATTGCATGGTAAGATACATGAGTGATTTAGCAAGGTCTAAAATATTGATGATATCGGAAATATCGGTAGTCTAAAAACACGAAAATTTCGATGAAAATATCAAAATATTATGAATATTTTAGATCATGCATAAAACTACGACAGAAACTTGGCAACGGCATAATCAAACCAAAAGTACACTTAACAGAAGTGAATAACTTTACCCCGATCCCTGAATTGATTTTTTTTTTCGAATGGATACTTTTAAAGATGCGTAGTACTTGTACTTATCTAAGACTTAAAGTAACAAATTACGGGGTTATATAGCTTTAAAGCATTTTCTGCATAATGATTTTTTTTGGGAACTTAAACGAAAAATACTGTTCATTTAAACGAAAAACCACATTTTTACACTAAAAAATCAATCCTGATACAGTTCACTTTACTCTTTATTTTGTCCTTATCGTTAAAATTCAATGTTTTCAAACCCTTTTTATTAGTTTCATGTCTGCAACTAAATTATTAGACTTTTCCTTTAATAGTTATTGTCAAATTATTGGAAAGTGTTCCTTGCCAAACATCCATGCACTGCGTAGCTTAATTAATAAATAACGGCCCTCATTCTTCCCATCCAATGACTAAAATATCGATAATATCGCTGATATTATCGTTTTTCAGAGACACCGATATTTTTCCACGTATCCGTCTCATTATCGTCAAAATATCGCGATATTATCGATAATATCGCGATATATTCGATATTATCCAAAAAGTCGTCGTGGCTCCGTCGTCGGAAGGGTAGCCGAGGCAACGTCGTCCCAGCTGCCCAGATCTCTCTTTGCAATCCAGGCTCAGACCCAAGATCTGCGCCTCAACGACGCCGATTCCCCCACCGTTGTTGAAGTCGCGGCGAAAGAGCTCGCAGAACGGATTGCAGTTGTAGATCCAGAACCCGTGGTCTGTCCCCACGGCGAAACATGCGTGGTCTTGGTTGAAGCAAACATGGAACAGAGACGGAGGCGAGCGCGGCGCCGGCGGGGCAGGCTCTGGGGGGGGAGGAGGAGAATGAGTGGTTGTTGTGGAGGTTGAGGGCGATTGGGGGTCGTGGTGGTTGTCGCTGAAGTCAACGACAGAGGTGGGGTTGTCGTCGGTGGGATCGGTGAGGAAGGCGGGTGCAAGGCAGAACCAAAAACTCTGCAAACCCAAAAACACAAAAGCTTTGTGGAAACCCAGAAGCTGTGCGCAAACCCAGAAGCTTTCATCTCAGACTTGAAACCCATAAGCTCTGTCCATCCTACAAACCCAAAAGCTTCGTACTCCCCATTCATCGATCACCAAATCAAAAGAGACACCCAAAAATTTATGTAGCCAAAACAGAGAGACACAGATAAAAGGATTCAAAACACAACAATCAAAAACTCAGATAACGATAGTTTCGAACCCATATTTACAAATTTACAAAGAAGAAAAGGGGAATTTTAGGAATTTTCCTGACAAAATATTTTTTTTCTTCTCAAAACCCAGATCTCAGAACTCGATAATTATGAAGAGAACTAATGCACTGCAAGTGTGCAACTTTTTGTGGGTTCTAGACTAAAAGTAGCAGCATAGAAAGGTCAAAGAGGCAGTTTTTTTTTCTATTTTTTATATTTTGTTTAGTATATAGAAGCAAATATGTGATGATATTTGGGCTTTAAGCCGATGGGCCATATTAGAGCTCATATTTGATGTACCATTATGCTTTGCAAGCAATCCATGTGTCTCTTTTTCCTCCAATAAACTCAATAGGGTCTCTATACTTCATTTAATTTTTTTTCAAATTCTCAATATATTACAACTACAAGTATATAGTTTTTTTTTTAAGTGTTAATAGACACTTATTTATATAATATTTTATAAATTATTAAATCAGTCTAGCCCGCCTAGGCGTTAGGCCCCAGTCCACCGCCCGACTAACGCCTAGTGTCTTTTAGAACCTTGCTTTTATCTAGTTGGGGTTCATCGACTTGTACCCAGTTCCTAAATTTGAAAAGGAAAGGAAAAAGAAAAGGAATGAGTAGAAAGGAACGGAGAAGCTTTGACAAAAAAAAAAAGGAACAAGAAGCGTCTGGAAAGGATAAGAAATAGGGGGGAGAGAAATAAAGAAATGACAAAAAAATATTTAGATCCCAAAAATAATTTAGTCCATGATTTAGTCAGACAATGTACCAAACATTCAATTATTCTTATACTAGTTAGTCTATGTCAAGCCAATCCAATTTAGTTCCTGAACTTAATTTAGTCCAAGATAGTCCGGTGAAATAAATGCACCCTAAGTTTATGACTAACTATGCACATGGGTAAACTATCATTTAACCCCTAAACTATTGCTGATAACTAATTCATTATATATAAATGATTATGGTGTGTTTAAACTTCTTTCATAAATTACTACATATTTTCTACACTCATAATGTTTGCCAGCTCGCTATATAATCAACTTAAATCAGTTAAATCCATCATGCAATGCATTTCCTTCCAATTTTTTATGATAAACTAATAGATAATTGACTAAATAAACATCCTGCAAAGTTTCAATAAAAATTTCCAAGTTTTTCTTACAATTTCCATGGTTTCCATATTATTTTTATCGATATCGATAATATCCCGATATTTCCATCGATATTTCCGTGTTTTTGGACTACCGATATTTCCGATATCATCGATATTTTATACCTTGTTCCCACCTAATAAGCTCCTTACTCAATGGAAATTATAGGATCCTGAAACAATAAAGCTTTATGTAACAAAAAAGCCTCGTGTATAATTCTATGAAACGAAAAGGCCTTGTGTATAATATTCTATGAAACAAAAAGGCCTTGTGTATAATTAAACTCATTTTCATAAATAGTATGAGTTATTTTAGTTCGGTTTCATAATTTATGCTGCAACCTATCATTTTTACTTAGATGTGCTTTAAGTAAGATTTGCATATTGTCATCTTTACATCATGTGTCTCCAGACAATCCTGTTTTGAATGGATGGTGAATCGTTGATAGACTTTAAAATCTGCTTTTGTGGTCGAAAGAGGTTGGTTATTCAATATTTTTATTTATGCCCTTTAAACTTTTAGTTGTTTGAAATGGACTTTCTATAATCTAAACTAGAAGATGAGCACACTTAGTGTGTGAACAATTTCATTTTCTTTTTTGTTTTTTTATTAAGGAGTGTGATTAGTTTTTAAAATTTTTAAAGAGTATGAGACAATAATGATGTGATCTCTTAATAAGGGCATATTTTTCTTAATATTACATAATTACCATTTTGTCCTCTTTATGTAAATATTATGTATCAAAAGTGAGGGTAAAATAGGAAAAATAGGGATATGATTGTCATTTTACAAAAGATACAAAATTACTATTTTACCATCCTCATGTCAATATTGTGTATTGAAAAATGAGGGCAAAATTGAAAAAAACGGGGAAATTTTTTGACAAGGGGTCTTCTCTCAATCAAATAGATGAAGCTAAATTTAATAGTTGTCCTTGTATATTGTACTTGCATTGTTTAATGGTTTTTTTTTTTTGCTGAAAAATATAAATGATAACATGCAACAAATTTACAAGTTAACTACTTACATTAATAATTTAATGAATGTTTATTAGATACATCACAATTTTG
Source organism: Malus baccata (assembly GCA_006547085.1). NCBI lineage: Eukaryota > Viridiplantae > Streptophyta > Magnoliopsida > Rosales > Rosaceae > Malus > Malus baccata. Next base: position 203,077 of record VIEB01000762.1, on the reverse strand, counting down.
TTCATAAGATTTGTACAAGTATCTCAACCCCCCTAAATTCTATCTGTTAAACAGAACAGAAGTGCTCCTAATGCTACTCACCAATGTGAAAATCACCAGGAATCATTTTTCCGACTCTTTCAAAGTCCCTCTAGTAAGATTCCAAGCTTTACCCCCAATTTATTTTCTCTGTTTCTGTGCCTTTGAAAAGTTTTAGTTTTTTTGGTATTTCTCTAACCTATCAAACAGAGTACTCACACACACACACTCTTATATATACGTATGTGCACTGTTGATGCACAAAACTGGAGGGGTCTTGGAACAACGTAAATCCGACCTTGAATCTGCAAGAATGTAAAGAACACAAGATGTATCGTGGTTCACCCAAATGTTTGGGCTACGTCCACACTGGTTGTATTTTGTTTGACTGTATGTATGGATAACAAGGGTGATGGGGAGTCCCCTAGAGAAAGAGAGAGTTTGAAAGGGCTCTCTGTTTGTGAGCATGATAGCTTGAGAGAGATGAGCTTTGTGAGGGTGAGAGGGCCTCTAATTGTGAGGGTGAGGAGATCCTTTTATAGAATAAGAGCTCCTCACTTATTACATATTTGCCCTTCCATTTATTACATAATTACATTTGAGTCCCTCGAGTATTTATACGAGATCTAAATACGGATGCCCTAAGTATGATACAAACAATAGTCCCACAAGTCTTCAGTCAAGAGAGTCTTTTGGCTGGAGACTTGAAATTTAGTCCATGTGTAGGCCAAAGTAACTAGATGTCATCTAGAACTGAGACTCGATATGAGGCGGTGCTCAATGTGCAATGATGCTCAACTAGAAGTAGCACATGTTCCGAGGCTGCTCGGCTTGTGGCTTATGTTGCCTTGGTTGGCTCGGCTTGTGGCTTATGTTGCCTTGGTTGGCTCGGTTTGTGGCGTTAAAGGTGAGGGAGTCCCTATACATGAATGAAGGGTTAGAGTTGATGCTCTCTAATGAAGGTGAGAGAGTCACTTTTATAGAATAAGGGCTCGCTCCTCAATACATAAGTGATGAGTTGGAGTTGATACTCTTTAATGATAGTGAGGGAGTCCCTTTTATAGAATAAGGGCTCGCTTCTCAATACATAAGTGATGGGTTAGGAGTTGATACTCTCCAATGATGGTGAGGGAGTCCCTTTTATAGAATAAGGGTCCTCAATACATAAGTGATGGGTTAGGAGTGATGCTCGTGACGAGGCGGTTGCTCAGCTGGCGGCTATGCTCTCTAATAAAGGTGAGGGAGTCCCTTTTATAAAATAAGGGTTCGTTCTTCAGTACATGAATAATGAGTGCTCTCTAATGAAAGTGAGGGAGTCCCTTTTATAGAATAAAGGTTCGCTCCTCAGTACATAAATAATGGGCTAAGTCCCCCAAGTATTTTTCATGAGGCTCAGTTGAGACCCAATATATGGTACATAATGTAGTCCCCCAAGTCTTCAGTTAATAGGGTATGTTGGCTGGAGACTTCAAATTGAATCCATGTATGGGCCGAAGTGTCGGTTGTTCGGAGGCGGTATTTGTATACCCTGCACTGAAGCTTTGTAGGTGAAGCTTTGCAAGTGAAGCTTTGAAGCTAGATCTCTGTAAATGAAGCTTTTGAAGTTGGAGCTTTTGAATCTTGAGCTCTGTAAATGAAGCTTTCGAGCTAGAGCTCTGTAAATGAAGCTTTTGAAGTTAGAGCTTTTGTAAATGAAGTTTTTGAAGCTAGAGTTTTTGTAAATGAAGCTTTTGAAGCTAGAGCTCTGTAAATGAAGCTTTTGAAGCTAGATTGACATGAGTGATGCTCATGAATGTTTATGTTGATTGACATGAGTGATGCTCATGGATGTTGACACGAGTGATGCTCATGAATGTTAATATGAGTGATGCTCATGAATGTTGACATGAATGATGGTCATGAATGTTTATGTATGATTGACATGAGTGATGCTCATGAATGTTTATGTATGGTTGACATGAGTGATGCTCATGTATAATTTGGAGTATTGGATGTACTTTTGATCACCTGGTTGGTGATAATAGCGGTAGGCTGCCGAATAATTTTGGAGTATTGGGCGTACTTTTGATCACCTGGTTGGTGATAATAGCGGCAGACTGCCGAATAATTTTAGAGTACTGGGCATACTTTTGATTACCTGGTTGGTGGTAATAGCGGCAGGCTGCCGAATAATTTTTTGTAGCACTGGATGTACTTTTGATCACCTGGTTGGTGATAATCGAGGGCCTGACTCTTTTGGGCATACCCTGAAGTTTCGTGGTTTTCAACATTTAGTACATGAAATTTTTTTCATCCCAGAGTCATACCTAAAGTGTTAATTTTGGGACAATCTCATACATCTGTTAGTTTGGCTGTTAAGTTTTCTGTTAACTGATGATGTGGCGCTCATGTGAATAATGACTGGACGCCACGTGTCGCCACGTGTCATTAAGGGTTACACGTGGAAATTAAAATTTAAAAAAAACATTTTTTTAATAAAAAAAAAAAAACAAAACAACCCTTTTGTTACTCGTCTTCTTCCCAGAGGAAGTTCGATCCGCCCATCCGTCCCCAATCCCCTCCTCCCTTCTCTCCTCTGCATCCCACCCAACCTTCCTCTCCTACCTCACCCTCCAGCCACCTCTTCTTCTAGATTAGCCGGACCCACCTCATCAAATCACCACCGTGAGCATCCAATTAGTCTTCCCCCTCGTCAAATCGCTACGAGAGTCCAGTTTTGAGTTTATGATTTATGTCCTCCCACCATGTGCTGGGCTTGCAACAAGAAGGTTCACAAAGTGAACAAGCTCATGAGTTTTGTCCTCCCACATGCCCAATTTTGAGCTTATGCAAGTTGTTGAGTAATTGAATTTTTTTAGTTTGAAGCAAATCATACCAATTGCAAAGAACGAACCAAACTTTTTTTTTGGGGGAGAAAAAGGCAAAAAGAATCCAACCATTTTTGTAAATAAATCCAAAACCCAAAACCTAACTCTTATAATCTTTGTCGCAGTCCCAGCAAAATCAAAATGCATGAAATCAATTTTATTTCGTAAAATCAAATGCAACCCCATATTGTTTTTTTGTTGTTATTTTGTAGTTGCCATCTCAGAAGAGACGAAGTTCAGGAAAAAAAATGGGCCAAAGCTAGAGAGAGAAAGTGAGGGAGAGAGAGAGAGAGAGAGAGAGACTGACGATAGGAGTGTCCTTGATGCTGAGATGGGGGAAAGGGTCGGAGGTGCTAACGTGAAGCGGGGCGAAAGGAGCGCCTATGACTCCAAGCAGCAGTCTCAGATTAGACCTCTTGATGTACTCCGACAGCGTCGTGAAGAACGGCGACATCGTTTCATCCTTTGTCTTCATCACCATGACTAGATCCGAGCCGTACGATTTGCAGTGGAGGCCGAGAAGGGAGGGAGAAGGCAATGGCGTCAGAGATCGAGGAGTAGGCTAAGGTGTTAGGCCGGAAAGCCAACGCCATCATGCTCGCCATGTTTTCTGAAGCAGCTCAAGCAACTCAAAAAATTTAATTTTTTATTTATTTTTCTGATTCAATTTGAAATTTTGGGAAATTGGGTGGTTGTAAAATCAATTGGATTTGGGGAAATGGGATTGGCGTACGCGGTGCAGGATAAGGAGGAGGAATAGGGGATAAAAATGGGGGAGAGAAAAAGGGGAGCCGAAGAGGGTGTACTTAACAGTTTGACTAACGGATGTATGAGACTGTCCCAAAATTTACACTTTAGGTATGACTCTGAGACGAAAAAAACTTGATGTACTAAATGTTGAAAACCACGAAACATGAGGGTAGTAAACAGTCTTTTGCCCATATATATATTACACTCTAATGGGGTTATACAGATGTCTCCGAAAGATAAGAAAAATAAATCACATCATTCAAAAATAAATCTGACCCTCTGCTCAATGGGTCACGCCCATGATTCCCTTTTCTGCATGTCATCACCCCTGCAATTATGTCTGCTTCTTTTTATCTTCTTTTGCTTTCTGCTTTTGCTTTTACTTTCTCTTTTGCATTTCCTGCATGTTCTCCTGTAAAACGGAACAGCTGCCTGGACAGCCTTGACACCACCCACTTGCTTTTCTCTGGCTTTCTCAAAAAATGGGAACCTGCATATGATGAAAGTGTGGGCATCTTCTTTGGTGGTCAACAAAAGTAAAAGTAGACAGGATAACAATGAGACTGGAAATCACCATGCCTGAGCTGACCAAACAAGCCATCTCCGTACGTGAAAAGATCTTTGCATCCTTTCCCCGTGTCAGTACCTTCCCACTTGAGGTTAAGGCGAGAACGTGAGCGCCGCCGCAGGCAAGTGAGCAGATGGATTCGGTGGCGGAGGAGAGAGAAAGGTGGCGAAACAGCTGAGGGAGGTGCTCGTCCTGTACCTTGCCTGTGCCCAGTTGCCTGTCCGTTCCTTCCCCCTAACTTCATATCTGTTACTCGCTGCTTCCTTTTTCGTCGTGCTTTGCTACTCTGCTTTCTTCACTCTGCGATTAATCGTTTTGACTTGGCGTCGAGCGCAATAGAATCCAGAACCCTGACTGATTCGATCTTCGAGCTCAGGCTGCCTTTCTGCAACACTAGTCTAATCAAAGCGAGGGAATTGTCGTTGCTTTTCACCATTAATCGGCTCAATAGCTCGTTGACTCCGATTTGTATCATGTCCGGGAACTAGACTTGAAGTCATAAACTGGAACCTCAACCTGCTTCCCTGTTTTTAAATCATTGACATTCTGAAGCAATGTGTCGTAGTCTGTCAAGCGTGGATCATCAAAGTTTCCATCTCGAATAGAAAGATCACCTACTCGACATAGGAGGTCCAACATAGGTAGTCCTATAGCAAGAGAGAAACATTCGAGTCACCTTAAGTCTTCGAAGCATGCAAGGTCCGTTTTTCATCCTGGTCGCTCTTCTTCTCCCTGAACAAAATGGTTAAGAAGAGCTCAAGCTGACAGAAAGGCTGAGAGAGAACTTCACCGTCAGATTAACAGCACAGGAGTAGGCATCGATCTTCATATTCTCAACCTCGGGAGCATCAACAACATCAAAATAAAGCTGCATGCAAACAACGAAACCGGAGTTCTTTAGAAGCGTCGAGAGTAATGATGGATGAGGACGGCGACTTGGAGACGATGAGAGTCAACTCAGGATTCAAATTCGGAGTAGGAGTATTCTCCCGGAGATTCTCTCCCATCGCCGGAGTTCAGGTGGCTGATCAGACAGAATACGAAACGGTGCACGTTTTGAAAGCTCTCGCAAAATAAAAAGAGGGAGTCAAGATTATCCATTGTTAGTGGTGAGTTTGAGGAAGTGAATGGAAGGGAGTTTAACTAGGGTAGGAGATAAGCAGATCTTTCTAGTTTGGTTCGTGTTTCGTATGGGTGGGTTTTAGATAAAATGGTGAATTTGGAGCCACGTGGATTTTTTTGTTTGTACGATTTGTTAGCAAGTTATGCTAGAAATCAAATGTGAGAAGGAGATGGGTTTTGCAGTGATTCTGCAGGTGCTTGGTTTCTTGGGTTTTGCAGATCCACGGTGGACAGTGGTGAGGTTGTGAAGGTTTCACGGTGGTGAGATGGAAAAAATTGAGAGAGAACTGACATAGCTTTTTGTGTCGATTTCTCACAAATAGCACCAAATGTTGATGCACAAAACCGGAAGGGTCTTGGAACAACGTAAATCCGACCGTGAATCTGTAAGAATGTAAAGAACACAAGATGTATCGTGGTTCACCCCAATGTTTGGGCTACGTCCACACTGATTGTATTTATTTGACAGTATATATGGATTACAAAGGTGAGGGGGAGTCCCCTAGACAAAGAGAGAGTTTGAGAAGGCTTTTTGTTTGTGAGCATGAGAGCTTGAGAGAGATGAGCTTTGTGAAGGTGAGAGGGCCTCTAATTGTGAGGGTGAGGAGACTCTTTTATAGAATAAGGGCTCCTCACTTATTACATATTTGCCCTTCCATTTATTACTGATAGGAGCATATTTATGCCCCTTAGTTAGCTAGTTCTTATGCATTTCCATGGTGTTTTCTTAGTTAAAAGAGTCTTTTAAGCTAGTTTTATGTGTTTTCAGGTTTTAAGGGCAATGTGTACAAAAAGATGCATTTTGGAGCATTTTGGAGCAAAATGGAGCTTGGAATGGATGTCACATACTTGGAGCCAAGGGAATGGACGAATTTGAAGACTTGAAAATGAAGATTCCTACTCAAACAAGGTTTCCTACTTGAAGTAGGAAAGTTAAGCCTAAAGTTTCCTATTTTGGGTTGATCTTTCCTATACCTAATTGGCCTTAAGTTTCAGCAACATTGAAGTTTTCCTAAGCATTTTTGGACACAAAGAAAGGTTCTAGAACACTTCCTTACCCTTTGCCGCACCTATCCCTTTCTAGACCCCCTTTTCCTTGCCTTACAAGGCTTTCTAGAAGCCTTATCCTTCTTTCCCTATCCTTGCCGCACCTGGTTAGCCTTTTCCCCTTGTAATTCTGATTTCTAAGCCTTTTTCCTTGTGGATTTGGATTCTAGAAGTCCATATCTGATTCCTCTAGGGTTTAGGTGCCTATATATATATTCATATTTCAGCCCTTGGTCGACCTACCACCTCTCATAAACATCAATTCACTCCAGAAATCATCCATTGCTCTCTGTCGCAGCCATCACTCACCATACTCCATAATTCCTCCCCATAAACACCCTTGCCGCACCACCCATCAATCCTAAACACTACCATACCATCCCCTATACATTTTATACCACTCATAACCCAAAACCTGTCCCTAAGTCTTGTGCCGCAGCAAGGAGGAAGGAGGAAGTTCGTGGATGCACCTGCTGTCCAAGTTGGAGCATCTAGGTGTTTTCTTTCTTTGGAATTCAATGTTTAAATTTATTTATCTTTGCTTTGTGTGTATGAGGAACTAAACCCCCCTTGGCTAGGGGGGATTCGAAACCATGTTTATGCTTGCTATATAATTTGATTACTTTCAATTGCGTTTCATAAGTTGTGAATTCAATTTACTTATCTATATGAATTAAAACTGATTTGTGTGTGTTGGTTGAGAGTGCATGCTTAATTTTCATACATAAGTTTGATGCTAGGATATAAAGGAATTTCACCTAATCATTATGAACTTATATTCAAAAGTAGTAAAGGTTGTTGATCACAATCGTGTTAAGTAAATTCTTGGCATAAGTTTCATGCAATTCATAGTAACGAGTGCCTCGCCAATGCTTATGATTTTCATAGAACTTAATGATTCTTGCTTGTATCTCTATTATGCAATTCATGTAGGGGACTTGTGGGGAATGCTTTGGGTTGTCGTATGCAATCATCCAATTCAATAACTTAAGGAAAATCTGAGGGTTAATTAGTGCAATTCACGGTTAATCTGGGGTATTGGGAATTCATGGTTTACTGAAAAGCAATTGGAAATCGTTTTGTATGCAAGTGTGACATGTGTGGAGTAGAACCCCTTAGCTAGCTTTCCATCCATTCACTTTAACCAAATTCGTTTTAAAATCTGTAAGTTTACAAAGTTTTTGTTTTGTTTTCAATTTCGTCAAAATCAAATCCCCCTTTATTTTGAAGTGTTAGATTAGTTAGAAATCAAGTTAGTTTGTGTTTTTAAGTGTCTTGAGTCAAGTTATAAAATATTTTCGTCCAAATTTGTGTTTAGTGTTCGAAACTGCCCAGATTGTGTTTTTAAGGCAGTTTTGAGTGTTTCTGTGCTGTTTTAAGTCTTTTGGTTTGTTTTAGTGTTTTAGAGTTTAGTTTTGGATTCTTTGAGTCTAATTTAGTGTTTTAAACTTTGTTTTTATGTTTTGAGTCAGTTTTCAAGTGATTTAGCAATCCCTCATAATCCCCGGCCTAGAACGATCCCTACTTACATACTTTGCTACAATTGATAAAAAGAGGGTTTAATTTGTGTGCTTATATATTTCGCATCAAATTACATAATTACATTTGAGTCCCTCGAGTATTTATACGAGGTCTAAATACGGAGGTCCTAAGTATGGTACAAACATGCACATTCTTTAGTTTCTCTGTGAAACATGTACTCTCCCTGTTATTGTAAAGAATGTTTGATTTAGTGACTTTAATTAATCTCAACTAGCCTACTGTAGTTGAAGATTTGGACTTTACTTTGGTTTATTTTCGATGAATGGTTTGTGTAACATCTCACATCGCCTAGGGGAGTGATCTTTAAATGTGTATTCTCATCCCTACCTAGCACGAGGCCTTTTTTGAGCTCACTGGCTTTGGGTTCCGTATGAACTCCGAAGTTAAGCGAGAAGGAGGCCAGAACACTCCCAGGATGGGTGACCCACTGGGAAGTTGCTCGTGAGTTCCCAAAAACAAAACTGTGAGGGAATGATAAGCCCAAAGCGGACAATATCGTGCTACGGTGGTGGAACGGGCCCGGGATGTGGTGGACCCGAGCCGAGATGTGACAAATTGGTATCAAGAGCCAATCCCTGGCCGGAAGTGTGTCGATGAATATGTCGGGCCCCTAAGGGGGGTGGATTGTAACATCCCACATCGCCCAGGGGAGTGATCCTTAAATGTATATTCTCATCCCTACCTAGCACGAGGCCTTTTGGGAACTCACTGGCTTCAGGTTCCGTAGGAACTCCGAAGTTAAGCGAGAATGAGGCCAGAGCACTCCCAGGATGGGTGACCCATTAGGAAGTTGCTCGTGAGTTCCCAAAAATAAAACCGTGAGGGAATGGTAAGCCCAAAGCCGACAATATCGTGCTACGGTGGTGGAACGCGCTCGGGATGTGGTGGACCCGGGCCGGGATGTGACAGTTTGCACTCCTAATTCCATGTCTTTCTTATGTTCATGGTTTTGATTAAGCTTTGTTACCGTGTGTCTAAAACTTAAGTTGGTATTTCTGAATGAAAAAAAAAAACTAATACAATAATCAAGGGTCCAGTTGGGACCCTTGATTATTGTATATATATATATGTGTTTTGGATATATGTGTGTGTGTGTGTGTGTGTGTGTGTGTGTGTGTGTTGGAATGTGTAATGGGTTATTTTATATTATTAAAATAATTAAAGTGTGGCTAACAAGGAACAATTGCTCGTCGCAGCAAGTTCTGCGCAGCGCTTCTTCATCATCACAACATTCCTTCCAATTCTTTCCAAACCCTGGCTTCTTCAATCCCCACAGCACCATCTCCGCCGCCCAATATCAGATTTTAAAAAAAAAATCATAGAAAAAATCGAACCGAAAAAAATCGAAACTGAAAAAAAAAAAAACCGAACCCAGCCCTAGTCGCAATTCCAACCCCACATTCTCCTCCTCTCCCTCTGAAAATCACATAAAACCTTATCCATGCTTGTGGTCCTTTTCTAGAGTTCTCTAGATGTACAATGGGTGGTATGGTCAGTTGCGTGGGTGTGTAGATGAGGTGAGACACCTTGGGGCATAATATTAGGACTTATCTTTTAGAATCATTTTGCTATCTAAAGCCTTGAGGACATACCATTCACTAGCACCAAACATACACGTTTGTCTTTTACTGGCTTGGCCTTGTGGCCTTTAGAAAATGAACATCAATTAGCTTGAATGAACTTCTTCTTCTTTAATTTTTAGTTAATGATTTTCAGTTACAGGTTGATAGCTAGTTGGCTGACTTCTTTCCCTGTTATTTTCAGTTACAGGTTTATTATTTACATTACTTTCCTTGACATCACAGTGAACTATACCGAGCTAGAATTTGTGCACTCTTGAGCATAGATTAATTGGGTTTGTTTGCAATTTGTTGCCTACGATATTGTTCTTAATTTTTTTTCTCTTGCATCTCCGCAGGTTTATGAGAATTTTTTGTCGGCTAAGTTACATGTTTAGTTTATCAAACATGTTACTAATGTAAAAATTACTTCTCTTGAAATATAAATATCAGCATGATGTAGTTCATATTATTCATTTGCTTGTTCGCTGAAATTAAAGTTTTAATTATATATCATCAGCCAAAATTATGAAAATAATTAATTGAGAATTATGATAAATTACACAAAACTACCTTAATTATGAGTTTAACCACAATCTCATACTTCATCTTTTGAACATTGCAATGTCAGACCTCCATTAATCAATTTGTCAAATTGGTGGTTAAGTGATGACGTGGTAAATGTAATCCCATATTTTTGCTGACATGGATGCCAACTTTGCACGATATAAATATAAAAATATTAATAGAAAGAATTTCAGAAATACAAAAGAATCCAAATGGGCAAAGACGGAGCTAGTGTAGGCCTAGGGGGTGGATGCCCCCAATCATTTAAAAAAATGTATTGTTACGTTCAAATTCTCAATAACTAGCCCTAAACTAGTCTACCGTTTTGGATCCCAAATGCCCTACCTAATGATAATTTAATTAACAATTAATTTAATTGTGCCTCCATGTTTTTCTAACCCTAAGTCGTTAATCCACACAAAACTTATCCCACCAAGTACGGCAAAAGCAATTCAAGTCCTCAACTTCTCCAGATTCCTCCCCTTTCATTCAACCAAAACTCAATTGAATTTGGAGTGTTATAGACAATTGAAGTTCAAGTAATCAATTATCAAAATTCAACGCAAGAATTTTACTCCACAAGGTATTTTATACGATTTTATTTCATTAATTTGTTTTTGGCATTTCAATTTAGAATTTAGCTTTCTAATTTAGATATCAATTGATGAATATTAGAATGATTATTTTTATATAAAGAGATATTTAATGGTATTGGTAATGATATTGTTATGTTATGCTTTTAAAACATGAAAACGATTTGAGAAATATTGTAATATGTTGTATGAAAAACTTTATGAATTAATATATTATTATTTTGTTCAATAAATTCTTGATATTTTTTATTGTGACTTTGTTGTTTGAGAATACTCTCGCTTGTACAAACCTTTGGTTTCGTCCTGCAAATGGGTATCAGAAAAATGGGATCTTGGACGTGGATGTAGCTACGGTTCTCCGGCGAGCTCCACTCGCAGGTTGTCGAAGGGTACACTTTTGGGGCAAATGGAATCTTGGGCGCCTTGTCGTTCCACACGACGAACAAACCCAGACCAGCAAAGCAACTCAAACCCCCCACAGACACAGCCAAGCCAAAGCTTCGTACTTTCCGACAGTGTCGACGATTCGATCGAAGCAGGGTTTGGGAATCAGAGTGCCGTTGTCCCAGAGAGCTCGTTGTTTACGACATCTGTTGGGGACGACATGCCGTTGTCCCATTTGGATTGTCAAATAAAATTATTTTTACAACACAATTCCTTTAAAATTCCGGGAGTTGTCTCTATTCCTCAAAATTTCGATATATGTGACGAATTTCAGTGGATATGTGACGATCCTCACAAAATCCATGTTTTCTTGTACTGACTATACTTGAGTTTTAAATTTTATTATCGAATCTTAATTTGATTCCATCCCTAAAATTGTTTTAGGCTAATTATATTAACACCCCACAAATTGTTGAATAAACCTCACATACTTAATACACCTCATATTTGCTTTTTCACTTAAAAATTATCTAAATACACCCCACATACTTTCCCATAATACACCCCACATTCTCAATATACATCTTACATTTTGTACATACACCCCACATTTTCTTTACACCCCACATTTCTCAAATCTTATAACACTCATTTTTAATTTTCAGGGATTGAATCTAACCATTTGAACGTTTAATTTGTCGAAATATTTCAAATCATCTGAACGTTTAGTTTACCGAATGATTTCAAAATGATGATTTGAAATCATCTTAGTATAGTTTGAAATCATCTTATTCAACTTCTAAAAAGCCTTAAAAATGACCCATGGTGCTGAGTCTTTTCGAGTAAAAAAAAAAAGACTCTCTCGTTACTGCTAACAAAGAATGCTTCTATATATATTTCACAAGTCTTTAGACTTAGTCTTGAACAAAATAAATAAAGACCCTCTCTCTGCTAATGATGCAGGTGTAAAAGTTAATTAATAAATCAAAACTGAATCGGTCTCAGATTTCTTTAAATATAGGCCATGTCTCTCCTCATTTTCCATTGATCATCTCCCAGTGACAAGAAAAGAAGAAGAAAAAAGAAAGAAAAACTCACAATGAGAAACATATGTCAATCAAACAGCTAAAGATTGAGAGTAGGAGTTCATGTGGAGAATGGATATCGTCAATTTGTAAAAGTAGTATATGAGTCTAGCACTAATACGACTCATGTTACTGGGTTCGCAAGATTAATATGAACCCTAAAAGATGAATATGAATATATAGAAGTTTAAATAATGCAGCAAACGCAAGATTAAATAATTATTGATGTCATCGAAATCACTAAAACAATGAAAAATGTGAAGTCTTATCTCATATAAAGCTTCAAAAACATCGATTTTGTATTCTATTCGTCAAAAACAATTTTTCTCAATCAACATGTTTGTAGTTTCATTGGTTAGAGTTTTATTCAACAATGGAAGATGAGAGGGTTTTGATAGTTGAGAAAATAAATAATACGCTAAAAGTGATTTGAGGTGTATTTATAAATTATTATTTTTTTTAAAACCTAATAAGGTCAAAATTGTCATTGCATAGTGGAGTAAATAAGTCATTTAATATTAAATTTTAATATGGGGTGCATTCAACATTTTGTGGGGTGCTAATATAAAAAGCCTTGTTTTATTGTTAATAAATTTTAAAAGGCTTTAAAATTAATAGATTTGATAGAAATTAATATGAATATTTAAAGATTTCTGTGGTTTTAGTTTGACTTATGAGATGGATAGACTTTTTATGAACGAGAATCCTCTTCATATCTTATTTGTGAGGATCTCGAAGATCCATCGTATATCATGCTGTTAGAAATCATTTTAAATTTTTTTTTTAAATTGAACACAAAAAGTACCTGATGAAAATTGAACGCATAACGAGTCAAATTGTAAATGGGCAAATATGTATGTTTTTTCCTCTCTGAATGGAGTGTATATATAGGTTTACGAGGAGTCTGTACAAGTAAATCAGCTATTCAAGGAAACAAATAAAATCCCAAATATCGTGCTACTAATGTAAATGGGCAAATATGTATGTTTTTTCCTCTCTGAATGGAGTGTTATAGGTTTACGAGGAGTCTGTACAAGTAAATCAGCTATTCAAGGAAACAAATAAAATCCTGAATATCGTGCTACTAAAATAAAATTACTATAATTAATACAAATCGCTACAATTTCGAGATTCCAGACTGGTGGTATAAATACAGAACACTTTAAAGAATCCAACATGCACCCCAAGATTTTCAACACCAAAAGAATTCTGAGGAAGAGGAACTGAGAAGATCGCCATTAGTCAGATGTGCCCAACCAGATCGCCGTCGTTTTGAGCTTATATGGAGGATGATGATGGAAAATTGTCGATCTTCTCCTCCAACAACGAGGATATAATCGTTGAGATACTTTCATGGCTACCGATCATATGTCTCATGCGATTCCATTGTGTATGCAAGTCATGGCGCGCCTTAATCTCCACTCCCAATTTCTTCGACAAGCACCGACCACGTACCAACAACAACGACAACAACAAGAATGTCCTGATTCTCTTCAACCGCTCCCCTAGACGTGCCGATTACTGGGAATCACACGATTCACTCCCTTCTCAATTTCCCCAACTCATTGACTACCAATCACTGAAGAATAAAAAGAATGTTGCTGCCTCCGCCTCCGTCGCTACAACAACAACATTTAGCAGACGTAGAAACCTTGAAGATGAATTTATAGATGATACTAGTGTCTGCGATTCATCCCTTACGGGTTCTTGCAATGGCCTCATCTACCTACTAGGTAAATATGAAGGAGTCTGTGAACGTTGTGACATGTTTATAAAATGGTATGGAAACAATAGACTTCTCCTATGGAACCCTAGTACTAGAAAAGCCCGAAAGTTACCGGACATTAACTGTTTTCGTTTCGACCAATTTATTACAGATTCAGCTATGATTCCACCACTCAAGACTACAAGTATGAAATTCCATCCCTGGAATTTCATAATTTAAATTTGTATTTCGCAATTACGTTATCTTTATTTGTAAATTTTAATTCCACTAATTATAAGTTTAGTATTTAATTAGTTATCGAATTGGAAGTTTCATGAACAATCTTTATCTTTCGTTGACATTTCAAAGTTACAACTAGTGTTTTTAAATAAATCTTGAACCCATGAACGTATAGGCGAAAGTCGTTTGCGAGTCCGAATTATAACGGTATAGTTACAGACGTTTGAAGTGGTGGAACTATAGATTGTGGGAATTATTTTAATTTTCACTTATGGGTAAAAGGCCCAAACCCTCTCTGGATTAATGAACCGGCTATTATAAGTGGAATTGGGCAATTTAGGTGGTGGAAAAAAAAAAGGTTAGGCAGCAGCCACTAAAAATGGGACCCATCAAATTTTTTTTAAAGGATGAGATAGGACCAATAGGAGGAAAGAGAGGTTGACATTTTCTTTTCCCATTTGGTGAACCCGTGTACACTACCAACCCTTTTTTATTTTCAAATCAGTCAATTTTAGGCCAATTCCTACCATTTCTCTTTTGATTTTTCCTATCTACTCCACCCGCAACTTGCTCAACTACCTTCCTCATTCCCTCTCTACTAAAAATCAAGGGTTTTAAGGTCTATTTCATGAAGAATTCCATAGGAGAACACGGGGGTTCTCGACGACGAATTATCATTCCGGAGAGTATCACCATTCACCATCACCCTTGATCAATTTCCCTTGGACCCAGGAACAATACCCAACTGGTGGTTGGGGCGTTGGAACACCAAGGAAGCCAAATTGAAGAACACCCACCTTAGGGTTTTGTTGGGTGCGAGCCAATTTGAGGACCTTCCTGGCCAAATTGAACTCGGCCACGTGTATAAAGTTTACTCTACTTGTCGAAATCTTCATTCTTGTAAAATTTGAGATATTTTGGAGAAAGTCAAATTTTTCGGTGTGTGACATTCGATTTATGAAAATGTTGTTGGTTGAGTCTTTTATCGATAAGGTTCGCCACTTGATTATTCTAACCATTTGACGAACTTACAGACAAGATTTTAATATGCTATGGTAGATATTGTTTAAGGACCTTAGGGACTTACTAGTAAAAATCTAGTGATTGGATCTTACGGAGCAAGTGACGTAAGATCATGGACCCTGCCTTAGAAGACGGTTCGATTCCTCATTAAATGTTGTTGTGGGAGACATATGATAATTTTTGAGAATGTGAATTATCGAAGGAAATCTAAATGTGGATTTGTGCTTTGTTAGGCAGTGATAGGACGTGATGCCTTGACTATAGTGCTAGAGTACTTTAGCGCGGACTCTAGGTGAGTGACTTTAATATATGTGATATTGGTAATTACCAGGTTGTCATAATTATAATCCTATGTGGATATGAATTGGTTTTATGAATATGTTATATTGAATTGTTATTCCAATACGTCGACATCAATTTATGTTTATGAAATGGGGTGTGGCGTGTATATTTGAAATGTGGGTTGATGTGTATGGTTGGCATGTTGAGATTAATGTGAGGACTAGTAATGGACTGTTAACCATTATGATGGGGATTTGTTGCTTCGATATGGTTTCACCTTCTGCTTCGGTGATTGGTTCTAAATTTTCGACAGAATGCCCATAATTTCTGCAAAGTTGAGTGTGCATGTGACAGGTGCTGACAAGGCTGAAAAAGCAGACGCCTCTTCGATTTCTGAGATCGGCCATCGTGGTCTCTGAGCAGCCCATCTTTTGAGAAAGTAAGTGCCTTTTCGATTTCTGAGATCGGCCTTCGTGGTCTTTGAGTAGCCCAGCTTTTGAGAAAGCAAACGCCTCTTCGATTTCTAAGATCCAACCTCGTGGTCTCTGAGCAGCCCAACTTTTGAGAAAGCAAACGCCTCTTCGATTTCTGAAGCTCCGTCGATTGTAGATTTTTATAGAGGCTGGCATTAAGTTTCAAAGCACACTTGAATCTCCACCAGTAGAAGCTCCATTCTTGCACTTCTAAGATCTTGATTTGTTCGACTTCTTCTCTCTTCAACACCTTTGAAAATGTCTGGCCCCTCCGACTGTCGTTTTGACTTGAACTTTGTTAAAGAGGCAGCCATGCCTTCTCCAGACAACATATGGCGCCCATTCTTCTTATCCCCTATTGGTCCTCTTACCGTTGGGGATTCCGTGATGAAGAATGATATGGTCGCTGCGGTGGTGGCTAGGAACCTTCTCACTCCCAAAGATATCAAACTACTTTCCAAACGGTCTGATGAGTTGGTTGTTAAGGATTTTCTGGCTCTCAGTGTTCAGTGTGCAGGTTCTGTGTCTAATATAACCCAACGCCTATTTGCTCGAACCCGCCAAGTTGAATCATTGGCGGCTGAAGTGATGAGTCTCAAACAGGAGATTAGAGGGCTCAAGCATGAGAATAAACAGTTGCACCGGCTCGCACATGACTATGCTACAAACATGAAGAGGAAGCTTGACCAGATGAAGGAATCTGATGGTCAGATTTTACTTGATCATCAGAGATTTGTGGGTTTGTTCCAAAGGCATTTATTGCCTTCGTCTTCTGGGGCTGTACCGCGTAATGAAGCTCCAAATGATCAACCTCTGATGCCTCCTCCTTCTAGGGTTCTGTCCAATACTGAGGCTCCGAATGATCCCCTTATGGTGCCTTCTTTTTCTGGGGCTATACCGACTGCTAAGACTTCTCCTAAGCAACCTTTGTGGAGGTTCCCTCTTGTTTGTTTATTTTGACTCATGTATATGTACATATTTATAACTTATCGGAGATATCAATAAATAAGCTTTGCTTCATTTCAATGTATTGTGTTAAATACACCAAAGCCTTCTTCACTAAGTTCTTTGAATTTTTCTTTTGTTGAAGTTTATATGTTGAAGCTTTGTGAGTGGAGCATGTAGGTTGAGGTAGTGTTCCCTTAATTTTTCGAGTGAGGAAAACTTCTCGGTTTGAGACTTGAAAAATCCAAGTCACTGAGTGGGGTCGGCTATATGAATCTTA
Organism: Malus baccata; assembly: GCA_006547085.1. Classification (NCBI taxonomy): domain Eukaryota; kingdom Viridiplantae; phylum Streptophyta; class Magnoliopsida; order Rosales; family Rosaceae; genus Malus; species Malus baccata. The sequence goes on along the minus strand of VIEB01000762.1, from coordinate 186,027 downwards.
GAACGCCATTGTGCTTGGTCCTGTGTCATGTCCTCCGTTAGATCCAAAACTCTACGTCTTTTCTTAGAGTCTCTTCTAAAGTTTTTCTAGGTCTTCCTCTACCCCTTCAGCCCTAAACCTCTGTCTCGTAGTCGCATCTTCTAACCGGAGCGTCAGTAGGCCTTCTTTGCACATGTCTAAACTACCGTAACCGATTTTCTCTCAGCTTTCCTACAATTTCGGCTACTCTTACTTTACCTCGGATATCCTCATTCCTAATCTTATCATTTCTTGTATGCCCACACATCCAACGAAGCATCCTCATATCTGCTACACCCATTTTGTGTACGTGTTGATGCTTCACCGCCCAACATTCTGTGTCATACAGCATTGCCGGCCTTATTGTCGTCCTATAAAATTTTCCCTTGAGCATACGGCGGTCACACAACACGTCGTATGCACTCTTCCACTTCATCCATCCAGCTTGTATTCTATGGTTGAGATCTCCATCTAATTCTCCGTTCTTTTGCAAGATAGATCATAGGTAGCGAAAACGGTCGCTCTTTGGTATATCCTGATCTTCGATCCTCACCCCTAACTCATTTTGGCCTCCATTTACATTGAACTTGCACTCCATATATTTTGTCTTTGATCGGCTTAGGCGAAGACCTTTAGATTCCAACACTTCTCTCCAAAGATTAAGCTTCGCATTTACCCCTTCCTGAGTTTCATCTATCAACACTATATTGTCTGTGAAAAGCATACACCAAGGAATATCATCTTGAATATGTCATGTTAACTCATCCATTACCAACGCAAAAAGATAAGGAATTAAGGATAACCCTTGATGTAATCCTACAGTTATGGGGAAGCTTTCGGTTTGTCCTTCATGAGTTCTTACGGCAGTCTTTGCTCCTTCATACATATCATTTATAGCTTGGATATATGCTACTCGTACTCATTTCTTCTCTAAAATCCTCCAAAGAATGTCTCTTGGGACCCTATTATACGCTTTTTCCAAATCTATAAAGACCATGTGTAAATCCTTTTTCCCATCTCTATATCTTTCCATCAATCTTCGTAAGAGATAAATTGCCTCAATGGTTGAGCGCCCTGGCATTAACCCGAATTGGTTGTCCGAATTGGTTGTATGACTCATTAGCTTAATACCCCTATAGTTCATGCAATTTTGTACGTCGCCCTTATTCTTGTAAATAGGCACCAAAGTGCTCTTTCGCCACTCATTTGACATCTTTTTCGTTTTCAAAATCCTATTGAAAAGGTCAGTAAGCCATGCTATACTTGTCTCTCCCAAGACTTTCCACACTTCGATCGGTATATCGTCTGGGCCCACTGTTTTTCTATGCTTCATCTTCTTCAAAGCTACAACCACTTCTTCCTTCCTGATTCGATGATAAAATGAGTAGTTTCTACACTCTTCTGAGTTACTCAACTCCCCTAAAGAAGTACTCCTTTCATGTCCTTCATTGAAAAGATTATGAAAATAATCTCTCCATCTGTATTTGACCGCGTTCTCTGTAACAAAAACTTTTCCATCCTTATCCTTGATGCACCTCATTTGTTTTAGGTTCCTTGTCTTCTTTTCTCTTGCTCTAGCTAGTTTATAGATATCCAACTCTCATTCTTTGGTATCTAGTCGTTTATACATATCGTCATAAGCCGCTAACTTAGCTTCTCTCACAGTTTTCTTCGCCTCTTGCTTCGCTCTTCTATACCTTTCACCATTTTCATCGGTCATATCCTTGTATAAGGCTTTACAACATTCCTTCTTAGCCTTCACCTTTGTTTGTACCTCCTCGTTCCACCACCAAGATTCCTTTTAGTGTGGAGCAAAGCCCTTAGACTCTCCTAATACCTCTTTTGCTACTTTTCAGATACAACTAGCCATGGAATCCCACCTTCGGCTAGCTTCCCTCTCTCTATCCCACACACATTGGGTGATTACTTTCTCTTTGAAAATAGCTTGTGTTTCTCCTTTTAGATTCCACCATCTAGTCTTTGGGCACTTCCAAGTCTTGTTCTTTTTTCTCACTCTTTTGATATGTACATTCATCACCAACAAGCGATGTTGATTAGCCAAGTTCTCTTCCGGTATAACTTTGCAATCCTTACAAGTTATACGATCCCCTTTCCTCATTAGAAGAAAATCTATTTGTGTTTTTGACGACCTACTCTTGTAGGTGATCACATGTTCTTCTTTCTTCTTAAAGAAGGTGTTGGCTAAGAAGAGATCATATGCCATTGCAAAATCCAAGATAGCTTCCCCATCCTCGTTTCTCTCCCCAAAACCATGGCCACCATGAAAACCTCCATAGTTGCCTATCTCCCTGCCCCATGTGTCCATTTAAATCTCCTCCTATAAATAACTTCTCCGTCTGAGCAATTCCTTACACCAAGTCTCCAAGGTCTTCCCAAAATTTCTCCTTCAAACTCGTATTCAACCCTACTTGAGGTACGTACGCACTAATCACATTGATAAGTTCTTGTCCTATTACAATCTTGATTGCCATGATTCTATCTCCTACTCTCTTGACATCTACAACATCTTGTGTCAAGGTTTTGTCCACGATGATGCCAACACCGTTTCTTGTTCTATTTGTGCCCGAATACCAAAGTTTAAACCCTGAGTTTTCTAGATCATTTGCCTTAAGACCAACCCACTTAGTTTCTTGTAGGCACATAATATTTATCATTCATCTCACCATAACTTCCACTACTTCCATAGATTTTCCCGTTAAGGTTCCTATATTCCACGTTCCTAAACGCATTCTACTCTCTTGAACTCTACCCTTCTGTCCTAGCTTCTTCACCCTCCCTCGTCTAATAGGATCAAAGTACTTCTTTTGTGTGTCATGTGTAAAGTTGATAGGAGCATATACTCTCAAACAACTTTGAGTGGAGTCGTTCGAAAAGAAGTTTCTATGGCCCCCTTGCTCATTTAACATTGCATCCGGGTGCCGATGGATATACAGCGACCCTTGCTCACTTATCACTGTGCTCGGGCCACACAACCCGCCACTTACGGATGACGCCCTAGCTTTAGCGCGATTTCGTTCTGGATTCATTTTCATAAGGATTCGACGTAACCGAGGAGTGTCGGCTGTCGACTACCTGACGCCCTCCCCCTCCTCCTTTATCCGGGCTTGGGACCTGCAATGTAAGATAAACTTACACAGACGGAGTTTCTGCTGTGTTGCTAACTGCGGATGCAATTTCTCAATAAGTTTTGAACATCAAGACAATATTGAAAAAAAAAAAAAATTTGGAAGCACCAGTGTACCTTTTCCTTTTATCTTTTATATCACTCTCTCATACTTGTTCTACATCACTGAAAAATTAAGAATTATTCGTCTGCACTGAATTTGCGTCTGATGATCCAACTGTATCTTCAAAAGCTTCCACGGCGATGGTCATGTCATCATCGATATCAGATTGCTCTACCTCTGCCGTAACTTCATCCCTATCGCCGCCTACCATAAGTTCCACCCCATTTTGCACTAGTGAATCAGAGTCAATTTTAGCTTCTTCAATTGCTTTGCCTGGTTCAACTGAATTTTGCACCCTGAATTGTGGATATGGATCCCTTGAGACTGGCAGCATAGTTGTCGCCAATAGATTCTGCGAGCAAGAAATGCTAGTTGTAATGCTACGAATCAAAAGTTTTAAGAAAACTAATATGCAAGTTGTAGCTGTTACACACTTCAATATTGGTTAAATTAAGGTGGCAAGGATTAACTTAAAGAAGCAATTTGATCAGGCGCATGCGAATACCTTCATCCAACCTCTTCACCAGCTCGAGATAGATTTCTCGTAACAATTAATGTAAGGTGCCTAATTTCCCTTTGTTTGCTCAACCGGAGATATATTTCCTCGACCAAAACCATTACCGACCAAAGGTTAGTCCACCTCTCTACTAACATTTGAAACTTGAAAGTTCTTGATGTGCTCGGCATCTAATATTTGAAAATTCTTGAAGCAGGAACTCGGAGGTGGGATTCGAGCAACCATCCAAGATGTCGTAGCTAAAGCAAGGGCCAAGGTGAACACTGCTCGGATGCCAAAGTTGGCACCCCAATTTGTCGCAAGAAAATATGAAGGAACTGTGGGATATACAACTTTGGCAAAATGCTATTTATCAAATCAATCAATAAATTATCTATGAATTAGCAAATGCCAATGTATCCTACAATCCAAAAGAGGCAAATGCCAATGTATGTTTTCCTCAGTGGAAAAGGGTTGCCGTTTGGGGGTTAGGTTTCTTCGAGCTGGAGATTGAGACTGGATTTTCGGACAAATGTTCAAATGTTGACTGGGTTGGAGGAAATAACTCATTTATATACGAGGGCAATTAAGTCATTTCATATTTTATAAAAATTATATTTTGATCCCCAAGGTTAAGAAATCTTGTGCATATCGTATGCATGTTTTGTGCGTATTCTAAAAATGCTATTTTGGTCTCAAGATTAACAAAATGGGTCATTTCTGGTAATTTCCTTGTATTAAATCAAACACTTTTTTGTCCATCACAGCTAAGTAACCATATCAGTTGCCCCTCTCAGCTTTCTTTCTCTTCCACGATTTTCTCCAAATAAAATACTTTTAGTGACGAAATAGTTAACCAGAAACAGTCACTAAAAATATGAGCAATCTATTTAACGACCAAAAATCATTTGAAGGTCGCCTAAAAATCTTTAACGACCATTTTATATTTTCTCTTTTTATAAATTTAATTTTCAAAATTTTAATACAGTACAATTGCTAGTATTAATAAACCAAACATTCATTCCCATTTGTAAAAGTCTCATGTATGACACGACCTTTACTTTAACAATTTTGAGAACAGAATCAATCGATATCCTCCCAAACTCCCCCACGTTCATAAATCATATAATATTGTCACTTTACTGATGAGTGAATAATATACCGAGAGAGAAACATTCGCAATGGTCGGTTGGTCGACACACTTTGAATCTTTGACATGCAATGCACCCGAAGCCACCATGACTCACTGTCACATGCTTTTTCACTCCACTCAAACACACATCAAATCCATCCCCTATCGAACCGAAAATAAACACCCAAATCTTTGACCCGTCTGTTTACTGCTTCAGTTTACTTTGACAAAGCCTGATAAACACCCAGTTGCCAGTTGTTGTCACCTCTGAGCAAAAAAAGTGTGCGGCTCAGCTCAATTGCTCTCAAGTAGAAAACCTCGTTTACGCGAAAGGGTTTGTAGCTCGGTTGGTTAACAAGAGCATACAAACTTGCATTCGAGTTCGTGAGTTTGATTTTTCCGTCTCCCAATACGGTTGTGTAAAGAAGAAGAAAAACAGAAATATAAAAGCCTCATTTTCTGTTCAATGCCCGGAGATCTATGCTGATTTGCTGGTGCGAAAATCTTAGGTAATTTTAGTTTGTAATCGGTTTGTGTAAATGCAAGCTCTATTTCATTCTCTTTGTTATCGGTTCCATTTTTTTTTTCCAGGATTCGATATTTTAAACTACTCTAATTCACGAGATAGAAATTTGAACTTAAGCCAAAGGAGAAAGACACATTGCCTACTAACTGCTTAACCGATAGATTTAAAGTTATTTCCTTGAATTTCAAGCTTAAATTTTAATATTGTATTGGTGGGTTATAACTTAGAATTGCAAAGGCAGAATCTTCCAGAAAATAACTGTAATTTGGACAAAAATGGAAGTGACAATCTTCAATCCCGGCAAAGATTGATGATAGCTGATGCAATCAAAAAGTTGTTTAGCTAAAATGAAGAAAGGACAAGGTGGGTGGGTCAGAAGGGAAGAGCCCACAGAGGCCAATCCTACTGGGTGTGATGGAAAATCTGAAAAGACTGAGCCTTTCATCCCCTCATGTTGTTTGTCTTTAAGGGTTGGGAAAAAGTTAGCTCCTTCGAGCTATCATTAGCATGTTCATAAGTCCTTAATTTCACATGGGTTTGCCAATTGCCTCTATAATTTAGATTATATAGTCCTTGTTTTGCAATTTTTTTTTTTTTTACTGCCATTTGGGTAAATCTTACAAGTTTCTGGAAATTAATTTTTGGTATGGTCTTGGTTTTGTTTGTTGATTTCTTCAGTTAGCTGCAAACCCTTTTGTATATTTATTGAGATAGTGACAGTTTACCTTCTGTGTTGGTAAAAAAACTTGTTAAGACACAAGCTTTCAATATCATGTTTTACAAGCCAAAGAAAATGAAGGGTTTTAGCAATTAGGTGGGAATGTGGAACAACCAGAACACTCATAAATGAAATACTTGATTTATAAAAGGTTGTGGGTTAGAGAGAGAGAGAGAGAGAGAGAGAGAGAGAGGTGATAAGATAGTGGCTATGAATCTGAGATAAATGGTCCTTGAAATCAGCTTTATTTGCGTGGGCACCAGTTACCTGACCCCGAATTTTCTTTTCTTTTGGGTAAATGCAACTCTTCTTACTGAATCACGTGGCTATGCCCTTGTTTCTATTACTCAACTTTTTCTTTGGCCATCTGCTGATTTCTCCAATTTCCATATGTTTTTCTTGTGAAAAATGGGAAGTTTTATGTCACATGCATCATAGTTAAATTCAAGTTTCTCCATCTTTTTCCTATTGAATGTTGACAACAAGGTTAAGTTTTTATTTACTAACCCTACCAACCATTGAAGGTTGAGAAGGGTAAAGTGACAGGGAGCTGCGTATAGAATGATTGAGGGCCCCTTACTTACTTCTATGAGACATTTATCTGAAGAATTCTAGACTTTCTAGTGCAGCTGACCACCAATTCTTTTTTATTTTTTGGCTTTTGGGTTTTTATCCCTTTTGAGTTTGCATTCTTATCCTGCAAATTTGCAAAAGATTTTTCTCTGAGCCTTCAAACTTTTGGTGGGAATGTGATTACTAGTATGGATTCCATGTGGGTTTACTGGAAAGTGTGTGAATATGTTCTTGGAAGTGTGATTATTCATACTTTGAAATCTATAAAGCTGTGGATTTTAAATATTTGGATTCTGCAGAATCTGCACTTTGAGTTAACCAATGAAATTTGTACTGTTTCAATGCAGATCTGCAAATAACTGCTTCCAACTGATCTAGCACTCAAAGCTGAAATTTGAGCAGCGCCATGGATCTTGACAGAATTAAGTGTTATGACACTCCAAAGGTTAGTGCTGTATCTTCATTGTGCTTATGTTCATCATTCCTTTTGATGTTTCTGGTTGGTTGTGGTATAAGTCTATATAAGCAAAGCAATTTATGTTTTAGAAACTTGGTGAATGATTGTTCCTAGAATCGACCCGAACACTCAGAAATTTATTTGTTGGACTGAATTTCCAGAAGGATTCTTGGAAGAATGTTATGCTGTTGGCCTACCAGAGCCTTGGAGTAGTGTATGGTGACCTGAGCATTTCCCCTCTCTATGTTTACAAGAGTGCATTTGCAGAAGACATTCAACATTCGGATACGAATGAAGAGATTTATGGTGTACTTTCTTTTGTCTTCTGGACTCTTACTTTAGTCCCGCTGTTCAAGTATGTCTTTATAGTCCTTCGGGCTGATGATAATGGAGAGGGTAAGTACCAAACAAGCAGTTATATGAAAAAAAGTACTAAACAAGCAGTGAATGCGTACATCTTGTATTTAGGCTATAACATTTGGTGCATGATTTTCTGCAGGTGGTACATTTGCACTGTATTCGTTGATATGTAGGCATGCGAAAGTAAGCCTTCTGCCCAACCGGCAGCTTGCTGATGAGGCCCTTTCTACTTATAAATTGGAGCACCCACCGGAGAAGGAAAAAAGTTCAAGGGTGAAACTTGTCAGTGTAAGCAGTCTCACTCCTACTCGATTTTCCATTTCCAGTCGATAGGAGCGCAGGATTAATCAGTTATTGTTTTCTTAAGATTTGTATATGGTGAAATGTCAACTTTACTTTGATTATACTGATGTACATAAATTTCACTTGCCAATTTTCAGATGCTGTGGTTCCAATTACTTGTTTCATATTGTTATGTCTATTTGCACTTCAACACTATGGCACCCATCGAATCGGATTCCTTTTTGCACCAGTGGTGTTGGCATGGCTTCTGTGCATCAGTGCTCTTGGCTTGTATAATATAATCCACTGGAACCGTTATGTCTATCATGCTCTGTCTCCGTATTACATGTTCAAGTTCTTGAGGAAGACAAGGATAAGTGGCTGGATGTCTTTGGGTGGAATATTGCTGTGCATAACAGGTAACATCGGAAAATAATTATCATATTCCCCTATATACATCTTGTCGTGTTGCTTGTCCTGTGTATTGATGTGTTGTGGAAAATGTATTGCATAAAGCATAAGTATGCCAGTGCATGTCAGATCCAATACGGTAGAAGGCATTGAACTTGGAATTCCAGAAAACCTGAACTAAAAATTTCACAGAACTGACATTCACATCCTGAAATAATTTGACGGTAAATGAATGCAGATGAAAAGAGAGAAACCAAGTAAATGCTAATAATATGTGTGACTATGTGTGCAGGCTCAGAGGCAATGTTTGCTGATCTTGGCCACTTCTCATATAATGCCATTCAGGTAATACCTTCCTAGTAATGTCTTCGCTATGCATTTCCAACACTGATTTGCATACTGATAACAGAAGCTGCAACCCCCTTCGTTGTGCAGGTTGCTTTTACCTTTTTGGTTTATCCAGCGCTTATATTGGCATATATGGGGCAGGCTGCTTACTTATCGCAACATCACCACACCAGTCACCGAATCAGTTTCTATGTCTCGGTTCCAGGTATGTGTCATTCTTGTTTTAAAGGCAAGAATATATCCAGCACGCGTAGAAATAGAATCAGATATGCTGCTGCATGAGAATTGGATGATTTAGTTTGCATTGTACTACAAGGGGTTCATGCCGTAATCTTTTAGGATATCTATCATACTGTAGTTGTCTAGTATATATACTTATTATGGAAGATGTAACAGCTCTTCATTTTTTGGGACAGAAAGTGTGAGATGGCCGGTGCTTGTACTAGCCATTCTTGCTTCTGTTGTGGGAAGCCAAGCAATCATCAGCGGAACATTTTCTATCATAAACCAGAGCCAATCATTAAGTTGTTTTCCGAGAGTCAAGGTCGTCCACACTTCTGACAAGGTACATGGCCAGATATACATCCCCGAGATCAATTGGATGCTCATGATCCTCTGCATTGCAGTGACCATTGGATTTAGAGACACAAAACACCTGGGAAATGCTTCTGGTAAGTTACCCTTACATATTTTGCTAGCTCGTACTATATATTTGATCTTAAAGCCTGCGTAAACTTCAAAACACGAATGCATCCAAGAAGTTAATTAATCACTTTTGTTGCTTGAAGTACTAAGCGGTTGTTATCTTTAATTGCAGGGCTAGCAGTGATGACAGTTATGTTGGTTACCACATGCCTCACTTCCTTGGTGATTATCATTTGTTGGCACAAGCCGCCTATTGTAGCCCTTTGCTTCCTAATCTTCTTTGGCTCCATTGAATTGCTCTACTTCTCAGCTTCGCTCACCAAGTTCCGAGAGGGTGCCTGGCTTCCCATCCTTCTTGCGCTGTTCCTCATGACTATCATGTTTGTATGGCACTATGGAACCATCAAGAAGTACGAATATGACCTCCACAACAAGGTTTCATTAGACTGGCTTCTAGCTTTGGGTCCAAGCTTGGGAATCGCTCGGGTCCCTGGCATTGGCCTAGTGTTCACAGATCTCACCTCCGGCATTCCTGCTAACTTCTCCCGCTTTGTAACCAACCTCCCTGCTTTCCACCGCATCCTAGTTTTCGTGTGTGTAAAATCAGTCCCAGTCCCATATGTGCCGCCTGCTGAACGATACTTGGTGGGTCGCATTGGTCCTGCAGCTCATCGGTCCTACAGGTGCATTGTTCGTTATGGATACCGTGATGTTCATCAAGATGTTGACTCGTTTGAAACAGAACTAGTTGAAAGGCTGGTTGATTTCATCCGATATGACTGGTGGCAAACACAGAGAACCAGCTCATGCACCGAGGATGACGCATCAAGGTCTACTGACACGAGCGAGTGTAGACTAGCTGTCATCGGAACAGTAGCATTTTCTGGTGCACCAGCTTATGAGATTGAGGAGACTCAACCGGCAAGTGTATCTGCTGGTTTCCCAACTATAGAAAGTATAGCAGAAGTTATTGAGATGGAACCGGTTGAAAAAAGAGTGAGGTTTGTTATCGACGAGGAGGAGTCTCAGCCTGACACCCGGCCTGAGAATACAATGCAGATGTGCGAAGAGCTTGAGGATCTCTACGCAGCTCAACAGGCTGGGACTGCATTTATACTTGGGCACTCACACGTTAAAGCCAAACAAGGGTCGTCCTTTATGAAGAGATTCGCCATTAACTTCGGTTACAACTGCCTGAGGAGGAATTGCAGGGGGCCAGACGTGGCGCTGAAGGTCCCTCCGGTGTCTCTTCTCGAGGTTGGCATGGTTTATATTGTGTAGACTAACGAAACAGTTTTGTCTTTGTTTTTATCATGTCAGTCTCATTGATGAAATTTACTACCAGAAAATTGTAAAAGTTAACATCTTTTTTCTTGGGTGGATATGAGGCTTGACTTGTTAGAAGTGTTTTTATTAGAAGCACGTTAGGCTTATTTGCTTTTATGCCTTGTCCTTTGACGAAAATCTCGCTGTTCTCCTGAACTTACAACTGTATGACTGTGCCTCTTACGATTCATCTCGGAAACCTATGTTGCCTCCTATGTCAAGTTGTTCAGAAAAAATCGTTAACTTCGATAATGTTCAACTGACCAAAAAAATGAGTGCCCTTACGCCACCTCATTCTTCATAAGCCAACTTAACGAGTTTCTCCTTTTACTTGATAAAATAAGATACCTAGAACATGAAATGAAAACACCGAAAGTAAGGTCACACCGTTATAAGTTCAGGGAGGAAAGTGAGACTTTCGTTAAAGCAAAACCTTGGTTTTTCACTGGCCATTAGTTTAATATTCTATCAGATACTTCATGTTTGGATTGAATGACATGAAAAAAAAAAAACACCAAACGACTGCTATGACAAATGGCCATGTAGTATTATACAAACCACCAGGTCTTCTGAGTTCCGAGTAGTGGCCACTACTTAGTCCCCCAAACAGGCAAAAAGTGGCATTCGTTCATAAAAACCCTCCAACCAAACAGAGAATAAGCAATTAATCCATACATGGGAATCCTAATTAGAACACTTGCTCTGAGCTATCCCCATGGCAACTTCCCTTCAATTTTTTTGGAGCTGCAGAGAGATTACCAAACAGTGGATTTATCAGCAGGAGCTCGTCCTCTCAGCTTATTAGAGTGCTGGCCAAAACAGAAAAGGGGGAGAAGGAAGAAGAACCAAAGAAGAAAACCAAACAGTCCTTCTTCTGCAATGTGACAGAAGCACTTGATTTTTCTCAGACCAGGTCTGCAGAGGATGCTGTGCTTATTGAATAAGCTAGGGATGGAGAGATTTTTCAGTGTGACCGACACACGAGATGGTACACTACGTGTCGCTATACAAATGGCGGGATATGTGTGTTAAAAAGTTAATAATTTAACAAATAAAATTTCCCACCACTTACATAAAAACACATGGTGTACCACCCGTATTTCCATCACAATAAAAAATTTCTCCATGGGATGACACTAAATCTGGAGATAGAGTGTCCAGACAACAGATATAATCACTAACTCATTAAATTCTCATCACCTTCTTCAATTTGCCTTCTCAACTTTCAATTTGGTTTTGAGCCCTTTAATCTTTTATAAAGTGTAAATTTACCCACACCGTCCTATACACCGCATTTTATGTTCTTTTTTTCTCACATAAATGGCAAATTAGCACATTCAACAAGATTAAGGAGCTCATAATCAATTCTAAAAACAGCTGACAAATCCGAATCACGCCTTAATTTTAAGAGGGATCGATTAACAAAAATTAATTAATTAATTAAACTAGAATGCTTGTGCAAATTTGCCAATAGAGTTTCCTTATTTTCATGCAGCATGGGGCTCTGAGAAGGAAAATTGGAGGGACGTACAAGGATTTCTTCGAAGACTATGTTGAGGGTATGTAGCATTAGCAATTTCAAATATTCATATATTCTACAAAGAAATTTAGGACAATATGCACACAAAATGCTTACAAACGAGAACCGGAAGGACACTAGGTCTGGCAAACGGATCGTGTTTAATGCGTTCGTGTCGTTTTCATGTCATACTCGTTATAATAATGGGTCGTGTCATATTATACTTTTTATTTTCATGTCAAATTAATGGATCATGCAAGAAATTACTAGACCTACCCTAAACACACAATAAAAAACTATTCATTTAATGCATTTAAGTTTTATTTTGTAAATGGTCGTGTTTGTGTGTATTTTCTTTAAAAAATATTTGTTGAAATAATTTTGCTAATTTTGCTAATTGTTTTTTACTTGAAATTAGTGGATGGGAAATATGTGGAGGAGGGGTGGGTGGACAAAACGTACAAGGTTTGCAAGAAAGATACGGGTGGCGAGCCCAGGGAAGTGGACAAGCTTGGAAGATATGTTCAGTGGCCTGTTTGGAGATATCAAAATCCGGCAATTTCTTTACCAGACTTTTCTCTGGATGATGAAGGCTCATCAGTTTGCTTTGCTATGTATATCAGATGTCCCAGAGAGCCTAAACATAAATACGTACATTATACATCAATTATCAACGTCGGCGATTGCTTGCGTGCCAATTCAGGCAACAAATTTTAACCGGACAGACATATTCTCCGTTTCCGGAACTCTAGGTTTCCGACGTGAAGTTTGGAAAATTAGATCTTTTAGGGCCTTAAAATTATGTTCGAAGATTGAGAGTGTGAATTAGCACTCTAAGAACGTCATCCTGCACTTTTTTTGCGCTCAACTTTTTACACTAGAGAGCAATGCAGCTGTTTGAGTGCTAATATTAATTCCCGTTTCATCTTTATTAATTTAGGTTTTCCTAGTCTGAGTTGAACTCCTCGTTTAATTTAGGTTTTTCTAAGAAACATACCTTTTTTTGTTAGTTTAACTTTCCTTTTCCGACAATGCAGTAAGAGTTTCGATTTCCTTTGTTCATCAGGAAATCAAGTTTTCTTTTTACTGGTTGAACTGGGGTTTGATAACTATATAATGCATGGTTTAGAGCTGTCTAATTTGCAGATTATTCACACTACCAATTCAGCTCGGTTTAGAACTTGTCTAATCGATCCTGTGTTCTTGAATCGATCTTTGCGATGGCCGGTAATCTTCTGTTGCTTTGTCTCGCCTTCTTCGTCACGCTTTCGACAGCACTCAGTTCTCCAATCGGAGTATGCTATGGAATGCTAGGCAACGACTTGCCACCACCAACAGAAGTAATCAACATGTACAAACTGAATCAAATCGGTCTAATGAGACTCTACGATCCAAACCACGAAGCGCTCGAGGCCCTTCGTGGTTCTGGCATTAACGTCGTAGTTGGAGTTCGTAATGATGAACTTCAACAACTTGCAAGCACTGAATCCGCTGCTGATGACTGGGTAGCAGCTTACATTCGTCCTTATTGGCCGCAAGTCAATTTTCGATACATAGCCGTTGGGAACGAGGTCATCCCAGGAGAGGTTGCAAAATACGTCCTCCCAGCAATGCAAAACTTGCACAATGCATTGAGCTCTGGGGTTCTTAACTCTATTGAGCAAATAAAGGTCTCGACCGCAGTTGCAATGACGGTACTGGGTGAGTCTTGCCCTCCCTCGGCCGCAACATTTTCTCAGGACACCGCGGAGTACATGGTTCCGATCGCACGATACTTGAACAACATTGGTGCACCGTTGCTAGTCAATGTGTACCCTTACTTTACCTACGTTGAAAACCCTAGCGACGTTTCACTACCTTATGCATTGTTCGCTTCCGAAAACGCTGTAGTGACAGATGATGGTCTGAGTTATTACAACCTGTTTGATGCCATGGTGGATGCGGTTTATGCATCGTTGGAGAAAGCAGGCGCACCCCAAGTCCGAGTGGTGGTGTCCGAGACGGGCTGGCCCTCCGGCGGGAATGGGAACGTGACAACACCAAGCACTGCGCAAAAATACAACTCTAACCTAATTAGGCACGTCCTGTCTTCACATGGCACTCCAAGGCGGCCGGGAAAGTCCGTCGAGACTTACTTGTTTGCCATGTTTAACGAGAACATGAAATCTGGTGAAGCAGTGGAGCGACAATGGGGTCTGTTTTATCCGAACAAGACACCCGTTTATCCTATCAATTTTGAAGGACAAAGGATGGAGGTACAAAGGATGGAGCCGGTAACGGAAAGTAATGCGAGTGCACTATTAGCTCAAAGTGCAGTTATATTGTGTCTTTGTTTAATTTCTTTTTTCTTAATTAGTATGTAATTCGTCTCCAAATAATGTAACATTCTTAGATTTTTTTTTAAATTTTTATAATTTATGTGTTTGTCCAATTTGATTCTCTTCTACGTTTATGAACTGATGATGGAACTAATGAAGGCTTTTCAGAACTGCTAATTAACCAGCAAATTAATCGTAATCGAAGATTAGAGGCGTAGCTAAAATGACTAAACAATATGCTCTCTTTATACACCTAATTAAGTTCGACAATTTCAATAATAAAATTGCAATAAAAATAGATTTTATCGTCATGAAATAATTAATCAATAGAATTAAATTTAATCTTTACGTAACTAAGTTCGCTAAAATAATACGCAGACTCTGACTTAAGTTTGAATCCTTCTATCATACTTATTAATTAAAATCTAAAATAAGCTCACCCAAGCTAAGCAAGCAAAAACAAAACACAACTTAGGTTTCCAGGCATCCAACGATCCAAAAGTCGTCTGCGACATCCGAGGATCCGAAACTCATTAAATTATACTCTTTGTAAGTAAGAAGATAGAGCCAGTAACCTAGGACCAAAATGGCGGGAACAAGCACTTCTTAGCGGGAAAAAACCCAACGACCTCACTTAAAAGCGCGGGAAACCGAATCCCAAACGGCACATCGACAGAGAGAGAGAGAGACTGTGAGAGCGAGTGAACTGAAAGGGGAGAGAGAGAGAGAGAGAGATAATCGGATATGGTGGGAGTAGCGTACGACTGTCTGGCGAACCCTCTCGGAGCGGTTCGATCCACTTTCGCGAAGGCGATTGCGTCGGGATCCGACCCGGCCTCCTTCAGCGGCAAGGACTGGGGCGCCGTCGATCTCTTCCGCAGCTTTCTCTACGACAACGGCGGCCTCTCTCAGGTCCAAAACCTAATACCCACTTTCAATTGCTAATATGCCTTTTGATTTTCTCATTTTATTCTCCTTGAAACCCTAATTGTGTATTTTCCCCCTTTTCCCCATTAGTCTCTTTTTCTTAGCTGGGCTTATATAATATTATTCTGTGTGCGATGCCAATTAACAATTGAATTTATTTCTATAGCAAAAAAAGATTTGAAATTTATTTATTTGCTTGTGAAAATTTAGGTGCCACTTCTGAATTCTGCAAGTATAAGATGGGTTCAGCCCAACACTCTGGTTCGATTTCGCGGAATGATACAAGACATGCTGGGAAATGAATTCTACGTCGGCGCTTATAAGGTAGCAGTCTTATGCCCTCTGATCATTTTTCTTATGATCCAATACTGACTGATTTCTTTGGTGCTAAAACAATGTGTTGTTTGTATTGAAGGATGGTTCTGTTTGGAGGACCAACAAGTTTACCGATGTTCCTCAATTCCCCATGGATTCTAAGCCCGATATGCGATTGTGGGAACGCCGTATGATCTATTGCACACCGGTGAATCTATGTTCAAACTCTTTCTTCTTTATAGCACCATATGCTTTAGTTTTAGTAAAATGGTGGTAGAAATTCGAAGCACATAAGCATATGCCTAGTGTGGTATTTGGTATATGAATTTTCACTTTGTTAGGATAAATGACATTCTTTAACTTCAAAGAGCCTGCAAGGATTTGCGGGCCTACATTCTTTTGATTTTCATTTTGTTATATTGTTTTTGTCTTTAGGTGCCAGGACAGAATTCATGGACTGAATCTCCTTCTGAATCGTTGGTGTATAGAAGTATGGATTCGGCAACCCAACAAAGAGAGAAGCGCCAGAGAGTGGATGCTGAAGTTAGTGATATCATGGATTACGATGTAATTTCCATTTTCATAATCTGCATATTAACTGTTTCTTCTTAATTGAAAGGATAATCGTGATCAAGTAGAAAATGCATACTATATTACAGTGCAAAACCTCCTTATGGTCATCTTTATGATGGGCTTCAAAGCAGCTCAAAGAGGTTATTTGAATTTAGGAAGTTTTGGTTAGCGAAATGAGTAGGAAGCTCTCTGCAAGGTTTCAGTTAATTGGATTGTCATAATTTACTTGATAGGCTAGATGCATTCATGTTGCTTTGTTTATTTAAGATGGTTTTTATTTTCTGCACATCCCATTCTCTGAATTGAATTGTGCCCTCAGCTTTGTACTGGGAACATGACATCTTGTTTGTCTACCTAACATACTGCATTAAATAACAGGTTTCAGATGATGGGATTGAAGGTTCTCCTTCTCCCAAAAAGCTGGTAAGTAGTACCAACTTTATTCAAATAAAAAAAAAACATTAGTTTTCCATTCTGATGGAACATATACTTATTCATACTGAATTTCTTCTTGTTTTTCAGAAAGAGAATGGACATTCTTCCCTTCCTACTCCATCTCAGCAGTCAATTACTGAGGGCACCGACTCTAGTGTGATTATGGTGCCTGATGTTGACAGGGATTTGCTTCCTTGTCTTATTAAGGTACATTGGACAATTAATTGTACTAACAGAAAAATGATGAACCGAGATTTGTTCTCTCTTTTCGTGAAAGCTGATGAAACTCTTGTTGCTTTCAGATATATGATTGTCTGGAGTCTGACTTAAGGCTAAATGAGGTTTTTGAGTTTGTTGGAGTCTTCACTTTCGATTCAGAATTTAAAGAGGACAAGGATGTATCAGATGATTTCACAAATGGTTTTAGCGAAGATGTGTTGGTTCACTTGCCCCCTAATAAGGTATTGGTTCATCTTGCACTTATGAAATTGTTGGTCTCCATACATAAGAAAAGACTGAATTTTGCATATTTGGTTCTGAACAGCTTGTTTGTTAGTACTTGGTATTGGACTATAGGTACATACATTTTTATACTCTCTATTTTGTTTCACATTTTTCCCTTGGTGCAGGTACCACGTCTCCACTGTTTTATTCACAGGAAACTTGCAGTTCATGACTTCCTTCCTTGGTCCCCTACAATTGAGGTGATTTTGTGCTCATTATGGTCTCATATTTCCTCAAACAAAGGACTTCTATGCCTGTCTGCGTGTGTATATGCAAACCTGGGATCTCTAAATTTCCCCACTTCCGCATTCTTTCCTTAATTACTTAGATGTTGTGTTTGACAATGCTATTATTGCCTACCTAATAGCCAAAGCCCAACGTGGTGAAAGATATCAGGGAATCTCTCTTGAGGCATCTTACAGCTGTTCTAGGTAAATGGTCCTTCTCATATCAAAATTTTCGGTGTTGGGATCCACATGATGATACTATTTTTGTTCATCATGTCGTTTGATTTCATGTCTTATTTCAATCTCTTAAATGACATCTCTCCTCATCTCCTTTACTTATGAGGTATATGATTTAATCTCTTTTTGACAGGTGTATTCTAGAGTTGAAACTGTTGCTGTGGGGAAGCTATCGCTAAATCTTACTTGTTTAAGCAAAGAAAGTGCATCCGTGTTTGCTACTCAGCTTGGCCTTGCTCTCAAGAATCTTTTACCTTTCACCCAATGTATAGCCCTAACAGTGGATTATCTCAACACTGCTTCTCTAGCGCCAAGAAAGGATTATGAGACAAGCAGGTAATGAGATTTCTAATTCTGTACCTTGGTGTCAATTTTGTTGTAGTTTTAAACTTTTCACATTGCTCCAGGCTGATAACCGGAGCTCTACAGCTGGCTGAGGGTTCACACATGATATTTGATGAGACCCGGTTAGAAGCTGGCATTCTTAACTCTGTTGGGGTTGAAAATGCAAGATTGCTTAAAACTTTAGTAGAGCTGCAAAAGGTGATTTTTCTATTCTATTGTACATGCGTCTATGTGCGTTTCATTATGTATTACTGATTGCTGCACTATGATTGGCAGCCTGTGAATTTATGTAAATTTGTGCTTTATGAGATTATTATTACGTCATAGCACTGAAATGCACACTGAGGCATGATACTTTTTTATTTGTCCTTTACAGGTGGAATATGATTTCAAGTTCTATAAACTGGACATGCCAGCAGACATCCAAATGCTTGTTCTTTCGGAAGGCAAATCAAACATTATGCCAGCGGATGTAGTGTTACCTTTCCACCCTTCTTCAGTGGCTTCTGTTGAAGTTACCGCAGAAGCACTAGAGGCTTGGAGATGGTACTTGGCTACTCTTAGATCATTGCCACATTCTATTGAGTCAGAAATACAGAAGGTAAGAGTTTCTTTGGACGATTTGTTACCCTGAAATTGCTACTTCAGTGGAGTTGGGAACTTTGGATTACTAATTTAGTTCAGAAGTGTCGTTCTCCATGTAACGATAAAATGATGGATCCGCCTCTAGCTGATGTCTTTGTCTGAAACCTTACAGGTGATAGAAAATGACTTGGTTGCGGCAAGGCAGGAAGATAGGACACTGGGAACCCAAGATTTCAGCAGGTTAGAGACTGAAAGATTTGCGAAATGTTCTTTCTTCTTTCGAGATTCGTTAGTAAGCCATTATTCTGTTGCTTGTGCTTGCAGATTGCTGACAATGGGTCGATTGATGTCTATGAGTTTCGGTGAAACCTCCCTATCATTAGAACACTGGCAGATGGTCAAGGAACTCGAGAGGTTACGAAGAGAGAGACTCAACTGAATGTAATATTAACTAATGAGATTTGTTGTTACCGGCCACAGGTGCAGATGTTTTTTGTAAGAAAATATTGTGCCGTTAATGTTAACATGCTTTGCCAATTTACATCAAATTTCAGACTCTTCAAATTCTGGAGTGGACCCTTTTCTGTTTGTTTTACTGAATACCTCTTTAGGTTTTCTGGTCATATGAGGAATAACACTAACCTTCTTCAAACCTAATTTGTAGATGTCCAAAATTGGATCAACGAAGTTAAATCTGCTAGACACAAGCGTTAACGCACCTAATGGTAGCTTTTCTCCCAAAAAAAAAAAAAAAACTAATAGCAGCACGTAGAGATGTTGGAGAGCAATGACAATTTACTGCAAAAATTCTTCACCCCTCTGTCTCCAATTCGAACAGCTGTGCGGTCCGCCCTTGACAATTAGTTCAAGTGAGGGATGCATAATGGACTGTTGTTACCATTCCTCGGTGCCAAGAGAATATGTTCAATTTTGTACGCATTTGTAACGCAATTTTATTGTCTACTGATAGGATTTTTATCACCTGCAAAGTAGGGATAAAAACACTTAAAAATAGTAGGGATAAACACACTTAAAAATATTTACAAGGTTATTGTAGTATAACAGCTCAAGTAATATCGTTTTCCACATGGATTGAAAGAAAAATTTGTATTTAAACTAATCCTTAGCTAATTATTTAGAACAAAGTTTCGAAAATGTTGATTTTGGAATTTAAAATAATAAAAACTAATTTAAATAAAAATAATTAAATAGATCAACGAAGTAAAGAAAGCAAAAGAAAACGATTTTGGAAAACAATTTAAACACTAAGTTCTGCCGTCACCATTAACAATCATATGCAATTTTACCAAGTACTTACGAATTTCTACATACATGCTTTGAAGGTTAGGCTTTCCCAGTGGCGAAGCCACGTGAGGGCGAGGAGTGGCGTCTGCCACTCCCCTCGCCGGAAAACACAGCCCTAGCGCAGGTTCAGCCCCTCCCCTCCCGGAAAACCCAACCCCTCCATGGCTGTTCTACCTCCACCACTGTGGTGCACCACGGACCTGTCCTCGGTTCGAGTTCTTGCTTGGGAGGGTCCTAGGGTGTGCGTGTGTATAAGATTGTGGGTATGGATGTTGCTCACGGGTAGAGAGGGAGAGGGTGAGGGCAACTTGAGGGAGAAAGAGCTTGGGGAGCTTCGAAGAGCAGAAGAGGGAGTGAGGGGAGACAGGAAGAGAGATGAGAGAGGGAGTACGGGAGAAAGGGACAGATATCAGGGGGTGGGCCCTTGGGCTCACCAATTAAGACCCCAAAACTATTTTTAATTAGGAGTGGGGTGTGACATCACGTATAGGCTTGTTTGTATTAATACATTATGAACGACAACAGTTGTAACTTGTTTGTATTAATATATTACGAACGACACTTAATTTTTTTACTATATAAAAGGATTTTGTTGTCTACATATTTTTTGGAATTTTGTACGCTTTTAAATTTCGCCCCTCCCTTGAAAATTTCTGGCTTCGCCACTGGCTTTCCTAATACATATTTTCCTCGTGATGTTCAAGCGAAAACGTATATCTAACATGCAACTCGTCTGTGATGTTCAGATCAAATATAAACATGCAAGACTTTGTGAAAACCTTTTGAAAAATCATGCAACCTTTAAGAGCATGATGATCGCCTTAAGTGAACTTACAATTACTAATCACAAAAAGCCCACCTCAATTTCAGGGTGATGTTCCAACAGAAATTGCATCAAATTACTTGTTTAAAAACCCTAATGGTCGCAAATTACTAACACAATTAGATAATTTAATCGCAGTGATTAATAATTCAAAGCAAGCATGCATCCATTCATAAGCAAATTAATAAAATCACATATGCATGCTAAGGCTTATGGTTTCTCCCTAGCAAAAGAAACTAGATACGAACAATCATAAAACAAAATAAAGAAAATATATTAACTAGAAAAAAGAATGAAAACATAGGTAAAAAATCTGAAGTTCTCCAAAATAATGCTAAATTCTCTCAATGTTGCTCCCCCAAAACCCTAATGGCTAAAAGCCTTATTTATACTACTCCAAATTAAAAACCTCATAGAAAAGGTTTTCTAAAAACTAGGAAATAAAATAATAAAAATATAACTAGGAATTACATTTCTATTATGACTAGGAAATCTGCCCAGCAAAAACATAACCACGTTTCTGGATCTTCAGGGCTCCAAATCAAGCCCAAAACGACTCAAATTAAAGATTAGAATTTCCTCTTCAAGTTCCAAGAAGAGCCCAAGTCCAAAATTCATCATCCTCCAGCCGAAAAGTCACAAATAAGCTCTGCAGCCCAATCTGCCAGCACTACACGCTGTGCATAAATTAATTTGCTACGATCAGATGCTTCAGGATAAAATTATGAAATTTTGCGACAACCTTCTTAACAGATTCACAACCCACTCCAATTGGAATCACTAAAAAATTCCACCGTTTGACTACTTTGTGCTCAGAACAAGTTCGCATGTCCTACATTAAAAATACATATCAAAGCATCAAAATCTCAACAAAATAATAACCAAAATATACCAAGAATAGAGAATAATATATAGTATAAAATCGACTCATCATCTACCATATACAAAGCAATAGAATCTTGGAGTGTTTGATGATTGTGTTATAAGGGTATTAGTACATGCTATTAGAAACATCCCGTTTTATCAAAGACTTCAAGGTATATGTATCAACAAAAACTATCCACGTAAACATTTACGGGTTTAATTTTACACAATTTGATACAACCACCTCACTAAGCCTTGTCCCATGAGTGCTCTGAGATCGATCATGCTTAGAAAGTGAATTTTAAAGTATAATGGAAGTGGGGGTTGATATTGACCAAATGACCTAGATTGATGGTTGTAAGTGACTTAGCTTTAGTCATTAGTTCAAGTGAGGGATGCATAATCAAATGTTGTCATCATACATGCTTAGAAAGTGAATTTTAAAGTATAATAGTGGTGGATGCATTGAGGCGCAGGAGGGGTCAACTAACCTTCCGAACTTCGGTGAACGTTCACGGATACTTTGGGTGCTGACCTTCCGAACTTCGATGAATGCCCATGGATACCTTGGGTGCTGCCATTTTGAAGATTATAGTTGGCTTCATACATGCCCTCCAACTGACTTCAGGCCTAACAAGACTCGATGAATGTCCATAGATAGCTTGGGTGCTGCCCTTTGCATACATTAACAGATGTGCAATATGTCTTTCCAAATAACTTTAGGCCTACCAAGACCCGTTGAAATGGCGATATGTATGCTATTTCTAATAAAAAAAAATTGCGCATTGAGTGCGCTATTCTTACTGACCCCCCTAATATCATTTTCTAGATCCGCCACTTATGGAAGTGGGGGTTGACATTATGACCAAATGACCTAGATTGATGGTTGTAAGTTAGTCATTAGTTCAAGTGAGGGATGCATAATCGAATGTTGTAATCATACATGCTTAGAAAGTGAATTTTAATAAATTGTATAATGCAAGTGGGGTTTGATATTATGACCAAATTACCTAGATTGAAGGTTGTAAGTGACTTAGCTTTAGTCATTAGTTCAAGTGAGGGATGCATAATCGAATGTTGTAACTTGTAATCATACATGCTTAGAAAGTGAATTTTAAAGTATAATGGAAGCAGTGGTGGATGCATTGAGGGGCAGGGGGTCAGACCCCCGAATTTCGGTGAAAGTTCATGGATACTTTGGGTGCTGACCTTCCGAACTTCGGTGAATGCTCATGGATACCTTGGGTGCTGCCCTTTTGAAGATTAGAGTTGGCTTCATACATGCCATCCAACTAACTTCAGGCCTACCGAGACTCGGTGAATGTCTATGGATAGCTTGGGTGCTGCCCCTTGCATACATTAACAGGTGTGCAATATGTCTTTCCAAATGACTTTAGGCCTACCAAGACTCGATGAAATGACAATATGCATGCTATTTCTGGTAAAAAAAAATTGCGCACTGAGCGCACTATTCTTACTAACCCCCTTAATATTATTTCCTGGATCCGCTACTAAATGGAAGTGGGGGTTGACATTATGACCAAATGACCTAGATTGATGGTTATAAGTGACTTAGCTTTAGTCATTAGTTCAAGTGAGGGATGCATAATCGAATGTTGTAATCATACATGCTTAGAAAGTGAATTTTAATAAAGGGAGTTTTAATGAAAAGCCTACGGTACTGTTCACTTTAACGAAAAACCACATTTTTACACTAAAAAGTCAAATCTGGTACTGTTCACTTTAACAAAAAATCATATTTTTATACTAAAAAGTCAAATCTGGTACTATTCATTTTAAAACTCAAAGTTTTCAAGCTCTTTTTCATTAGTTTTCTTTTTAATAAATTGTATAATGCAAGTGGGGTTTGATATTATGACCAAATGACCTAGATTGAAGGTTGTAAGTGACTTAGCTTTAGTCATTAGTTCAAGTGAGGGACGCATAATCGAATGTTGTAATCATATGTGCTTAGAAAGTGAATTTTAATAAATTGTTTAATGCAAGTGGGGGTTGATATTTGTCACAACCCGTCCCGGAAAATAATGCTTGTTGACGTAAATTGACGAAAATGCCCATGGACGTTAAGTTGTGTAATGTGGTTTAAATGTTGTTTTTGGGTCAATATCCTTAAATCCTAATTGTTTGGAACCAATTAGGATTAAGTTATTGGGCATTTTGGTTGTTGACCAATCCTAGGTCACACACACATTCTCTCTCCTTCCCGTGCTCTCTTTCTCTCGCAGACTCTCTCTCTCTCTCTTCTCTCTTGTACGGACGACACCCAAAACCCTTTGAAACGTGACAGATCAAGGGTGTAAAGCACACCATTGTGTTCATGAAGTTCAGACGATTCGATTGGTACTATTTTCAGGTAAGGAAACCTTCGATTCCACGTCAAACCATGAACCACCGGTATATACCTTCGATTTCGACGTCGTCAGTTAGTTTGGATGGATTCCGTTAGGACTTAACGAAATATTCCCCGGTATATACCTGACGGCGTTGACTGACGCCGTCAGTATGCCTGTCACTTGGCCGCGCGTGGGGGCGCGTATTGCCGTGCCTTGGCCGGCGCGTGGGTGGTCGGAAAAATATTCTAAAAATTTGGGGATGATTCTGAGGTTGTGTAGGTCACGATGGTATATTCTAATACCAAAATTGAGCATTGTATGAGAAGTTATTAGCTAGTTTTGTCTATATGCTCTAAAATAACGTTTTCATAGTTAATTCGCATATAGGTGAGACTTATCCCGAGGACGAGCGTATCCAAGGGCGACTCGGGGGTTACGACCCGTCGACATACCAGTGAGTGGGCTTTTGGTTTTCAGTATATATTATATACTTGATATTTTCCCAGAAATATATGTTTAAATGATAGTATGCCATAAATGCCATGCGTATAAATATAATTCGTATATGAATTGGTATATGATGCTTTATATATATAAAAGTGGTGTTGTGGACGCTCAAGTAAGCTCAGGTAAGTTATGTTTGGTTATGTGAATCATCGATTATGTGATATGTGATTGAATAATGTTGAACTCATAAAATTGCACTTAGGGTGATTGTGATTTAGCCAGAGTTATGGCACATACCTGTTTATTATGTCATCTCCCGCACCATATGCTCATATTGGATCCAATTTAGGTGCACAGTCTTGTCGTACAAACTTTTACCATGGTTCCGACTTGTAGGTGACTAGTGATTTATCGCCCAGCTATTATGTGAGAGTAGTGTTGAGCATGATTATATTACACCCATTATTGTCGTACAGACCTTTTCATTTGGTTCCGACTCTTGTGCAGTATAGTGCCGTATAGGGCATTGTAATGACTCCGGCTAGATTGACTTTTGAGCTATGATTTCAGCCGTACAAACCACCACAGGGGTTCCGGCTAACATGTTATATTTCTATGAAATTATTCTTACCTGAATTGCTTACTCTGTTATATCTTGGCATGACATACATATGAATATGATTATGTGAAGTATGAATTGAGTTGATATATTTCATATCTGATTATGTATATGCTTATATTCTGATTCTGGGAAAAATTATACATGTTTTACAGCGAGGGATTAGATATGTTGATAAATGAAATGATTTTGTAAAACATTTGTTTTTGCCCACTCACGTTTTCTGTTTTGCGACCCTTCAGGTTTTAGATAAGTCTGCTGTTGCTGAGTGCGAGGACTTCGGCGGTTCTGACACCTCTAAATAATTGTAGGACATCTTATGGTACTGTATAACTAGAACTTGTCCTACTGGACTGCACCTAGACTTTCTATGCTCTGATTATGAGTGTTTACTTTTGTATTTTACTCCTAACACTTCCTGTTTAGTAGTGCACTCTAGTAGTTCGGTTTTAAATTATTCATATATTTCTTATCATTATTGTTTCCGCACTGTACACATGGCTACGTCACTCTCATGTGACGGCCAGCATGCCTTGATCTCGGTCGGGGTGTGTCAATATTAAGACCAAATGACCTAGATTGACGGTTCTAAGGCAATTTCCAACCGGGTTGGTCATAGGGCCATAGGCCAAAGAATATCCCTTTTTAACACAAAATTCATCTCCAATGGAGGTCTGGGCCAAAAACTCTTAAGACCCACCGGGCCAAAATCAAGCCATATTGCTAGTAAGCTGGCCATCTTTAGGCAGCCAGCCACTTCAGTTGGGCCAGCTGGAACTTTTGTATTTTTGCTTTTTATGACGAAATTAGAAAAAATTAAATTTTTTTTCCCTAGAAATACATAAGACATTTCTACACAATTTCTCACATCATTTTCACCCTTTCATACTATCTTACCTAATTTTATTTCAATTCTTCACATTCTATCCACCTCAAACACTCCTTTTATATACACCCATGTCTTACCTCTTCCAATAATCTTTTCTTTAATTTTTTTCAATAATTTTCAAATGGCCACATCTTCAAGTGGCACTCAAAATAGGCTCATTCATTTAGCCAAAAGTGGCACTTAAAATATGTTTGGAAACCTTATTTTAATATGGTAGTTTAAGTCTATTAACCAATAAAATTACAGAACAAACTTAAAATAATAAATTATTGAGGGGGCTGAAAAATAGCCCCCTTCGGTTGGAGATGAGATATAAATATGGCATAACACTGTTCATTAAAAAAATAATTTCTTGTAGGGCTATAATCTGGATGGGGGCTAAACATAGCCCATTCGGTTGGAGATGCCCTAAGTGACTTAGCGTTTGGGATGCATAATGGAATGTTGGTGGCATTCCTAGGTGCCCAGAGAATATGGTTCAATTTTGTACGCATAATGCAGTTTTATTGTCTACTATATACAAAGTAATTGAACCCTGGAGTGTTTGGAGAGTTTGATGATTGTGTTATGGGGGTATTAGTACCAATGGAATGTTGCTACCATTCGTAGGTTCCAAGAGAATATGGTTCAATTTTGTACGCATTTGTAATGCAATTTTAATGTCTACTATATACAAAGTAATTGAATCCTGGAGTGTTTGAAGATTGTGTTATAAGGGTATTAGTACATGCTATTAGATACATCTCGTACTATCAAGTATCAAATACTCGAATGTATATATATAATTAAAACTATCCACGTAAAATATTTACGAGTTTAATTTTACACAATTTGATACAACAACAACCCTTGCCCCACCAAACCTTGTCCCATAAATTGTACCCAATGAAAGTGGGGTGGTTGCTATTATGACTAAAATGACTTAAGATTGATGGTTGTAAGTGACAATGTGTCATTGTTTTAACATTGCATGTTATATAATAGGATTGGCCCGATTGATTTTAACATGTACCTGTTTCAGCTTCACGATGATTCCATCATATCGAGATGTCGTTCAAGCAACTCCGTCTGATAATAAGACGCTAAAGGAGATTATGCAGATACATCCATGGAAGGGAGGCCAACCTGCAGACACTCATCGAGCTATTTTGAGGTTAGCCTTACTTGCAATAATAATCCAGATTAGTTAGCTAAATAATTTAGAGCAACTGAAATTAAAATTGAAGCAAGTTTTCAATTTTTTCAACTCACTGAAATTTAAGCAATTATAGAGACACGGCGACACGGAGCACGGACACTCCGAAACCCCCGAGTGTCGGAGCGTCGGACACCCCGAAGTGTCTGGACACCCTGAAATCCCGGAGTGTCGGACATCCGAAGTGTCCGACACGGCGACACGGAACACGGACGAACCGAGTCGGTTGTTGTTCATCTAGTCATGCGATTCTTTAACTTCTGGGAGAGAGATTGAGATTCTTCAGTGCATCAGGTGTCGGCTTGTTAAATAGATGGATTGGGAAAATGGGTTATAGATGGATTGGGAGAGATTGAAGATAAAAAAGAGGTTAAGGAGCTTTGTTTATGATAGATTTGGATTTGAGCATGTAGTAAATGTACGGAAAAAACGAAGTGAAGGGTGGAAAGGTTGAGAGCAAGATTCTAAAATACGCTAGGCGCTAGTCGGGCGGCGGGTTAGGGCCTAGCGCCTAGGCGGCTAGGCGGGATCAAGGCGGGCACCTAGGCGGATTAGACGGATTTAAGTAAATTCATTATAATTCGTGTAAATAAATGTCTATTTATACTTGAAATATATTTAATTTCATTATAAACAACAACATAGAATGACATATGTATTATAAAGTATTGGAATATAATGAAAACATGGGGAACAAGCATATAGTGTGTGCTCATTTAAGTATTCAACAAGCCTCTTACAATTTATTGAAAAAAATTAAATGCAAATTGAAAGTTATCTATTTTCTATCAAAGTGAGTCGCAGCGGGTCTGGGCGGGCTAGGCGGTCTAGGTGGGCGCCTCAACTGGTCTATGCGTCCTTTATTAATTTTCAAACGTCTAGGTATTAATCGGGGCGGTGACCAGCCGCCTAGCGCCTAGGAAGGACCTAGGCGGCGCTAGGCGGGAATTTTTAGAACAGTAGTTGAGAGAGAGAGAGAGAGAGAGCGCGCGTGGAAGGAAGAAACGAAATGAAAAGAAAATGGAAGATCAAGTGGTCAAAGTGGATTTATGTAGAAAATTGACACGAAAAAGCAAGTATGAAGGAACTCGCTATTTAGGCGAGTCCCGCTAGCACTTCTCTTATTTTATTATAAATTTATAGTGCTGATATGCATACCCTTAATGACATGTTTATCTTTTAACAAAAGACTTTGAAACTCTTATCTAATTAATTACTAAAATTTTGAAAAAATCAAAAAGTAATTTAAAATAAAAAATAAAAAATGGTGAGAGGCGACAATAGGTTTGGGATCTCGTATCCCTGCGAGAGGCGACAATAGGTGCGAGTACTGAGGTTTGTCGAGGGGGGAGTATTGGGCTATATATATGGAATTCGGTGGAAATAGAGGGTGGGGATATGGAGAGAGATCAGGTAGCGAATTTTGGGTCAGTAGGAAGAAATACGATAGAAGGGGTGCCGTGATTTGAAGAATATGAGGAAGGTCTAGGTCTTGGGTCTCAGATTTTCCTTCATTTTTTGTTTTTATTTATTTTATTATTATTTAAAGATATGTTAGAGTTATTTTAAATAAATAAATTTGGGTTATTTTGGAATAATGGTGGATGGGGAAATGACATTTCAATTTTTAAATCTTTTATGGTGGATGAGATTATAATGTAAGTGGAAAAATAGGACACTATGATGAGTCTAACAGCATTCTGAATTTATTATATTTTAATTGCCGTGTTTGTGCTCTTATTTTTTAAATTTGCCGTGTCGTCATATATGTGCAACATAGCTCCGAAAGTGAATAATTCTTCGAACCTAGTTCATCTTGAATCTCTTGAAATCTGAATTTGTCTTAACTTTTTTTAGAGGTCTCATCAAAAGAGTTGCCCAATTAGAGGAAGCAGGGATAAGTTGTGGAGTATTGGATGCTACACAAATAACTTACCAAGGTTCAAAAGTGACAATACGGAATGAGCCTACACGGAATGAGCCTAGCCAGGAACGCTTTAGAGAGCAGATCAAAATTTGGGTATCAAAAAGTTTTCAGGTCCCAGCAGCACTGCATGGTAACATAGAGTCACAGCGTAGGGACTTCCTCGTAGAGATAGGCAAAGAAGGAGATAAGTAAGAACAATAAATGAACAAACTTTGTTTTATTTTATTTTATTTTTGTTTTTGTTTAATAGCATTTTTATCAACAATTTTTTTTTTTTCAGTTTTAAGCAATTGGAGAGTCACCCTTTCTTGCTATCATATGAAGAAAAGGCGAACTTTTTGATGGAAAATATAACCAAATTGAACAACGAACATGATGGTTGGAGAATGAAATACAAAGTGACCAACGTCGTAAAATTCCCCGACCTAATAAGTCGTTATGAGAAGGGTTTCTCAGAAGTTTTTCTTTTCCATAAAAGGAAATATGGTCGTGATTATGAAGAGAACGCGCTAGGGGCACTCTGGTACTCAAGAAACGCGGTTGCCCATGTTCCAGATGATTTTGGTCCCAACGAAAAGCCACCTGTATGGATATATATTACCTTTTTATTCATTTCTAGAATTTTGATAGTCCTATACCTAAAGTATTTTTTTATTATAAATTATTGTAGAGTATAGAGGAAGTCGGCAAGAGGCTCAGTGAGTTCTTCCCCGAAATGATGCTAGGCTTCTACAAGTTTGTGGTTAAGGAAGGAATTGACCTTAGATCTGAACCTGGAATTATTAACTTGGAAGACTAAATGACCAACTAGACTCCTCAGTGAGAAAGGTGAGAATTTTGATATTGTAATAATAATAATAATAAGTCAATTGAGTTGAATTGTTGTTTTTTTATAACTTTGGGTATGTTGTGCAGGTTGACTGTCAAAGAGATTACAAGAACACAGCCTTGATAAATGGAATGGTTGAGGTAGAGTAGTAGAGAAAGTTAAAGAGGAATAAGAAGGAAGACGGTGGGCCCTGTGAAACCCCATTTCCAATATTTTAAGAGTTAAGTATAACATATTTACCATGTTTTAAAAATAATGTTATTTTCAAATCGACGTTACCGTAGAATATAAAGTAAATATGATACAATATTTATGAGGTTTGACAAGGATGTCTATGTCTTTCATTATTTAAACTTTTGTATTCTTAAGATTGACGTGTTTATATTTGCGGCGCAAAAAAAATGGTTAAAAGGACGAAAAGGCCCTTAATGGACTAAACGGAATTTTCAAGAACGCATTTGATGTGTATATATTTTCCACATTAATTTATATATTTGGATAGTACTCATCGATACGAACACGTGAGTGCAAACGAAAGGTGATTCGAGCTATATAAATGAGCAAAGGCTAGGGGTAAAATGGTAAATTTGGCCCATTTTGCTAGAAGGCTCTAGAAAAGTTAGGAGCCTTCCCGTTATTTTTCAGCTAGGTGGATGACGTGACTGGGGGAGGAGGAGCTGCCTAATCAAAATGAGGGAATGAGAGGAAATGAGGGAGAAAGAGAAGGAGGGGAACCGACCCAGACCCTCATCTCGACCCGTTTCCTGGCTCGACCCGGCCCGGTTTTCCGCGAGGGATTTCGATGAATTTCACTGATTTTTCCAGCAAATTGTAGCAATCAATCACTACCACACAACTCACCGACCCCTTCCTCTACATTTTCCACCTTGAGTAGACGATAATTCGTCCCTGTTTCATGGAGGACGACGACATCGGGTTTGAGAGTGATTTCTTCGACTAGCACCACCATTAGCTTCCTCTTGAGCCCAGGAACAAAACCCAAACAAGTTTGGGGGTAGCAGAGCAGAGGAGACGTCGAATCGAAGTGCACCCATTTTAGGGTTTTCGGAGGATTGAATGAATTTCAGAGGGTTTTCCGGCTAAATTGGCCTTCATCCCAGGTATTAAAATTACTCCTCACATTGAGATCTACCTGCCTGTAAAATTTGGTAATTTTTTGAGTTAGGAAAAATTTCCAACGAGTCGGGGCAGCGGCTGGGCCAAGACCCCACCTAACCTTCCTAGGCTAACTTCGATACCCATATTCCATATATGACATCCGATTGACGAAATCTTGTCGTTTGAACATAATTTTGATAGAGGCCGCCACTTGATCATTATATGAATTGACGATCCAATAGTTGGATCATCACCAAACTTTAATACATCATAGTACGTAATATTTGAGGACATTAGGAACTGACGGATTGGGAATCCAACGTACGAATTTTCTCGAATTGAATTTCTAAGTTTGTAAAACTAAACGTCAGCCGCCATTTAATTTTAGCGATTAGTGGAGATCCGACCGTTGGATCATTCCGAAATTTTAGGATATTGTTCTAGAAGATTAATGAGAATATTGGGAAGTTACAGATCAGAAATCTGATTGACGAATCTTCCGGATTAGATTACTAGGGTTGTGGACCCTACCCTCGACCTTGATCAACGGTTGACTTTTTAGTCAACTAGCCTGAGTTATTCTAGCGTGTCGTGTATCTTAGAGTGTTGTTGAGATTTCATGGGGCTTAATGGGCTCATTGTGATGACATGTGTCTCGATTTACGTACTAGTGACTATAATATATGTGATTTCTATTGAATTGTTATTTTTATTTTTAGCCATCGATCTATGTTTATTAAATGTGATTTGACTGTGGAATGGAAACGTTTATGAAATGTAATTTGACGTAAATATTTGAAATGTGGTTTATTTTGCATGATTAGTATGATGTGATGAAATGTGAGGGCTAGTAGTGGATCGTTAACCCATTGTCATGTGGTTTGTTGCTTCGAAACATGTTTCACCCCTCGTTGCATTATTTCATTTCTGGTTTTGTTAAGCCGTCCTACATTTACTACTTGTGTTTTGTTTCATTTCGTTCAACCCTTCTAATTTGAGTACTTGGTTCATGTATTGTTTCTTCGAGCCGTTGTCATATTTCTTGGACTTCCGCTTATTTCCGTTGAGTGGTCTAATTCCCTGCTCTGTCTGGATTCTGTTGAGAGGTTCGTGCTCCACGATTTTGTTGAGTGGTCTGGAATCGTATCCTACTTTAAATTTCATTGTGTGGTCCAATATCCATTGTACTTTGCGATTTCGTTGAGTGGTCCAGAATCGTATCCACTAGGATTCCGTTGAGAGGTCCAGAATCCTTTCTACTCTGTGATTTCATTGAGTGGTCCGGAATCGTATCCTGGTTTGGATTCCGTTGAGTGGTCCGCAATCCCACTTAGTGTCTTGGTTCCTTTGAGTGGTCTGGAACCTGATATTGATTGATTTCGTTGAGTGGTCCAAAATCGCATCATTTGATTCTTTGGTTCCTTAGATTGATTTATTTAAGAAAGCTTTAGAGCTGTAGGCTTTGGCCGAATTGTGTCACTCTAGCCCTACATTTCGGTGTATTGTATGTGTTATTGATTGATGTGATTGTGGAATGATGTTGATTATGATTGTTGTAATTATGATTAGACTCATTGACCAATGTGGCTAGAGAATAATGTTGTGCTTCGTCAATTGTTCTTTGGGATATCGCATGCTATGAATTGTGATATTACGTTGAAACATAGTGATTATGTGATGGGTGAAATGGAAATCTTGAATATCAAGTTTGTTGTGATGTAGTCATGAATCTAGTAATTTATGCTAGTCGAGTTCCAAAACTTGATGGAGAAATGCTATGCCTTCCGGCTAGAGCGTACAAGTACGAACGTTGGAATGCAATGAATGACGAACTACAAATAGCTTGATCCATGTTTAGGGTATGTAGGCAATGTAACGAGGAGGTTAGATGCATCCATAAAGTATTCGAAAAATCACTATACAGTGGAAAAAAAAATCATAGAAAAGAAAAAATAGTACAACACATATGTTTCTTGGATGCTTCCCCTGATTCCGTACTCTTCAATCTAACTTATTACTAAGTTGAGGTAATCTGGTATCATGCACCAGCTTTTGAAATATACACTTTGGTAAAGATTTAACGAATAGATTGTAAGTTCTAATTGAGAGCAAAAACTTGTTATCTATTCGAAAGTTTGAGAGGAATTGGCTATAGCTTAGCTACAGTAACAAGTTTGCCATTTTATTTTGCTTTATTTACACCACTACCATCAAATCTGTGGCTAGGTTGGGGTTTGGGTTGGCCATATTATTTTTGTGGGCTTCGTTAGTTGCTTGGTATAAGCCCGACCCTGGGTGAGTTAAAATTACAAGGCTGCCTATCCAGGGTTAAAATCTGACGGTTAGGATGGTAAGTTAGGAAGGGCAATTTTGTCCTGTGCATTTGGGACGGATTGGGGTGGGTTGGTTGTGTCATTCAGTGAGGGTTTAAGTAAGAGAAATTTGAAAATGTAACCATTTTGAAAGACACCTAATGAAATATAGCCTCTCTTTTTAATTCTTATAAAATTAACCATAATTGAAGTGAAAAAGACTTAATTACCCTTAATCTAAAATTCTATCTTCTCTCGCACTCTGATGTTCGTCTCATACAGGGCCGGCCCTGAGAGTAGCCCAAGTAGGCGACTGCCTAGGGGTCCTACTTTGGGGGGGGCCCAATTTATTTTTTTTTACATATGGGGAAGTGTTATTGGCACTCTAAAAATCTCATCTTACACTCTTCACAAGTGTATTTTTCTTTCTAAATATAGAAAGTTTGGAATGTAGAATGGGAATTTTAGAGTGCCAATCATAATTTTCTATATATATTTATATATATAATTTTGTAGTTTGAATAAAATATCTAAATATGAAATTATAAATATTTTTTTGGAACTTGCCGTGCAGCATTTTGGGTGGGGGGCCCCAAAAATATTTCTTTTTAAATATGTGTGTGTGTATATATATATATATAACATATATAAATATATTTTTAGAGTTTGAATTTAATAAAATATTTAAATATAAAATCACATAATTGTCTTGAAACTTAGCGTACAAAGTGTCTTGGGTGGGGTGAAACTTCAGCACCAATTCAACTTTTTTTTTGGGAATTTTAATTCACAGCATATTGGTAGCAAGTCTGCACCTACGAATCGGTTCTTTCCTACTCCACTTACAGAGGTCAGGTACCCGATCAATGCTTCTCTTCTCTCCTGCTTCTTTTTCTATAATTTAATTTGTGAGTGCTGTGTTTGTAAATATAATTAGGATTTTCGATTCTAGGGTTTATGATTTGTTTATTTTAATGCATATTGTTTATGCGAAATCAAAGTATTCAAACTTGTGGATGCACTTAATAAAGTGGTTAAATCCCTTCGAGAAGATAAATGGATTATGGGTGCACTTAACAAGGTTGTTTACTTTTGCTTCCTAATAGTTTTGGTTCAAGATAATTCGAAGTTTCGATATTGAATTTTACTGTATTTTTTATGCGCCTCATTTTGTGTTGTGTCATTTGTATCAAACTTTTGTGTTGGGTAGTAGGTAAATTTTGAATTTTAGTTTGTTTCTTTGTCAATTTGTTGTTTACAGAATATTGAATTTTAGTTATGTAAACTTAATTAATACATTTGCGTCTAAAAACGCGAGACGAGTAATATTTAAGTAATTTTTGCATATCTTTCTTCTTTGGATATGAATTCTAATGATTTTTGATGTAGAAATGAACTTTTTCATGTATTTAGCGAAACATTTTCTTATACATATAAATGTACAATGAATTGGGTGTCAAATAACTTTAGGGCCCCCATTCGAAGGCTCGCCTAGGACCCCAATTTTCTCCCTGGTCTCATATGCTCCATCAGGTTGAAGAAAGAATCATTCCTTCTTGCCAAAAAATCTCCCAAATCCAATCCAACATAACACTTTCTCACTTCCGTGTCCTAACACTCGTATTTCCTGCTGGCGTGAGTCAAAATTTTAGGTAGATCGGAGTTTATTTATATTTCCCAGTTTAGTTGTACCTCTCTTTAATATTTCTTGTGTCACAAGGAGAATAGTTGTGTATATATATATTTCCTCTATCAGGAGAAGAATAATTAAGAAATAGATTGAAACCTTAAAATTAATTTTATTTTGACACCAAAACAGGTTCCGATCCTGACTTTTTCTCTTTACCGTTGCTGCAAATATCTGAAAAATATCTGAAAACCAAAAGAAACAATTTTTCCAACAGTACCGTGGCTGCAAGTCTTTAAAACCCAGAAGAAACTCTTGTTTTTTTAAAACCAAGTGTCTCGAAGCAAGAGACATTGCCACTTATTTCACTGAAAAGAAGCAACAAAACCTAGGAAAACTAAAGCTCAGTGTCTTGAAGCAAGAGACGATGCTAACCTAGACTCTAAGGGTGCGTTTGGTACGTGGGACGGAACGGGACGAGACGTTCCGTCCCGCGTTTGGTGCGCCAAAAATGGGTGGAACGGGCTGTTTCACGGGACAGATTTTGAATGTTTTTGCGTCCCACCTCCCCCCTAGAACGGGTTTGTTCCACGTCTGTGGAACACAATGTTTTACCATTTTAAGACAAATATACCCCATGCCTTTTTCAAAAATTACACCTTCGTTCCGTCCCGTCTCGTCCCGTTCCGTCCCGTCTGCGTACCAAACGCACGCTAAAGTACGACAATCTCTTCCATGGCTGATTATCAAGCCCAAACCCAAGTGGGGCAATTAACAGCGCATGCTGACACACGTGCAGGGCCAGTTTCTGACATCAGGAACACGAGTGCAGGGATTATGGGCATGTCAAGCCCACCAGCAGACAACCATCATGATTTGGGCAGTACAAGTGATCTAAATCCAGAGAGTTTGGGCCAAGAGTTGTCCCTTTTAAATTTAATTAATTCTCCCAATAATCCAGGTAACATGAGCACAAATTTGATTGCATCTGTTGATGTTGGCACAAGTTAGATTATTGATTCTGATGCCTGATCATATGACTTATGATTGGTCTCTTTTTAACTCTACAACACCATCACCTCGAGATAGTATTGTCATTGCTAATGGCGGTGTGGCCCAAATTACAAAAGCGGGTTCGATTGCACTCACTCCTAGCCTCTCCTTACACAACTGCTTACTTGTTCTTGCACAATCTAGCCATTTATTATTTGTGGGACAAGTTACCGAACAATTAAACTGTGTTGTGCAAATGTTTCTATTTTTTTTGTTTACTTTAGGATATCCAAACTCAAGAAATCATTGGACCGAATGTCATCGCGTGTTCACTCTTTTAGAACCCCATTGACTGTGCGTGCTGATCATGTTTTACTCCTTTCCAATCTTCATCTTGAACTCTAAATTTTGGATGTGTGGCATATGTCCATCTTCACAAAAATCAAAGAAGCAAGCTTGATCCATGTGCGGTGCCGTGTGTGTTTCTTGGCTTTAGTCCTCAACAAAAGAGATATTGATGTTATCATCCATTTACTCCGCATACATACTCCATGGATGTTACTTTCTCTGAAGTCGAATTATTTTTTCCTCCCCACTATACTCCTCAGGGGGTGACAACCTTAATTGACGATACGACGGGTTTGGTGTCGTTGAGATGGTACCACTTGTAGATTCTAGACGTGATAACCCCAGCCCAAGTGGGCCGAGATTTCCAGGACCGAGTGCAGAATCTGATTAGCGCCCAAGTGGGCCGAGTGTTGACCAAAGAGAAGCAGATCATGTTGACCAAGATGCAGACCTTGCTGCTGAAAGTGGGCCGCAAGACTGCATGCTTAATGATAGCCTAAGGGGGCGTCATGATATGGCTAGTATTGGCAGACTAAGTATGAATAATCATGGGATAATGTCTGATGGCCCAAGTGGGCCCAGCTTGCTGAATGATGTGATGCTGGTCAATGATGCAGGCCCGAGTAGTGGGCTTCCACAAATACATAACAATGCCAGCGGATTCGAAGCTTAACACGACAACCCCCCCCTCCTACTCCTCATGTACACGACCATGATCAAACATATATTCATGAGGTAAGTACTCAATCAGATATT
Organism: Malus baccata; assembly: GCA_006547085.1. Classification (NCBI taxonomy): domain Eukaryota; kingdom Viridiplantae; phylum Streptophyta; class Magnoliopsida; order Rosales; family Rosaceae; genus Malus; species Malus baccata. The sequence continues at coordinate 149,095 of VIEB01000762.1, read as the reverse complement.
ACTAAATCATCTTCTGTGTTACCTTCTCGACAAAATCAAGGAAAACTACCAGAGACAGGTATTCTCCAGAGGCAAAGGTGCAAATTTCCATTGCGAACTATGTCTCCACTTATTGACTTCCACCAAAATATTGTGCATTTGTTCGTCAGATGGAAACTATAAAAATACCCGCCATAGTGGATGAAGCATTGAAAGATCCGAAATGGACAGAGGCAATGCAAGTTGAGATGAAAGCATTACAAAAGAATAAAATATGGAGTATGGTTTCACTTCCAAGGGGAAAAAAATCAGTGGGTATTCACTATCAAACATAAGGCGGATGGAACAATTGATAGATACAAGGCATGGTTAGTCGGCAAAGGGTTTACCCAGACTTTTGGGGTTGATTATCTGGAAACATTCGCTCCCGTTGCAAAAATGAATACCATTAGAGTTTTATTGTCACTTGCTGCAAACTTCGACTGGCATTTGAGACAATTTGATGACACGTCCCACTCCTGATATTCTCTAAACACTAGGATGGGCATGTGTTGGCCGACACTCGAGGGTTACGAAGTCATTTTTGTCACGCTCCGATCCCGACATACCTCCAGGATTAACACGTGACGTCACCAAGTACCCATATCTCTAACATACCTCGCCTCCGGCTATGAACAAAGCACAACTCAAATTCCAATTTCGTAGTCATTTTTCGTATGCTTTATGACTGCATCTAACCTCCTCATTAGACTACCTAAGTACCCTAAATAGGAATCAAGCCATTCACAGTTCACCATTCACTACACTCGACGCTTATCCTAGAACGTTCTAATAGGAAAGCGTGGCATTCCTTAATCAATTATTTGGACTTGACAAACATGAAATACTTGATTTAAGCTACATAATGAACCCACATGAGATTCAAGATTTTCATTCCATCCATCAAATAAATCATTATGTTTTCAACATAAAATCGCAATTCATAGCATGTAACATATCAAAGAACCAACAAAGCAAAATATTATCCTCTAGTCACATTGATCAACTAATCTAATCATATTAATAACAATCATATCCAACATCATTCCACAATCACTTCAATTAACCAATTCCATGAATCAAGGATGCACGATATTAACATTTAATTATGTTGGTACCATATTATATTGGGCTTCGTTACTTGGGCTTCCAGACATTGAGCCCATAATTTATGTAAAAGGGGAGGAGCCCTTAGTCTATAAAAGGGACTCCTCATCCTCACAATAAAAAAGGCTGACATCCCCAAACAAAGACTCTCATATTCAGAGCAAAGCTCTCTCAAACTCTCTCTTTCTCTGGGGGACTCCCCTTCACACTTGTAATCTATACATTCATACAGAGAAATACAATCAACATCAATGTGGACGTAGCCCAAACATTGGGGTGAACCACGATACATCTTGTGTTTTGTACTTTCTTGTAGATTCACGGTCGGATTTACGTTGTTCCAAGACCCCTCCGGTTTTGTGCATCAACAAATTACGTTAATCAATCAACAAGATCATATATCACCTCACAAAATTTAATAAAAGAACTCTATAAAATTCCCCACTTAGATTATAAATAATAACATGGTAAATCTAATTTATAAACACAATGCCTACTTTGAGCAATTACTATTCACTCGAATCTAAGGCCGGACTAACCTTATGGAAATGAGCAAGAGTATGGTTCCATACCTCTTAATGGAATCCAATTAAAATGAGGTCTCCTATCAAAATGTACCAAGAACAAATAATCATCATCATCTGTCCCTTATTGCGGATATACCAAGCAGAACCATAGGCATAATCTAAACGTGCAGACAGTGGTCACCTATCGCATATATACCAAGCATGATCACTTATAACAGTCCCTCATCGCAGATATACCAAGCAGGACTGTATCCTATAGCTCTAGGTAGTGATCACTTATCGCATATATACCAAGCATGATCACCCCTAGAATGTGTATGGTCCCCCATTGCAGATAAACCAAGCAGAACCATAGGCATAGTCTAACGTGTGTTCCCCTATCACGGATATACCAAGTAAGACCACGTCCTAACTCTAGGTAGTGATCACTCATCACGGATATACCAAGCATAATCACCCCTAGAATGCATATGCCATTGCGGATAAACCAAGCAGAACCATAAGCATAGTCTAATCGTGTAGGTAGTGATCACCCATCGCGGATAAACCAAGCATCATCACCCTTGAAATACGTATGGTCCCCTATCGCGGATATACCAAGCATGACTGTCTAAGCACCACTGTTATCTGGTGCAATCAATTCAACACACAATCTAAGTACCACTACTATCTGGTGCAATAAGTTCAACACACAATCTACCTTTACCTCGATCCCTATGATTTACAACGTAGGCACCTGCACTACTAACTTCTCATGACCACTAACTATCTCGTTATATAAGCATAAAAGTTCTACATAATACTTCTAATAAGATTCTAGGTTCACATTGTCATAAAAATAATCATACACATTGTTTATACTATATTTAGGGCATAGTATTTAGATCTCGTACAAATACTCGAGGGGCTTAAATGTAATTATGTGATAAAGGAAGGGGCAGATATGTAATAAGTGAAGAGTCCTTATTCTATAAAAGGACCCCTCACCCTCACAATTAGGGGAGGCCAATTCCTAGGCCCTCTCACCCCCTCTCAAAGCTCTCACTCTCAGAGCTCTCTCTCTCACCTCTCAGATAAATACATAATCAGTGTGGATGTAGCCCAAACCTTGGGGTAAACCACGATACATCTTGTGTTATTTACATTTCATGTAGATTCACGGTCGGATTTACGTTGTTCCAAGACCTCCGGTTTTGTGCATCAACATTTGGCGCCGTCTGTGGGAAACAACACGAAAAGCTATGTCGATTCTCTCTCAATTTTTCACCTCCGCCATGAATCTGCAAAACCCAAGAGCCCAAAACCTTTCTTTTGGATTTTTTCCAAAAAACCCTCCATCTCTTTCTCTGGGTTTTATTTATTGGTGTTGTACTTGGTGTATTTATGAAAAAGTCGTAACCTTGGCGTACAACACCAGATCTGCCCTGTCATTCCTTCAATTCAAGCTATGCTCCATTAAGTTCAGTCACCTCCGAAATGTCCAACTCCGACCCCAAAACGCGAGATTTCTCCCTGCAATCTCATTTTACCTTCATACCAAAAAAAAAAAAATGAAGAATGGCAACAAGTGCAAATTGTGAGAGAATTGGTACCCAAATACGGAAGAAGATAGAGTTTAAAAGCTGAAAATGAACGACCTGTTCATTTATTTCCTCCTGTACTATTAAGTCGTGTCGGCTATACAAAGCACAACTCTATCCCTTTCTGTGAGTCTATCTCAAGTTAAAGTTCTTGAAGGTGTACTCTGTTCTGAAATCGGAGTTGTTGGAAGACCCTGCTTTCGACTTCACCGATGACTCTTGCCAATGGGTCGAGTGGGCCTCCCCGATTGTCGGCTCTTGGATCGTGACTCAGTCATGACTCGTTCCAATGGCGGCAAGTCCCCGCTGCTCAACTCGCTCGTGCGACAGAAGCGCTTCGCTCGTCCAAGAAACCTGGTGATCAGAGAGAGAATCATGACGACAAGGTTCAGGCTTCTATTGCTCACGACATCTACGGTTACATTGAAAATGCTGCCCATCATGCAATCCAGCCAGTCTGCTTCACAAGTCTGTCATCAGGAAGGAGTTTCTCCGCGTCGCCAAGACTGTTACCAATCAGGTTGCGGGTAACTTTTACAGACCAGATCTGAAGTAAGCTGCCCTCGCCAGGTTCAGTGCCGTTCACATGAGCCTCAGGGTTGCCAAGTCTGGTGCGAAGAAGAGGAACAGGCAGGCCGTCAAGACCCCTGACTTTAGCCCTTTGACCGGTGAAATCAACAGGTCCGTCGAACAACGAACCTCCCATGTCGCTGTTGCTGCAGCCTATGAATCCAAACACCTGCTGGGTTCGCGCTTGGGTCGAAGGCGGAGTCGCATCAAGAGGTGATGTACATGAGGGCGAATTACGATCACGTGGTGGGGAGCACTGACTCAGAGTCGTTTCATCTGATTAACCCAGATCAGTGTCCGAGTCAAGAACTCAGTATCTTCCTGCTCCGGTCTAGGCACTCTTGGGGCTGGAGTATACCAGCTGGTTTTCAGACAGCAGAAAAAGAAAAAGAGAAAAGAGAAAAGAAGAAGTTTGCCACCTGCTGGAAAAAAAGACCTCGAGGAAAGCTAGAACGTGCAGGAAAAGAAAAAAAACCGAGAAAGAATAGTTGTGAAGCCATCCATCCATCAGCTTGTCAAAAAAAAGAAAACGAAGGCAAAAGTAAAGCAAGTCTGCAAAAACAATAGCAAATCTGCCAGAGAGGGTGGAGGTGGAGAGACAGAGACGCAGTGGAAAGAAATCAAGAAAAGCAAAAGATACATTGCAAAGCAACATGGGTAGACAGAGAAGGAGCGGGGACATCAACAAAAGCAGAAAGCAAAAACAAGGAATAAACACCCCACTAGAATGATGTGATTCACTTGTCTGGTTTTTGTATGATGTAATTTATTCTTCTTATCTTTTGGAGACATCTGTATAATCCCCATCAGAGGGTAAAAAAAAAAAGGGCAAAGCCCAAAACAATGGGCTGGCATGTTGTGGAGGGTGAAGGCCCATAAGCCCGAAATAGCACCAACCAGGTCATCAAAAATACGCCCAGTACCCACAATTATTCGGCAACCCGCCGCTATTACCACCAACCATGTGATCAAAAGTACGCCTAGTACTCCACAATTATTCGGCAACCTACCGCTATTACCACCAACCAGGTGATTAAAAGTACGCCCAGTACTCCAAAATTATTTGGCAACCTACCGCTATTACCACCAACCCGGTGATGAAATGTACAACCCGTACTCTAATATCATTTGGCAACTAGCCATTCATGCCACCAACCAGGTGATGAAATGTACAATTCGTACTCTCCTTCATATTTAGGGCATCGTATTTAGATCTTGTACAAATACTCGAGGGGCTTAAATATAATTATGTGATAAAGGAAGGAGCAAATATGTAATAAGTGAGGAGTCTTTATTACCCCTCACCTTCACAATTAGGGGAGGCCAATTCCTAGGCCCTCTCACCCCCTTTCAAAGCTCTCACTCTCAGAGCTCTCTCTCCCTCACCTCTCAGATAAATACATAATCAGTGTGGATGTAGCCTAAACCTTGGGGTGAACCACGATACATCTTGTGTTATTTATTTTTCATGCATATTCACGGTCAGATTTACGTTGTTCCAAGACCTCCGGTTTTGTGCATCAACATACATCATTCATATTATCAAGAATTTAAATACACATATGCATGTCACAATAAGGCATTCTAATCACATAAACCGAGGTAAGCATCAATTGAATAGCTCACTAACCAAGATAGGCCCACTAGACTCTATCGGGTCTCTAGTCATGCTAAATTCATAATTTACGAACGATTCGGGACATTTTATCCAAAAGTCAACCCTCGGTCGACAATCCTACCTAACTCAATCTGGAAGATCCGTCCATCGGATCTCCGATCCATAACATCCCAAGAGTCTTATTAATATTCTAGAACAATATCCTAAAATTTCAGAACGATCAAATGGTCGGATCTCCGCCAATCATTAAAATTAAATGGCGGTCAACGTTAGCTTTACAAACTTAGAAATTCAACTTAGAAAGATTCGTACATCGGATTCTCGATCCCTAAGTTACTAAGGTCCTCAATATTATGAATAATAACTTATTAAAGTTTGGTGACGATCCAACGATCGGGTCGTCGATTCATTTAATGATCAAGTGGTGGCCTTTAACAAAACTAGGTTCAAATGACAGGATTTCATCAATTGGACGTCACATATGGAATCGGGGTATCGAATTTAACCTAGGAGGGTCAGGGGGTTCCTCGGCCACGCGTCGCCGCAAGCAGCGACCTGCCGCCCCGTCTTCGAAAAATTTCACCTAAGTCTAAAAATTACTGAAATTTACTGAATTGTAGATCACGACAAGGGGAACAACTTTCATACCTGGGCCAAAGTCCAATTTGGCCAGGAAAACGCCTGAAATCGCCTCGATTCGTCGAAAACCCTAAAAATGAATGTTCTTCGATTTGTCAAATTCGCAGCTCTACCGCCCCCAAAGTTGTTTGGGCTTTCATCTAGGCCTCAAGGGGAGTTAAACAAGGGTGGTGGTCGACGGTGGTGCTTGCAGAAATGGCTGATTGCCTCCAATCCTCCCCCAGTGCCGAAGGTGAAATTGTCACGAAATCGAGGCAAAAACTCTCGAATTTAGAATGGAACTTGAAGAAGAAGGGTCGTGGTGTCGTGTGCAGGCGGTGGCAAACCTTGGATCATTAGAAAAATGATGAAAAATCGTTGGAATCCATTGCTAAAAACCAGTTTGTAACTGGGTTGTAACCGAGTTAAGGACAACCGGATTGGCTACTCCTCCCTCTTTCTCCTTTCACTCATTTCTCCCCCTCCTGATTGGTTCGCCTCTCTAATTTTCTCTCCCGCAACTCTCTTTTGCTACCATCTGGCAGCATCTGATCCTTTTTTTTTTGGGGATTTCACAATTTAACATGTAGATATGAAGAAAGAACAAACATAAATAAAATATGTAAATGAGAAATAGTGAAGTATGCGATTGCGGGAACGTGCAAAAATCCCACATAAATATTAATATAAAAATAGAATAATAATAAAATACTAATAAATTAATAATAAAATAGTAAAATATGAGTTAATATATAAAATAGGACTTTTACAAAAATATCTTTCGGATTCGTAGTTCTGTAAAATCTTCGTTGTAGCTTCAAATTTGATTCCGCTTAAGCCAACGCGTTTGTAACAATGAGTACTACAAGGATATGCTAACATAATGGGTTATATGTCTTACAATACGATGGTCAATGAAAGTCTACAATTTTGTCTCAATTGTCATTTTCGTAAATTCACACTTTTAAAATTAATAAAATCGTAATATTAGGGACGGGTTGTTACATTGATGTAAAAAATGCATTTCTGCATGAAAAGATTTAGAGGAAGAGGTGTACATGGATTTTCCACCAGGATATGGCCTAGCAAACTCTAATGGGAAAGTATGTAGACTTCGAAAGGCACTGTATGGTCTAAAATAGTCACCTATAGCGTGGTTTGGGCTATTCACCCAAGCAATGAAGAAGTATGGGTATCGACAGGGTAACTCAGATCATACATTGTTCCTCAAGCGCAAGGATGACAAAGTGACTTTGCTTATTATATATGTGGATGATATGATCGTCGCGGGTGATGATACAATGGAAATTGGACCGCTGCAAGGATATTTGTCTTCTGAGTTTAAGATGAAAGACCTTAGGGGACTTAAATACTTCTTAGGGATTGAAGTTGCGAGGTCTCAGTAGGGAATATACTTAACACATCGAAAGTATATGTTGGATCTTTTGTTTGAAACTAGTATGCTAGGGTGTAAACACGTTGATACACCTATTGTGCAGAATCACCATCTTGCAATCTATCAGGACCAAGTTCCAACAAATAGAGAGAGGTATCAATGGTTGGTAGGACGATTGATTTACCTATCATTCACAAGGCCTGGTATTGCTTATGCAGTAAGTGTGGTGAGTCAATTTATGCATTCTCCAAGTGAGGATCATATGGTGGCTGTAATGCAAATTTTGAGTTACTTAAAGGGGGTTATGGGGAAAGGATTAATGTATAGGAAGGATGGACATATAGAGGTGAAAGGGTACACTGATGTAAACTGGGCTGGAATATTACTGATCGGTGTTCCACTTCAGGCTACTTTACGTTTGTAGCTGGTAACCTTGTAACCTGGAGAAGTAAAAAGCAGAATGTGGTGGCAAGGTCTTCGACAGAGGTTGAGTACAGGGGAATGACGCATAGTATTTGTGAGCTCATATGGCTTCAGATTTTTCTTATGGAGATATGGTTTAAACCCAATAATCATATGTTATTGTACTGTGATAATTAAGTTGCACGAGAGATAGCTAACAATCCGGTGGTTATCAAGGTTGAAGACAAATGAGTAGCTAACAATCCGATGGTTATCGAGGTTGAAGACAGATGAGCATCTTGTGTTGGCAGATATTTTGACACATGTGGTTTCGACTATGAGGTTTCAAGATTCACTCGACAAGTTTGGCTTAGGAGATATCTATGCGCCAACTTGAGGAGGAATGTTGGCATGAGTCAAAGTTTTAGGTTGATTAGGAGTTTATTTATATTTCCTAGTTTGGTTGTTACTCTCTTTAATATTTCGTGTCACAAGGAGAATAGTTATGTGTGTATATATATATCCTTAATTGGGAGAAGAATAATTGAGAAATAGATTGAAACCCTTAAATTAATTTTATCATTTCCTACCAATTTTTCCTAAAAAATTCACAACTTTTCTGAGAAAATCAACCCCAAGTTCCCAAATCCGAAAATTAGAGAAAGACGTAGGATTGGATGATATGCCTCCGTCTTTTGTTAATGGTTATGTGGCAATTAAGAGGAGGAAATAAAAGATAAATGCTACCAAGCAACAAATTGACAGCAACGATATTTGCCTTTCTGAAGAGGTACCTCTTCAGCAAGTAAAAAAAGTAAAAAAGCAAAAAAGTATTGATTCGGAAAGAGAAGACGTAGTATTAATTGGGAAGATTTAATTATTGAAACCCTCATCCTTCATAAAGTAAAAATGTAAAAGAGGAGGAATCAAGAAGGGGTGGTACAATGCATTAGTGGAATTATATGTATTTTAACTCTGGGTTTGTATGAGAGCTTCTGCATTTTGGAACAGAAATGGGAGGATGTGCTTCCACGCCTTCGCAACTCCACGATCGAAGCGACATTTTTTTACTGAATTTTGTCTTGATTTTTCAAATCTTACAGCTGATGCAATCATACAAGTTACAACGATGGACAGGTCCATCCTTCACCTCCATCGACATGCTTCGGAGGACATCGGGCAACACATATGAGATTGGAGTCAATTTCATCGTTGTTTTCCAGGAGTGCATTGTTGATTTCATCGAGTCTTACACAGTGATTCTCGATGCTTTCAAGTTCATCTCGACAACAATCCAATGGTTATCGAGGTTGAGGGGCATGTACACCCGCTCAACATTGACCAACCATGATGTAGAAAATGGAGTGGATGATTCAGGTTTATGGCCTTTGGTTACTCTTTGAGTTATCCTCGCAGTGTAGTCGCCCTAACTGTATGATTGTAAATAATCAAAATATATAAAAGACATGTACAACACTTCTAGTGCACAAAATCACACTCATCATCATAATTGCACAAATTTACATAATTAGCAGAAATTTTCTTGGATAGTTTACCATAAATCAATCATTTATGTTGATACACAGACTTTGGTACAACAGAAAATGTTAAGTTTGTGACTTTCGCTAGATTGCTTCGGTCACTAGTATGGATAAGTATGTAAATGGATAGAGATAGGGAAGCAAACACAAGATGTACGTGGTTCATCCAGATTGGCTACGTCCACGAAGTATATGAGTTCTCATTAATTGTGAAGGGTTTACACAAGTACATAGGTTCAAACTCTCCTTTAGTGAGTACTAGTGAACGATTTAGTACAAATGACATTAGGGATTATTGTGGGAGAATGATCTCCTTTTATAGAAGAGAGTTTCTAGCTTTGTTCTGGCCTTGACACGTGTCATGCTGTGATTGGCCTTTGATGTTGACAAGTGTCGTCCTATGAGTGGCCTCTTGGTGTTGACACGTGTTGAGCTGTGATTGGCCTCCTAGTTGGAGGGAAACTCTTCTGGGTCCTTGACGGTATAACGTTGACCGGTGCTTGGTAGTTTTGAGATTGGTCAAGTATGGTACAAACAGTTTATATTGGTGCTCAACATTGTCCCTACCCTCCGAGTCTCCTCGCCATGCTTCTGGAAGAGATACAGCTACAAATGAATATGTTGCAATACACAATTTTTCATTAAACTTTCACACCAATGCAATCCCAGCAGAATTGAAACACTCCATAAACAATAGGGTTTACGGATTTACATCGGTTGACAGCTACCCTTCCTTGTCAATGAGCCATCTACAAAAGTCTGTATCTTAAACCGTCATATTTTCCAACTGGGCAACCAGACTAACAAGGTAACAAAAAAACATTAACCATCATCATTCTAGTCGTTTACTGAATATAAATTCCAAAGCACCAAAAGCAAAACACAATTATCACTTACTTGTTCCCGGCATTCTTCAAACTATTAAATTGATAGAAATACTCAAGCGTCTCAACCACACAGCCTGAATCGATTGCTTTAAACGCCCCTCCTACTTCCATGATCTATCATCTTGTTTCGTGAGTTCTTTCCTTCATGTTTTTGCTCCTATTCTTTTCAGTCTTGTAATAGTCTTTGCCTTAATATGTAATAGCCTAGCTTAGGGCGGAATTCCTTCTTTCACAAAACATGCTCCATCGGTTCACCGTTTGAGTTTTTGGAACTTTCTCATGTCAAATGTCAATGCCGTGTGGCGCACCACTTTTGTCGTCTTCTTTACCCCCCTTTGGTGCCCCCAGTCTTTGTCGTCGCCCTAGTGTAGCGGACTTTCCTCTTTGTTCCAACGTGCTCACCCTCAGGTGTGTAAATAACAACATCATCATTGGAACTTTGGACTTCTGCGTACTTATGCACTATCCATGTAAAACCCGTCAATTTTGTTTTGTTTTACTTTTGAGGTATGATTTTAATGGTTGGAATTAACTTTGGTAACCTTGACTTTGGTTTGGTTCAGCTAGGATGAGTCCACCTGTTATGGTGATGATGGAAGATGCTAAGCCTGAAGTTTTAGCTTCCAACAATTCAAATTCCGAGAGCATTGATTCTGGTATTCTCCAAGATTGATTTACTAATTTGTGCCAGGTTGCCACTTTTTGCCCCCTTTCGATTGTGATCGAAATTATTGTTTTGTTCTTTCTTATTGTAAATGTCATTTTTTTTTTGTAAATGTCATTTTGTTCGTAAAGTTTAGTATATAAATTGTACTTCTATTTACTTTTTGAATTTTTTGTTTTGTTTATGTTGTCGTTTCTTGATTTTAGTTTCTGTGGATTTATATGGTTCTGATTTCAAAAGGTATTGTCATTGGACGAGCACTCTTACAAGCAAGCTGCAAATCTGCACAAAGAAACCAAGATCTGTTAATATCAAATGCATCAGCTATATTGAGACTTACAGAGAAAGCTTAGAGAGAAATAAAACTTTAACTGTAAATCTTGTATTTCTCATTAACTAATAATTAGTCATACACTTGGTATTTATAGTGTTAATAAAACCAACACTTCACATATTTACCCTCAGTAATGTTAAGAATTACATAGTCAAGTATAACAACTATACAGAAGAGAAAAGAGCATTACACCTATTATTTGATTACTCTTTACATCCTCTCAAGCTTAACTTGGTGCTAAAAGAACCTAGAGAAAGCTTGGATTGCAAATACTGAAATTTGTGTTTTGTCAAAGCTTTAGTATGAATGTCTGCGAGTTGATCTTGACTGCAAACATATTGAACTTTTGATCAAATGAGCCAGAACAAGTTCTCTAATATAATGGTAATCAATTTCGACATGCTTAGTTCGAGCATGGAAGACTGGATTTGATGCCAATGAGATTGCAAAGATGTTATCACACCATAAATCAGGAACCTTAAGCAGTGGTAGACTAATATCATTAAGAACTTTACAAATCCAAGTGATTTCTGCAGCAGTGTGAGCTAATGACCTATACTCAGCTTATGTGGAACTGTGAGCAACAATGGATTGCTCTTTGGCACTCCAACTAATCAAATTGGATCCCAGAAAAATGCAATAACCACTTGTAGATCTTCTGTCAAATGGACAGCCAGCTTAGTCAGCATCTGAGAAGGCAGAGAGATGAAATGAACCCTTTTTGAACCATAATACTTGTGTGAGAGAACCTTTGAGAAACCTTAAGATTCTTTTGGCTGCCTACAAATGAGTTTCCCTTGGAGCATGCATCAACTGACATACTTGATTAACTACAATGGATAAATTAGGTCGAGTCCATGTCAAATATTGTAATGCACCACCTATAGACATGTACTCTACATCATTTGAGAGAAGTGGTCTACTGTGATCAAGTTTAATGCTACTAAGAGGAGTTATACATGGTTTAATACCTTCCATTTTTGTTTTCTGAAGATTTGCTCTAGTGAAGAAATAAACCATCAGAAGTCCTCTGAATTTCAAGACTAAGAAAATAATGCAGAGAACCAAGATCCTTGACTTGAAATATTGAATTGAGCTTCTGAATGAAGAGTTTGCAGACATTTAAGTTTGGTCCAGTCATTAGAATATCGTCTACATAGACCAAAACTACGACCAAGACATGAGCTTTGAGAATAAAGAGAGAAGCATCTGAAGTGAAGTGTTGAAAACCAAAAGACTGCAAAATGTTGAACAACTTGTCAAACCAAGTTCTAGGAGCTTGTTTGAGACCATAAAGAGACCTTTTGAGTTTACACACATGCTTGGGAAAATTAGGATCACATAATCTAGAAGGTTGAGTCATAAAGACATCATCTTTGAGATCACCATGTAGGAAGGCATTACTAATATCAAGTTGATTAAAAAACCAGTCATACTGCAAAGCAAGAGACAAGAATCCAAATTGTTACTGGTTTAGCCACTGGGCTAAAAGTTTCTTTGTAATCTAAACCTTTTTATTGATGAAAGCCTTTGGCTACAAGCCGGGCTTTATATCTATCAATGCGGCCATCTAGATGTTTCTTGACTGTGAAGACCCACTTACAGCCAACAACATTTTGATTAGAAGTAGAAGGCACCAATGACCATGTACCTGTGGACTATAATGCATTAAATTCCTCTTGCATAGCATTTCTCTAGTGTGCAAACTTGGATGCTTGAATATATGTAGTTGGAACATGATCAATTGAAGATGGCAATGGATGCTTAGTTGCTGAGTAAGCCTTAGGTTTAAAGACTCATACTTTAGAATGTGTTACCATTAGATGTATATTGGTAACAACATGAGGAACTATAACAATTGGAGAGACTGCAATTAATGATGATGTAGGATCTTCAAGTAGTGAAGATGCAGTATTAAGAGAATTACTTGTAGTAGAAGTAAACACTTGAGGAATTGGTGCTATAGATGAAGCACAATGAGGAATGGTAAACTCAAGACTAATATGTGAAAATAATGATGAAGCTATGGATGAAGTAGTAGTTGCAGTAGCAATAATCTTGTGATATGGAAATTCTGATTTATTGAAAATGACATGCCTTGAAATGTAAATGCATTGAGTGAGTGGATCTAAGCACCTGTACCCTTTATGTTGAAGATTGTACCACAAGAAAACAGAATGTTTACTTTTACCATCCAATTTGGAAGAAATGTAAAGTTTCCATGGGAAGCAACTGCACCCAAATACTTTGAACCTTGAATAATTTGGATGAATGTGAAACATAAGTTCCCAAGGAGACTATAGATTACCAGAGATAGGAAGTCTATTAATCAAATAGACAGTAATTGAGAATGCTTCAACCCAATACTAATGAGGTACTTGAGATTGTACTAAAGGGTGCGTTTGGTACGCGGACGGGACGGAACGGAACGGGACGGGACGGGACGGAACGGGACGGGACGGGACGGAACGAAGGTGTAATTTTTGAAAAAGACATGAGGTATATTTGTCTTAAAATGGTAAAACACTGTGTTCCACAGACGTGGAACAAACCCGTTCCAGGGGGAGAGGTGGAACGCAAAAACACCCAAAATCTGTCCCGTGGAACAACCCGTTCCATCCATTTTTAGCGCACCAAACGCGGGACGGAACGCCTCGTTCCGTTCCGTCCCGTCCCGTCCCACGTACCAAACGCACCCTTAGCTTATAATTAGCTGGTTATGAATTCTTGGCATCTAATTTTCTTCTTCTTATTTGGGTGTTTTACAACATCGTAGATTTATTCAAGGAGCTTCCTCAGTTTGTTGTTAAGGTTAGTTCCATTTTAGGTAATATTTATGGTGTAGATTGGGAAAACAAACTTGAGGTATTAATTTTTTAGAGATAGTTTATGCTTGAAATTAGCAGTGTTTTTATGTCTTTTAGTGTTATGTTTTCTTGGAGGCTCAATCCCTTACTCATGGTTTGAGTCCTTAATTTTTCAGGCAAATTTTGTGTACTTAATAAGTCTGCCAAATCTCAACATTGTTTATTAGAGTACTGATTGTGCTCTTCATCACCTAGTTGGTGATACGAAGGTAAGTTCCTTCATCAAGTGGTTGGTAAGAAGAGTGGCAAGTTGCGGAAACTCAAAATTGTTTCTTAGAATACTGGTTGTAATCTTCATCATCTGGTTGGTGATACAAAGATGAGTGCCTTCATTACCTGGTTAGTGGAAAGAACGGTGAGTTACTAAGGCACATTGTAGCATATGCCAAAAGGCAAAAATGTATGTTGACACCCTTTCGTAGTTCAGTTGGCTTATGTATGAATGTTTTGAAGGGTATGAAGTTTATGTTGATTGACATGAGTGATGCTTATGACATGGGTGATGTTCATGACATGCATGTTGTTTATGAATATTTTTCTATGCATGAAGGAATCCATAGTTTGGATATGTGAACCGTGTTAGTTATACCACTTAGTTTCACGTTACTTGGTGTTGAAGTACGTATGTTGAAGCTCTAAGTTAGAGTATAGAGGTAGGTCAGAGTTAGACCAAGTGTTCCAGTGTTAGGAATGCAAAAGACTTAGATGAAGTTGTCTGAATTGCCTCTTCATTAAATATTTGTTGAATGGCTTTTATTACAAAAGATGCCAAACGGTTGAAGGTTGAAACATTTGTAACTTGTCTGCCTTTCTATAATTGCCTTTTCTTCAGTACCTAGTCATCCACTTTGAAAAAAGTGATGCTTAACCCCATGGTCATAACAATTGAAGGTACGTTCACCCTTGATTGCCTTGATACGAACCTTTATTTCTCTTGTTGTAATAAGCTTGCTGAGAGTAAAAATTCTTCATCTTGCCAAGAGGTGAATAAGCTTAGTCACTTGGCAGGTTGCTAAGTGGGGCAGAAGGGGATGTAATGAGTGTTTGGAGGGCCAAAACCTTCTCACTTGGTAGAACTTGACATTCGCTCCCCATTTGTTGATAAAGGTTTACCATATAAGGTTCCCTTAGTATGTATGTCATTGCCTCTACAAAGGCATGATTGTAAGCTTGCATCATCACCTC
The DNA here is from genome assembly GCA_006547085.1 of Malus baccata. Lineage (NCBI taxonomy): Eukaryota > Viridiplantae > Streptophyta > Magnoliopsida > Rosales > Rosaceae > Malus > Malus baccata. The sequence goes on along the minus strand of VIEB01000762.1, from coordinate 133,781 downwards.
ATAGTAAGTCTTCCAAGTGTTAGCATTGATCATGTACTTGAAGAAGCATTCACGAATGCCTGCCGTGAAGGCCCTGAGTGCTATTTTGTCATATGCCTCAACGCACCGAGAGTATTTGTGGTTGAAGCGACCGACATATTCACACAATGACTCTTTTGATTTATAACAAATGGTGTATAACTCATTAGCGGAGTGTAAGCAATCAACTTGGAAGATGTGTTGAGCCACAAAGAGTCTTCTTAGCTTAGCAAAAAAATCTACCGTATCATGTTAAAGACGACAATACCAATTAAAAGCTTCACCGCCTTGGGTGAAGTCAGGCATCATTAAAGCTTTCTTTTGTAAGTTTCCATCATTTCTTGAAAGTATGGAAGATCGATCAAGGACATGTGGCCTTTCTTTGGACTCAACATATTGGCTGTCAGAATTTGCTTATTGAAAGTCCCCCAAGTCTCTTACGTCTTTTTGTTGCCCCAAGGCCTATCGTTCATTTCCTGGATTGGGGGAAGGCTTGGGCCGCGGTAAAGGACTAAGTCATTTGATGATCCTTGGGTCATTGATCCTTAAGCCTATGTGGATAGGTTTTTCTCGACACTGCCTCAAGAAGTCTCGATAGTTGTGATAAACAGCCTTAGATTCTTCCACTACTTCTGCAAGAAAGTACATCCCTCCACTTCTCATGTTCTGGTCGAAGCAACTGGGTTGAGAGAAGTCTTGTGTTGATCAACACATTGATGAGTAACTCGTTCCTCATTAAGAATATCCATGTTGAAGACCGGTGACCCCCCATGTTGGAGTGCACCCAGGTGATGGTTGGCATCCACATGGATGATGAGCTCATGAGATTGAGTCTGTCTAGCCTCGTGGAGTATCTCGAAGAGCTTCTCATACTCTTCTTGGAGGATCTCATTCCTCATTGCTATCTTGTTATTTTGAGCCTCTAGCTCTTTGACCTTAACCTAAAGAGCAAACTTCTTATGTTTTTTCCTTCGCTGCCTCAAATTAAGCACGATGGGAGTGTCATTCTGCATGTTGTGGCTTCTTTCGCTCCCCATGTTGGAGAGGGATGCCTGATCAAAGGAGAGTGTACGAACGATGGAAACCATCTTGACAAAGCTGGAGAGGGTAGGAATAAGTGTGCTTCCCACAGACGGCGCCAAATGTTGATGCACATAATCAGTGAGACTTTGGAACAACGTAAAGTGTCAAGTTTGTGACCTTCGCTCGATTACTTTGGGTCACCTAGTTATGATAATATGTAAAGAGATAGAGATAGAGAAGCAAACACAAGATGTACGTGGTTCACCTTAAGTTTGGCTACATCCACCGAGTAGAGGAGTTCTCATTAATAGTGAGAAGTTTACACAATACATAGGTTTAACCATAATTATCATTAGTGGGTTCTAATGACGAGTTTAAGTACAGTAATGGCATTAGGAATTAATTGAGGTGCATGGCCCTCTTTTATAGTTGAGGAGAGTCTCCGGCTTTCGTCCACGATCGATAGGGGACTCTAGAAGTTTTATTCTGACATTAACACGTGTCGTGCTATGATTGGCCTCCTGGTTAGAGGGAAACTCTTGTGCTTCGGAAGGGGTGCCTCAGCATGAACCCCTCAGTGGGTCCTTGAAGGTATGATGTTGACATGTGTTTGGTAGTTTCGAGATTGGTCGAGTATGGTACAAACACAGTACATGCATGATTAAGGTTCATGATAGTATAAGGAATGTACTTACTTGGAGTGGAAGACAATGAAGCCATGATTTTGTCTTCTCTTCTCTTGGATTCAGAAATAGTATCTCAATACACTCAATATGACTGGTATTCGATATGAGAATAGGAAGTGCCTGAGAAGAAAGGCCAAAATCAATCTTATACTGCATCTCCCTATTAGAGTGCAGTTGCTGTCAGTTTGTTTAGGTTACAACTGCTCTTTATTTGAATTGATAACCACCTTTAGTTTTCCCTCTAATATAGAATTAATCCGGTGTAATTCATATAATTGAGTCCTTATATAATGCAACCCTTCCACTTACATAATTACACTAAGGTTTAAATGACACTCAAATATAAGTCATTCTTACATAAGCTACATGGCACCCAAACATCAATTTGCATTCTTAATATTGATTTCAGCATTTCAAGTATCCGTTATATGTTTGAAAGCCAAACATCTATTTCTCGATTGACATCTAAAACATGTCGTGGACTTTGGTTATAAATTTAGGGTTTACCAAATAGGTCTTTAGTCGTATTATGAGTGATTCTGATACCACGTGAAAAAAGGAAACTGAAAATATGACTTTAGCCCCTGAAACTCAAGTTTCTTTACATAAAACCCAACATAGTCTTTTTATCTGAATAAAACCCAATGACTAGGCTCCACATAAGCAAATTCATTAATTTTGTTTGCCTTTACACATTTTACATTTTGCAGATGCCTAAAATACCCCTAAAAACAGTTTTAATGTAAACATTTAATTCTATGCAGATTTGAAAGGAGAGATTAATGGAAAAAATGCATTAATATTTAAAATAATAATATGTCATAACAAATTGTATGTTAAGGCAAAAAGAACTAATAATGTTATACTTTCCTTCAGATTTCATAATTGTTTTTCAAATTTGCATAAAATTAGACAATTTTAATTTAATCTTGTCATTTTCTTACCAAATGAAAATATGAAAGAGCCCTATAAAATAATTTAGCTATATTTAAAAAATATAGGTAAATTATTTGGACATGTGTATTAGTAATAAATTTGCCCTGTATATGTAATGATACATGCAAAATAATTTACTTATAAAACAAAAAATGTTATTTGATTTCAAAATAAATTTATCTATATTTTATATAATAATATAGGTAAACTATTGCACACATATATATTAGTAGTAAAATGTGCCCAATATATATAATAATCCATGAAAATAATTCACCTACAAATAAAGGAAATTTGATTAAAAAATAATATATATGCTACTTTTTGATTATAAATTTCAATTTCTTTTTTTTTATATTACAAATATAATGTACCTACAATATAATTTACCTATTGTTTAATCTTATAAGAAAATAATGTAGCTACTGTTTTATTTTTATTTTTTTTTTGTCGAATATCTACTATTTTATTTTAATAGAGATAATTTGTCTTGGTTTAATTTTTACGAAATAATTTAGGCACTGTTTAACTTTACCAAAATAATGGAACAACTATTTTAATTTACCTACAAAACAAATGCTATTTGATTCAAAATTAATTTACTTATATTTTACATATAAATATAGATAAATTATTTTTAACAAGCATATATGATAACAAACAAAAAATGCCTAATGTATGTAATAATCTAGGTAAAATAATTTACCTACAACATAAAAGAATATTAATTGGTTCTTTGTTGTTTTTATCAAACAATATTATTATTTGATGCAAAATAACTGATTGTAAAAAGGATTTTTTTTTTCCATATGAAAAATGTGCCCATAATTGTTTATGAACATGGCTAAATTAATATATATATATTCCTAATATTTACCATACAAGAAAGGTGAATTTTTCCATATGGGTTAATTACTAATCATAATTAGGGTGAGTAATAATATTTATTGACACAATTAGGGTTTTGTGGCATAAGTTGTAAATATGTGATAATAATTGGTTACATATTTGTCTACATGGTACTCTATTTGAAATTTGGGTTTTATTTGGATATTTAATATTAGATGGGTTTTTGTTTGGAAAATAAGAGTTTCAAGGGTCTTTTTCTAAAGAACCCAAAAGGAAATCATAATCAACTAAAAACACTTATCTGGATTACAACCTCCGTTGAGCAATCTTCTGAGTGTCTGCATTTCTCCTTGTATCGTGACAACTCCATAGCATAAACAAATGATATTCTACTCTCTTCACTCACCTTATCACAACTCTATTCAATGGGGGCTAGAAGGGTTATTTCTATGTATCAAGTGAGAGAGTAGGGACCCTTGTTATACGGTAAAAGAGGTGGAATCCGAGTAGGGAACTTCCCATCATGTAATTCTATTCGAACAAGACTTTATCACCTAAACTTTAGTATTCTTATCTGATTAGGTTTACTAATCGTATTAGGATTGCTTTGGCTATAAATCCTAATAATACACTCTCCTTGTACAAGTATTATTGAAATCAATCTTTGCAATCCTTAATCTGTATGAGACGCTACATACAAGTGTGCAACTCTAATATAGACATGGCAGCAAGGTGGTGGTGGTGAGCCCCGTCATGGTAACCTGGGCTGGGCTATTGAAAAGTTTATAGTTAGGCTTTCGTTCAGACACTAAAGAAGTGACACCGATTCTTGTTTTCCTATTATGTTTGGTGTCTGTACACAGCCTCCATCTTTTTCTGTGAGTACTTGAATTAGCATCTGAAATGCCACGGAGACCTCAAACAAGCTCATCGTTTATTCAATTTAAAACTGTCATAACTTTTTACCAAGTCAAATGATGATTTTTTTGTAGAATACGTGTCAGTGGTTTTTGCTCTTGTTAGCTGTCTATATTTTTAGTTTCTTGCTATCCTTTTTGTGTATCATGCGATATGAAAGTTTGAATTAAGACACATCTGTTTTTCGAGTTGCAGTACAAGAATGTGAGACCAGATTATCTGAAGAACATATGGAAAGTCATCAACTGGAAGTATGCCAATTCAGTGTATGAGAAATAAAGCCCTTGAGCTAAATCAGGTGGCGGCATTTGCAGCTGGTTGAGTTCATGAAAACAAAACGACCAACGTGACAAATGAGGACGCTTATTTAATCTCGGATATATCTCATCCCATATATGAAAACCAGATTAGTGTATGAGTTTATGTACTTATTTAATCACCTTTTTTTTAAGTTCCGGTATTTTGATGGTTTGATACAATAAGCTACATCATTGGAGCTTTTGTCTATTTTTCTGGCTGAAATTTGCTTCTTGTTGTGGTTGAGGGATTTGCAGTTATTTTTTGTTGGTGTTTCAATTTGTGGCCCACGTGTTTTATTTCATCAGTTTCGTGTGCAAACAAACGAAACTGATGAAGTTGAAATAGCAATTTTGTTGCTTCTTTTTTTTTGGGTGCATTTGAAACAATTGCAATTGTATATTCTGTTTTTAAGGGTAGGGTCATGGATGGAGCCACCTTGAGTTCAGAGGGGGCGGATGCCGCCACTCAGGTTTTTTGTGTGAAAAAATGTACTCTTTCAGTTATTTGTGTTATTAGTATTAACTCTTCTATATGATATTTTTATTGTTGAAAGAGCATTTTCGGCCATGAAATTTTGAAAATCAATTGTGAAATTGTACGGAAGATCAATAGATGAATGATAACATGTATATTTTTATAGAGAGAGATATTTGATGGTATTGGTAATGTGATTGTCATATAACGCTTACAAAACATAAAAACGTATCAATGGATATTGTAATATGTTGTATGAAAAATTTAAGGATTAATATGTAAGTGTTTGTTTAATACATTCTTGAGCTTTTTAATTTGTGACTTAGTTATTTGAAGATGCTCCTATCCATGCAGATTTCTTACTTCATCCCTGGGTAGCGTCATGGACGAAGCCAATGAAGGCTCAGTGGGGGCATATGCCCCCACTCAAGTGATTTGTTTGTTAAGTTGCCGACTACAATTATATAATACACACGCGTTATTTTTGAAAAAAATATAGGTATCTAATGTCTAACATACATTCATACTGCATATGTGGATGCAAATTTTCTCCTCCTCGATCTTGGACGATTTTGCACCTACAAAACAACTAGCACCTTAGGTTAAGGCCAAAAGCCTCACGCGCCCACGATGAATGGGGGGGGCTTTGGCCGAAGAACCTCCGATGCCAAAGTTACAATTTTAGAGAGAAATAGTGTTTAGAGTATTTGTGATTTTTTGTAAGAGAATTGGAATTAGTGTTTTGTGAAAATGGTACCCAATTTATAGGAGAGGAAATGATGATTTATTTTGGGGGGTTATGGAGATAATGGGCTAGTTATTTTGGGGAGTTATGGGAATAATTGGCTAGTTAATTAGCAAATAGTAATCACCTAATTAACTAGCTATTTGAATGTCATAAAAAGGGGGAGAAAATGGCAGCAACAAACAGGAAATAAAGGGCATGGCCGGCCTAGTGGGTTTTTTGGTTATAATTTGGAGGTTTAGTTGACAATTAAGGGATTGATTAGGTAATTAATCCCTTAATTAGTCAATTTTAGGAAATAAGAAAGGAAGATACCATTTAGCTAATTTATTAGCTAAATAATGGAATATAAAGCATATAGAATAAATTAGATTTTTTGGGAATTACCTTATAGAAAGGATTTGATGAAATAGGCTTTAAATTGTTACCTATTTTGGCACTTTTGATTTGGTTGATGGATGATTCTCCACTGCTCGCGTGTAGGAAACCCGGTATGCCTCGAGGGTATTTTTGTCCTCTTTTGTCCAAAAGTCCACGTGTCGCCTAGTGAATATATTTGGCTCCACAAGAACCCCTTCAACTAAAAGAAGTTGTATATCTTTTTTTGTTCTCTTCCCTTTTTTTCGCTGACGGACATCGTAACATATGATATACCAAAAGCATACATGAAAAAGGGGACTACCTATTCAATTATGGGAATAAAAATCAAGAAAACTAAAAGCAAAAGATAATCGGGAACTAACTTCTTCATGTAAATGTCAGGAATGTCACTGCTTGGATCCTTCATACTCACCTGCACTGCACAGAGGCTCAAATTACAACATGGTATTACATCCACTGAATGCATAGGAGGTGTTTGAGTGCATATTTAACGCTGGGCCGAGGGAGAATGAAGGCCTAAGAACACAAAAAGCGAAGGGAGGATTGGGCTCGGATAAGTTGACAGCCCAAAAAAATTAAAAATCATTTTGGCAAAGAATAAGCAACAAACCTATGCCATAAGTGATGGACGACAGAGGGCAGCTCATCCCCAATAAAAAATACTTTTTAAGGGTACGGATAGGTAAATAAAGTGGTGACTCACCATGATCTGGAGGCTATCACCAAAAGGCAAGGCTTGGACAGGCGGACTAAAAGGTCTATAAAAGCAACAAGGGACACCAGAGACAAAGACACTCAACCAATCAATCAAAAGACATCTCATTTTGCTCTCAAACAAGCAAGAAACCAGAAAGCTGTAGTCTGCCCACACTCCTCTCTTTTAGTCATAGGTCCATCTTAGAAAGCCATCTTTTGTCAAGTCTTAGAAGCTCAGCTACTTTTCCCTAGCGTTGTAGTATCGAATCCCTTTTGTAAACCCGTTTTACCTTTCATTAAAGATTGCAACCCTTGTAAAACACAAAGAGAAGTGGCTGCAAGAAGATGAACCTTTAATGACAAGGTTATTATCTTGCCCGAGTCTCTTTTGTTTATGCTTACATAAAGTAGATATGTTGTTTAATGCATATTTCTTTATGTTTTAACCAATTTCAGCTGCTTTTCAAAGTTCATTCGTGATTAATCTAGTTAAACTAATTAACCGTGCTTCTTTAGTGTTAACTGTAATAAAATAATAGTTGGAAGGGCCTTGAACTCCCTTTAACTGGACATACAATATTATGAGTAAAAGTCATTGTTTACAAGGCAAGAAAAAGAACCTTATACAG
>VIEB01000762.1:86369-125133 GCA_006547085.1 Malus baccata | reverse complement strand
CTTGCTTTTACTTTTGAGGCTTCCATTGGTGAAGTAGTTGGAGAAGTTAGTGCCAGACTGGGGCAGCCAGGGGTGAAGCGTTGGATGATGCCGCTGCTAAGAGTGTTACGACTGTTGAAGGTGTGGCGACTGAGTAGTCGTGGGATGTCCAAGCTGCTGTAGTGTAGTATTTTAGGTAGCCTTTAGGATTTTCTTTGTTTATAAACATGTTTTCCTTCGTTTTTCTTCATCTTCACTTCTTTTGTTCATGCCCTAACCTTTAGACTTGATAGACCAGTGGCAGGCATGCTACTTTTTTATAAGCAGACAAACTCGCGTAGCCTATGCAGCCGTAGGTGTTGGTGTAGAACTTTGCAAAGTTGTTAGCCATAGGGTTGGCAGCCGGATGCCTTACTTACAGAAGCAGACAAGTCCGCGTAACCACTAGGCTGTTAACCTTGACTTTCTTCAATTCCGTAGGTTGCGTAGCAAGTATCACAACACTTTAGGACTTGGTGTAGGTTGTTCCGCGCTTGGCAGAGGTGAAGCTTATCGACTACGTAGCATGTCGGCAGTGGATAAAACTTCGTATATGCGCGCTAGCTTGTTTAACCTTTCACAAGAATGTGCGGTTGTATAAGTCTAGTGTGGCTTTACTGCTCGAAGGGCAAGCCGTAGGCAGTCTTCTGGAATCCGTAGGCTACCTTAGTGCACTCGGTAGCAGCTTTAGGATTCCAGGGCAGCCGTCCATCGGATGTACTGCGTAATGTGCCCTCTCCGTCTCTAGGGCCCGGTTCCCCACGGATTAGGCCAAGAGACCCAAAATCCTTCAGTTAGCTAAGCCTTGAAAAAGACCATTGCGGCTACTTCTAGGAATCCCGGCGCAAGCCATCGTGCATCTAGTTATACTAGGGCAGCCAGGCTCATCCACGTCTGGATATTCGGAGTGTAAAGTTTATCCTCCCATCTTGGAGAGCTAACCCATATGGGTGTCGGGGAATTGGTTTACCCTCTCGCACTGGAGAGCATGGTTGGTCCCTCGGGGGGCGCAATTCCTGCGATGAGTCCCTAAGAAGGGCGCAGTCTTCTTTTGAAGTGCAGGAGTGATTAGTTGTTGTAAGCATGCAGCCAAGCCAAGTTGTGATTACTTCTAAATTCCTCATTGAAAAACGAGTGAAACGAACGAGAACTTTAGCTGTAAGGTAGGAACTGCATAACAACTGGATAGTCCTCAGCTTGTGAGGTGGTGCCCGTCGAGCTTATTGAGTCTTCGGGTTTTGATGTAGCGGGAGGTCACACATGGTACTTCTTCAGATTGTAGGCCATCCATTGCTTTTCAATATTTTTGCCGCTTCATGGTGGCGAGAGTGTAATTACTCTTGTCCCCTACTCTGCTGATCTTGTACGGACCTTCCCAGATGGGATCCATCTTTTTGGAGCCTTCTCTGCCGGCAGTGATGAAGGCTTTTCTGCGCCGTCGACATGCAAATGCCAGAAGTCTCCATCGGGTGGAGTAGGCGCAGCTAGAGTGTGCTCGGCTACTTCTGAGACATCGTTGGGCCACTTTGTTGCGTCACCTAGGCTCGGCGTGAAGGCGCAGTAGGGAGCTGTGGAGATGGGGCCATGTTATACGCAACAGGAGATGCTCAACTGCCGGTATTGGGCCACTCTAGAGTTGAATCATTGAGCAAGGGTCGGCTAGGGCCGTGTGATGCGCAGCAAGAAATGGTACTCAACTGCCGGTACATGTTGCTCCTATGTAGAATCTTTCAGGGTGACGAGGACAAAACTTGCTTTCAAGTGTGTCTTTCCAGTGTTGCGTTCGTCAGAAAACTTTACATCCGCCAGGGTCTACGCCTTTATCGTCGCGCGTCTGGATTGGGCAGAATAGTACGTCATTAGGATGATTGCATGCGTTTGAAAGTAAAACTTGTGCTTCTAGGTTGCAACAACTATCGCCAAAGTTAGCTTTTGAATTTTTAATAACATCGAGGAGAGCTTTTGAACTGTAGAATACAGGTAACTGTGGAATACAGGTAGTCGGGCCCCCATCTCTTCTCGCATGATTGTAGAGCTTATTGCTACTTTAGATAACGTCAAACATGTGAATAAGTCCTCCGCTGCTTCTAGGGAGGTGATGTCGGGTACTTCTTCAAGTCCTTGAATGTGCATTGGCGAGCCTCATCCCAAAGTGCATACTTCTCTGCCAAAGCAAAAGAGTCTGCCAGAGTTAGATCTTCTTTCATGATCAATTTTCCGAATAGCGGGTGGTCTGCTGGAAGTCCTTTTTGGAAGGCTGCTCTAGCTATTGAGTCGTTGCATCCGACTATTTTTGCCTTCTCTACTTTGAACCTCCTCACATAGTCGCGAAGCGACTCCTTTGGGTTCTTCTTGACGTTGAACAAATGATCAGACTTCTTTTTGATCGAGCGATAGAATGAATATTCTTTGGTGAAAACCAAAGAAAGTTCGTAGAAATTCCGGATAGATTGTGGCGGCAGGGTGTAGAACCAATCTTGCGCCTCGCCTTGTAGAGTGGTGGCGAATATCTTGCACATGAGATCATCGTTGTTTTGATAAAGGATCATTGCGCTTCGGTAGCGCTTTAAGTGTCTCTCCGGGTCTTCATCCCATTTGAAAGATGTGAAATGTGGCATGCTGAACTCTCATGGAGGCTCTGCCTGCTCGATCTCGTCCGTGAAGGGTGACCTGCTTATGTTGGTCATGCTCCGTCGTAGTGCCTCGTCGGTGACCTCGTTGCGTTGGAAATCATGCAATCGCTTGGTCAAGAGTCTCTCTACTTCTTCCTGAATTTGCCTTTGTTGGGGTAGCGGAGCTCTCGGCTGCCCCCAGCCATGACTTGCTGGTCTAGGCTGCTCTTCCATGTGTTTGGCTCGTCTATGTCGCAGATGCAGTGCATGTGGTGCGTTCCTAGCAGACGAGCGAGTTCTTCGCAGGCTGCTGGTTGAACTTGAACTGGATTGAGTGACTGTTTCTCTCCGTCCGTCGTGCTGCCTACTCTGATGTGAGGTGGAGGACGCTCCTTGTGGGCTTAGCAGCGAATAAACACTTTGCCCGGAAGGTTGCTCATGTTGACTATCGGAGTATGACCCCAACCGTGAATGTATGCTCCTCCGTGGGCCTAGTCGAGAGTGCACGCTCCTTCGCGCTTTAAGATGGGAATGTACACTGCCCAAACGTTCGGCTCGTGGCTGGTCGAGTGGCTGCTTGCCGTGACGCTGCTGGAAATGTCCGTCTGCCCTTGTCCTACTTCGGGATACCTCGTCCGGGGCACGTTGGATCCCGATGCGTTGCAAAAGTTGATTCACCAAGGTTGTCTGTTGTGCAAGGGCGCTCGTCAACTCTATGACTTGTCGAGACAAGTGTTGTTCGCCATTTGGATTGGAAGAGCTTGGAAGGAAAGCGCCTCCTTGAGCAGTGGAAGGGTGGTAGACTCCGGGCGCGAGATTTGAGTTGGGAAATGTCAAATCCGCGAAAAAATGTGGTGAGAATGCCCCCGGCTCGATGGTAGGTCCAGATGGTTGAGATAGTCTTGGGCCGACTTGGGCTGCTTGGAAAGCCACAGGAGCAGTCTGGGCCTTGAGAGTGGGCTGCTCGTCGGGAGCAGGCTGGGTCACGAGAGTAGGCTGCTTGGCAGGAGCAGGTTGGGCCATGAGAGTGGGCTGCTCGACGGAAGCAGGTTCGACCACGGGAGTGGGCTGTTCGTCGGGAGCAGGCTGGGCCACGAGAGCAGGCTGCTTGGCAGGAGCAGGCTGGGCCACGGGAGTGGGCTGCTCGTCGGGAGTGGGCTACTCGTTGGGAGCAGGCTGGGTCACAAGAGCAGGCTGCTTGGCAGGAGCAGGTTGTTTGGCGGGAGCAGGCTGGGCCACGGAAGCAGGTTGCTTGGCAGGAGCAGGCTGCTTGGCAGGAGCAGGTTGCTTGGCGGGAGCAGGCTGGGCCACGAAAGCAGGCTGCTTGGCAGGAGCAGGCTGGGCCACGGGAGTGGACTGCTTGGCAGGAGCAGGCTGGGCCACGGGAGTGGGTTGCTCGACGGGAGCAGGCTGCTCAATGCGCGGTGCATGTGAATGCGAGGCTTGGGCTTGGGTCCACGTAAACTTGGATGGCACGGCTTGGATCGTGGTCTTGGTACCGTGAGCCTTGGATGGCACGGCTCGGGCCGTGGTGAAGGCTCCATGGACCTCGCCACGAGTGGCTACCGAAGTAGCCACCGTGGTGGTTCCCATGGTGGCCGTGGTGAAGGCACCATGGACCTCGCCGTGGGTGGCTACCGAGGTAGCCACCCCGGTGGTTCCCATGGTGGAAACTCGTGGTGGTGATGCCGCTCCCCTTATTGTCGCATTTTGCCTCACGGATCTCCGGGCCGTGGTGAAGGCTCCATGGACCTCGCCACAAGTGGCTACCGAAGTAGCCATCGTGGTGGTTCCCATGGTGGCCGTGGTGAAGGCATCATGGACCTCGCCGCGGGTGGCTACCGAGGTAGCCACCACGGTGGTTCCCATGGTGGAAGCTCGTGATGATGATGCCGCTCCCCTTATTGTCGCATTTAGCCTCACGGATCTCCGCAATCCCATTTCTTGAACATTAGAATTTTCACTTGTGGAATTTTCTAAATTTCTAGCCATTATATTTTTCTTATACGTTTTAACAAAGAACCTTTACAAGTAAAAAAAAATTCTATAAATAAGAACGTATGAAAAATATTCAAATGGACTAGAAAACAAAGAAAAAACCTTTTTGCGCAAGAGTCTTTTACGAGTATGGATTTCAACTCTCAATGAAAGCACCAATTTGTGGATGCAAATTTTCTCCTCCTCGATCTTGGACGATTTTGCACCTACAAAACAACTAGCACCTTAGGTTAAGGCCAAAAGCCACACGCGCCCACGATGAATGGGGGGCTTTGGCCGAAGAACCTCCGATGCCAAAGTTACAATTTTAGAGAGAAATAGTGTTTAGAGTATTTGTGATTTTTTGTAAGAGAATTGGAATTAGTGTTTTGTGAAAATGGTACCCAATTTATAGGAGAGGAAATGATGATTTATTTTGGGGGGTTATGGAGATAATGGGCTAGTTATTTTGGGGAGTTATGGGAATAATTGGCTAGTTAATTAGCAAATAGTAATCACCTAATTAACTAGCTATTTGAATGTCATAAAAAGGGGGAGAAAATGGCAGCAACAAACAGGAAATAAAGGGCATGGCCGGCCTAGTGGGTTTTTTGGTTATAATTTGGAGGTTTAGTTGACAATTAAGGGATTGATTAGGTAATTAATCCCTTAATTAGTCAATTTTAGGAAATAAGAAAGGAAGATACCATTTAGCTAATTTATTAGCTAAATAATGGAATATAAAGCACATAAAATAAATTAGATATTTTGGGAATTACCTTATAGAAAGGATTTGATGAAATAGGCTTTAAATTGTTACCTATTTTGGCACTTTTGATTTGGTTGATGGATGATTCTCCACTGCTCGCGTGTAGGAAACCCGGTATGCCTCGAGGGTATTTTTGTCCTCTTTTGTCCAAAAGTCCACGTGTCGCCTAGTGAATATTTTTGGCTCCACAGCATACACTTCATATCAATTATTATATAAGCAAAAGTGCTCTTGTTCCGTCATTCAAACCAAAAAACCTCTCTCCCGCGTAATCATGTATTAATATTTTTTTTATCACTCTGCCACTTTCCACTACTACACTAAATTTTTTGTAACATTGAAATTGCGATACATCATCATTTGAAATCATCTCTATTATCATATTGTGTATAAGCTATACTGTAATAAGGTTTTCTTAGTTGATTTTCAAGTTGCCCCTACTAGAAGAAATTTCTAACTCCATCTCTGTGCAGGGTGGGCAGTTATTGTTGGTGATTCCACATATTATAGCTTTCGATTTGTGGTTCAACTTTAATGAACATGGATGCATAATTCAACGACTAAGCAGTAAGGAGATAAATTTTGGGTCCTTTAGCAATTCAAACAGGTCGCATTGGTAAATCCCACCACTAAATGTTCTTTTCGAAGGAAAATTACAGAAGATATCTACGTACTTATTTTTACTTTTCACACATTTTTTAATTTTTGATTGTCAGATCGAATGAATTAAATAACATAAATTAACAAGGGATGAATGGATAGCACCCCTTGTTAACATGTGAATTTCAAGATTTCATTATAGGAAAACTAGTGAAAAGAATTTCAAAACTTTGAATTTTAATTAAAAGTCATCTAATAACCTTATTTAATGATAAAGGCAAGAGGAATAAAAGAAAAGGAAGTGTTATTGGCACTTCAAAAATTTCATTCTACACTCCTCACAAATGTATTTTTCTTTCTTAATATAAAAAATTTGGAATGTAAAATAAAATTTTTGAAATGCTAATAACAATACCCAGAAAAAATTCCTAACTAAAAGCCCGTGCAAAACCAATCCTTAAATGGGCCTATTTATTTTGGCGGGAAAATGGGGGAGCTTTCCCCTCCCTTTGGCGCCAATATCATCTTCCTATGCCAAGTTCTCTTTCCTTTTTTATTTTTTTTTATTTTTTTGTTTTTTGTGAGAAAGCAAACGATATTATTTACATTAAGGAAAATGGGATGGGTTAAGTTTTACAATAGGTTAGCAATAATGTGGTTCAAATTCTCATTTGACGAAAATCAAATCTACTACCTCTCACTTACAAGTGGAGAAAAATATCACTAGACCGTAGTACTAAGTGACTTCTTTAATGTTTACTTTATTTTACCTGACTAATAATTATAGTCATTTGGTTCATAAAAAGTGATGGACGGTTCTGATGGGACCCCATATTCATCGATCGATCCATCCATCCATCCATCCATCCAACGGGACAAATATTTGTGTTTACATAAAGTTTACATGAATGCACTACCTTAATTACAAATATTTGTGTTTTCATTTCCTAAGTCCCTTTCAATTATGATGGACCGAATATATATTCATAATTTTCAAGATTATTAAAGGATTTTTGAGTTCATTGCATTCAAATATTATTGTGGATATGATATCATATATTTTCTTATGGTAAACATTTTGTGAACCCACGAATTTACATCTTGCATTCTATGCTAAATTATGTTGGACAAGGGGTGAATTCTAATTTGCTCTAATGTAAAGAAAATCTCTGCATTTTTTTGTAGTGAAGAAATAGTGACACTATAAAAAAAAAACCATCCATGCATTTGACTACTGAACACTGACTATTTCTGAAACTGAACATTGGTACTATACTATTTCTAAAAATTGAACACGAGTACTATCACTGTTTCTTAAACTAAACACTAGTACTATCACTATTTCTAAAACTGAATATGGGAATAACACTATTTCTGAAAATGATTATTTTTGAAACTGAACACGGTTACTATTTCTGAAACTGAACACAGATTGGTGTGCGCCTTGCACGCACTTTTGGTTGAGTTTTTTTTTTTCTTTTGTGCTTATCATTAAATAAAGTTGTTAGATGACTTTTAGTTAAAATTCAAAATTTTGAAATCATTTTCATTAATTTTTCTAAAAATATTTTGTGTTCAATTCTAGAAATAATCATTGTTCAGTTCTAAAAATGGTCAGTTTTCATATGACATGACACAAGCATAATAATTTATCCAAACTAAAGTTAAAGCCATTATTTCGAAATTAAAATTAGAACTGCTTTTAAAACTGAAAAATAAAAAATTTCTTCATATTTGTTCTTGTGATATTATTATTTAGTTTGTTCAAAAGAAATAATGAAACAATGTTTAAATAAACAAACAATAAAACAAAAAATAAAAAGTATATTGTTTATGAAGTGAGAGTAGTGTGACATGAGAGGGTGAGAATAGATGACAGGAGATTTGAGAGATAAAGTTGATGTGAAGGGGTGAGGAGAGAAGAGAGTGGAGAGAGAAAATTGATATGAACATGTGAAAGAGGAGAGGGAAACAGAAAATTGATATGAACATAAGAGAGAGAGAGGTAAATAATATGATTGGTAATAGGGGTGGGTTCAATTTCAATCAGTTCGGTATTTTGTTGAAATTGAAACCAAATCGAATTTTCGGTTTGGTTCGATTTATTTTTTCCGGTTTTTATTCAGTTCGATTTTTTTTCGGCTTAGTTTCGGTTCGGTTTGGTTTTTTTTTATAAAACCTAATTTTAAAAAAAAAAAAAAAAGAGAAAGATAAAGAAGATGCAAGAAGGAACAAAGAGAGAGAAGATGCAAGGAGGGTCGGGTGGGTAGAAAAAAAAGGAAGAAAGAAGAGGGTCGGGTGGGGAGAAGAAAATGGAAGAAAGAAGAGGGTTGGTAGGGGATAATAAAAAGGACTTGGATTATAGGTTAATGGTTGGCCTAAATAAAATTTTAAAACTTCGGTCTAAACTTAAAATTGGGCTTGGAATATAAACACTCAAATATTAAATAAATATATAAAAATAATTATATTTAATTCGGTTTGGTTCAGTTTTTGAATCATCAAAACTAAACCAATAACTTTCAGTTCGGTTCGGTTTTCTTAATTCGGTTTTGTTTTTTTTTCAGTTTCGGTTCAATATTCGATTCAGTTCAGCTTAACGATGAAATTCTTTGAGCATAAACCCCTTGATCAAACGACTGTTACGGGGTTTGGCATTCTGAATGGAATCTCAATTGAACTGTTAAATCTGAGCCTGGGTTTCAATTCAGTTGGCTTTTATCAGCTACATTTGTTTCGAGATCGATCATGCATATATAGGTCTTCAAATTTCCCCTGTATGGAAGTTAACAAAGATTTGCATGCGTGACGGCGAACACTTTAAGTCGTTAATTTACACGACCTAATAGTACTAATAGCAGCATATAGAGCTGTTAGAGAGCAATGACAATTATTGGTGTAAAAATTCTTCACCCTTCTGTCTCCAATTTTAACAGGTGTCCATCCCGCTGTTTCTTCATTGGTGTTGATTACGAATTACAATAAATTGTCTTCGTTCTCGTTGATTACGAATTACATTAAGTTGATACATCAACAATTAGATTCAAGTGAGGGATGCCGGATGCATAATGAAATATTGTTACTATTCCTAGGTGCCAAGAGAATACGGTTCAATTATGCACGCATTTGTAATGCAATTTTATTGTATGTTATATACAAAGTAATTGAATCCTATAACTTCTGAGTCTGGGGAGAGATTGAGATTCTTAATAGATGAAAGCAAGTCTGAAGGGACTCGCTTTTTCCAGAGGTGTCTTTAAAAGACTTGCCCGATTAGAGAAGGAAGGGATAACTCATGGAATATTGTATCCTTCCCAAAGAAGCATTTACAAAGTGTCAAAAGCGACAATATACAATGAGCCTTAAGAAAATGATATTAGCCAGGAAAGCTTTAAGGGGCAGATAAACGTGTTGGCATCAGGAACTTTTGACTACCCTGGAGCACCGCGTACTTTAGAGTGTAATGACTTCCTCAGACAGAAAAGGATCAATCGAAATGGGTGAGAACAATAAATGAACAAACTTTGTTTTATTTTTGTTATTGTTTAATAGTATTTTTATTAGGATGATTTTGTATAAAATCAATAAAAAGTTACAATATTAACAATATATCAACAATATTTATATTAATAAATAGGTCAATAATGTATTGTGATACTTAAATGCATTTAAAATAAACAAAAATTACAAAATCTACCACTACAACTGTCACTCACTTCAATTGACACCCCATTTCTCATATATATATTTTTTAATATTTTGGAATAGATGAATATGGATTCAAACACTTTGTTACAATGTCGGTTTCCGGATTTTGTTTTTTAGATTTGGATTCAGACAATGCGTTGCAGTGTCCATTTTCTAGTTTCGTTTTTTTTTTTTTGTCACTCACACACCTCATATGCTTCGCACCTTGCATGACTCTTAATTTTACATTTAGATTCAGATACTGCAATGCAGTGTCCGTTTCCTCATTCTATTTTTTACATTTGAATTCAGACATTTTAGTGTAGTGTCCCTTTTTTGGTTCAGTTTTTTTACATTTAAATATCTAGGCTCGAAATAAAGTATCGTTGGCCTCCTTCTCATCATGGTTAAGTCACTTTTATTTTGCTAGGAAAGTAATAAATTTTATTTTTTTCTGCACCATTCGGCCGTAATACTCAAGAAAATAAATGCCGTCTGCATATACTCTCACTGGATTATTGTTCTTCTTTATATACTCTCACTGGATTATTGTTCTTCTTTAGTTGCAATATGTACTGTACTAAACATATTTCGTCCAGGATGCTGTATCTATGAAATGACTTCTCATGTCACTCTTAATCTGTTTCTGTTGTGTGTATTTTCTTAATCTGTTTCTTGTTGGTCTCCTCCTCATCATGGTTAAATCAATTTTATTTTCATTTACTAGGAAAACAATAAATTTTATTTCTTTACCACTGGGCTGCACAAACTGATACTCAAGGAAATAGAGGGGGCAACAAGCAGCGATTATCGCCTAAAAAAATTTGGAAAAAATAAAGGCGAATAATAACATCATTACTGTTGGTGGATACCCTACTTGCATTGCAAATCCATCCAAAGTGCTCCATAAAATATATAATTCCGTGGAGAACAAGTCTTAGTGGTCAAAAGAGAGTACAATATAAATACGTGTAACATTTGTAAAGAATGTTGTGTTATTCGAGATATGTGACTTCAAAGTCATTGCATGTAAATTGTAATTGCTACAAGGAAGCCATCGTACGTAAAAAGATGCTTACCACCTTGTTTGAACCTGGAATTTACATTTTGGCGGAATCAATGCTTGATCATCGATGATTTGCAATTGAAATAAAAATAAATATGAGGATGAAATGTTTTAAAAATGTATGAAGTTACCATTGCACCCAAATCTAAAGAGATAAAATGTAATTACCCTTTAATATTTGTGTAGTAAATAAACATTCATCTAACAATAATTAATGCAATTGTATGTAAATATTCAACCTTGGTATTACACGTTATAAGATCAAAACAAGGGGTTTTTGAACTTTAGCCCTTAAAATATTGAAATTTAATAAAAATGACACACCCTGACCCGGGAAGGTCGAAGCATGTTGGCCATCACTATGAAGTGACGTAACCATAGGGGTACGTTACGTAAAAAGTGAATAAATTTAAATCGAACTAGAACTAATTCAAATGAAAGATAGTGATAGAGTGCACATTCGTGGGAGTGACCCACTATAGTTATTCAGAGCTTAAAGACAGAACGACTACCGAAGAGTAGTCAAGCAACTAAAGTACACTTATTACACAAGGTGATAAGTTCATACATCAAAAGCCGAAGCTAAAGTCATAAACTGCCAAGATTCCTCGAGTGCCATGAAGGAACAGCTATCTAGGTCCTGGAGGGACGAAAAACAAAGTTGAGTGGGTCAGCAAAGCAAAGCTTATACGAAAACCTTTAGTTTTGAATATACTAACCCCTCGCCATAAAACAAGTATAGTTTCCTTTAATGAGAACGTACATCGTAAGTAAGTATGTATCCACAATACTAGCCAAATATAAATGATGATATGTATTCCAAAACATGATATAATCAATGCTGCAGTAGTATAATCATGTGATAAACAATATAATGAAGTACTCATCCATCTAAGCTGGCACACAAGTTCGAGTAGACAATATCTGACACAAACAGAACTGGGTGAAATCAATACGCTCTAGTACTACGATCACGTGAAGGCTGGTGCAGAAGCACGATCACATACAAGTCGGATTGCCTAATGAAATCTACCCGACAGGACTGGCACCTAACTTGGATCCAAGACAAGTGAACGGTGCGATGTGAACATACACATGAAGGACTGGCCATGGCCTTGGGGCGAGTACTAACACCGGTGCAACAGGATGAGCATGTATACATATATGTATGAATGTCATGACAAGTATATCTCAACCATATAGCAGCATTTATCACAATTATCCACTACTTGGCAACATATACGTAAAGTGAAGCATCTATGTAATTTTAGAAACTATAAATACGTATAGGTATAAAAATAAACTGCTCACTCACAAGTACGTCGATGGGTTGTAGCCCCCGAGCCTAGCTTGGCCTCGTAAGTCCTCGGGATAAGTTTCGCCTATATGTGAAATAACTAATATCGAATTAATTAAAGCACATATACATAAACTTAAATAAAACCCCCATAGTTTGCTCAAACCTAGGGTTTAAATATACCATCGTGACCTACTCGACATCACGAACATCCTCATAATTTTAAAATAATTTTTTGATGGCTCACGCACCCCCACACGCCGGCTATGGCATAGCCCAGACACGCCCCCACGCCCTGGCACGTGCCGTCAGTGTGACTGACGCCGTTTGGAATATTCCACGGAATATTCCGTTAAAAGTTAACGGAAGTTAACGGCGTTACCTGACGCCGTTAGGAATATTCCGTCAACTCTGACGGAATATTCTGTCTCCTTCTCCGGCGAGCCGCCGTCTACCGCCGTCTACAACTCAATTTTCGCTAGTTTATGGAAAATTTTCAAATCAACATATCTTATTCATTTCTCATCCATTTTTAGCCCACTTTATATGGATTTGAAGCTTATGAAATGAAGAATGGCGTTATACCTATTTGGGGTCCAAAAAGTGGACGGGGGTTGCCGAAAAATGCCTCGAAAGTTCTGGCTAAAAGTGAACTCGTCAAGACTCGGTCGTTTCACGTCGACCTTCTTTTAAAACAAGCCTAGGACACTTAGAATGTTGCGTAGAAGCCTTCCCAAGCTTCAAAACATCCTAACTCGT
The DNA here is from genome assembly GCA_006547085.1 of Malus baccata. Lineage (NCBI taxonomy): Eukaryota > Viridiplantae > Streptophyta > Magnoliopsida > Rosales > Rosaceae > Malus > Malus baccata. Next base: position 112,348 of record VIEB01000762.1, on the reverse strand, counting down.
TCGAAATAACGTTGAACTCAACTTGCCCGAGTTCGGACCTTCCGAGTTAACGAGTCAAAACTCGTCCAAACTGGGTTTCATGAACATGGTTATGATCATGAAGATGAGGGGAGTACAATGGTGTAGTTTTTGCGATCTGGGAAGTTTAGGGTTCATTCAAGGCATTTGCAGAGAGGGAGAGCATACGGGAAAGAGAGAGATCTTTTACTTTTCCTTTTCTGATTTTTTATTGGTGGACAGAAATGAGGGAGAGATGGGATTGGTTGGTGAGTGATGAGAGTTGATTGGTGAGTGGTAATAAAGGGGAAATGGGGTGCACGGGTTGGATAGGATAAAGACAAGATAGGGTTATTTTGGATTTCCTACAGTAAAAGGAAATCATAACCCATCCTAAATAGATATTTCTTACACTGATAAAATCGTGTAATCTCGAAATAACGCGTGAAATTTAATTACGGAGCGAGAATAATTAAGGAATAAAATAAGCATGTCCACGTCAATTGCCATTAATGGCATAATCGTCAATACACATACGCGGGAAGAAATTACATAGGAAAATTAGGGACGGGTCGTCATAAAAAATCTAGTGTTAGATTAAATATTGATTATATTCCCTAGATGTGTACTTTAATTCGTATTTATACGTTAATGCACAAAACCGGAGGTCTTGGAACAACGTAAATTCGACCGTGAATCTGCATGAAATGTAAATAACACAAAATGTATTGTGGTTCACCCCAAGGTTTGGGCTACGTCCACACTGATTATATTTCTCTGAGAGTATTTGTGAGGGAGAGAGTGTGAGAGTTTTGCTCTAGATAGGAGAGGCTTAGGGTTTGTGAGGGTGAGGATGCCCTTTTATAGAATAAGGGCTCATCCCCTAATTACATATTTGCCCCTTCCTTTATTACATAATTACATTTAAGTCCCCCGAGTATTTATACGAAGTCTAAATATGAGGCCCTAAATATGGTATAAACAGTAGTCCCCCAAGTCTTCAGTCAAGAGTCTTTTGGCTGGAGACTTGAAATTCAGTCCATGTGTGGGCCGAAGTAACTAGATGATGTCTTGAACTGATGCTCGATATGAGGCAGTGCTTAATCTGAAATGACGCTCAACTAGAAATAGCACAAGCTGCGAGGCTGCTCGACTCGTGGCTTATGTTGCCTTGGTTGGCTCGACTTGGGGCGTTTGAAAGTGAGGGAATCCTTTTTATAGAATAAGGGCTCGCTCCTCAATACATGAATGATGAGCTAGAGTTGATGCTCTCTAATGATGGTGAGGGAGTCATTTTTATAGAATAAGGGATCGCTCCTCAATACATGAATAATGGGTGCTCTCTAATGAAAGTGAGGGAGTCCCTTTTATAGAATAAGGGCTCGCTCCTTAATACATAAAAAATGGGCTAAGTCCCCCGAGTATTTTTCATGAGTCCTAGTTGAGGCCCAATATATGGTACACAAGGTTCTAAAAATCGCTAGGCGCTAGTCGGGCGGCGGGCTGGGGCCTAGCGCCTAGGCGGCTAGGCGGGGCCTAGGCGGGAGCCTAGGCGGACTAGGCGGATTTAAGTAAATCTATCATATTTCAGGTAAATAAGTGTCTGCTTCTACTTGAAATATATATAATTTCATCATAAACTACAAAACAGAATGCATATATATCATGAAGTATTGGAACATAATGAAAACATGTGAAATATGAATACAATGTTTGTTCATTCAAGTATGCAACAAGTCTCTTACAATTTATTGGAAAAAAACAAAATGCAAAAAGAAAGTTAAGTATTTTCTGTCTAAGTGAGTTGCAACCTAGGCGGGTCTAGGCGGGCTAGGCGGGTGCCTAGGCGGGCTAGGCGGATGCCTAGGCGGGCTAGGCGGGTGCCTAGGTGGTCTAGGCGGTGGGCTGGGGCCTAGGCATTAATCGGGGCGGTGGGCTGGGGCCTAGCGCCTAGACGGGGCCTAGGCGGCGCTAGGCGGGGATTTTTAGAACAGTGATGGTACATAATGTAGTCCCCCAAGTCTTCGGTCAATAAAGTCTATTAGCTGGAAACTTCAAATTGAATCCATGTATGGGCCGAATTGGCGGTTGTTCGGAGGCGGTATTTGTATACCCTGCACTGAAGCTTTGTAAGTGAAGCTTTGGAGCTGGAGCTCTGTAAATGAAGATTTCGAAGCTAGAGCTTTTGTAAATGAAGATTTTGAAGCTAGAGTTCTGTAAATAAAGCTTTTGAAGCTAAAGCTCTATGAATGAAGCTTTTGAAGCTGTTTGACATGAGTGATGCTCATGAATGTTTATGTTAATTGACATGAGTGATGCTCATGGATGTTGTCATGAGTGATGCTCATGGATGTTGTCATGAGTGATGCTCATGAATGTTAACATGAGTGATGCTCATGCATGTTTGACATGAATGATGGTCATGAATGTTTATGTATGATTGTCATGAGTGATGCTCATGAATGTTTATGTATGAATGACATGAGTAATGCTCATGTATAATTTGGAGTATTGGGCGTACTTTTGATCACCTGGTTGGTGGCATGAAGGAGAGTACGGGTTATACATTTCATCACCTGGTTGGTGGCATGAATGGCTAGTTGCCAAATGATATTGGAGTACGGGTTGTACATTTCATCACCTGGTTGGTGGTAATAGCGGCAGGTTGCCGAATAATTTTGGAATACTGGGCGTACTTTTGGTCACCTGGTTGGTGCTATTTTTGGCTTATGGGCCTTCGCCCTCCACAACATGCCAGCCCATTTATTTTTGGCTTTTTTTTTACTACCATCTGATGGGGTTTATACAGATATCTCCAAAAGATAAGAAAAATAAATTACATCATTAAAAAAATACTGCTGCATAAGGTGGGTATGGCAGATGGTTGTAGGAGCTTTTGCTTTTACTTTTTATTTTCCTTTCTACTTTTCCTTTTCTTCTTTTCTGCATGGTCCACGAGTTCCCCGCAATTATCTCTAGTCCTCCGTCTTTTTCTTTTTCTTACTTTTGCTTTTTTTTCTTTTTTTTTTTCACTGCACCTCTGATTTCTTGAGTATGGGGGCCTGGCTTGAGCACGTTCTCACCACATTCGAGACGTAGCAGATAATCCCTCAGAATATATGCACAATGTCATATGCGACTGCCTAGAAAACCACGAATGACGAAAGCCCACCCAGAAAGCCGTTGAGTCTAATCTGGCTCCAGCTATCAAGGTATGAATGAACTGTAAACCCCGTCTTGGCAATGAATCCAACTGAAGTGACGGTTATGATAAAAAAGTAAACAATAAATCCGGTGAGGCCAGTGAACCCCAAAATTCCAGTAGTGACACCGCCGATGATAGAAAAGCCATTGGGGTGATTATAAGTGAACTTAACGCCTGAGCTACCACCCCCAAGATGGCTGTAGTGCTCATGGAAGCTGCTGATAGGTCGCGCCAAGCATGCATCCCACCTGTCACTCTCGGGCATCGTCTCTGCCACTCAGCACCTTCTAGAACATGATCTTAGGGTCCGACGGCGGAGTCGCCGCATATATCAACTCTGCAGTGGATTTCACCGGTCCAGGCTCCGACGCTAGAAATCACGACTGTGAAGATAACAAACCCCACCGCCACTATCAGCTCCTTCTTCGTCAACGCTTCCATGGCTCTGCTATCTCTGCTCTGTCGGGTTCTCACTCCGAGACGGCTAGACCTGTTGAGTCCAACATCTTTCGTATGGGATGATTCGACGAAGGAGAAGAGGCTCGGGGTGAGCTGTTCCTGTAGAGCCTGAACGACCGAGTCAGTGAGCTCCGGTTTCTGTCGGTTTTCGGGTCGGATCCTGAGGTGGGATTTGGGTTCTGGCTGTTATGAGCTAGTTGCTAAATAATTTTGGCACTGCCGCAAGAATCGTGCTGCACGACTGGAACAAGGGCAGCAACAGCAGCCTCAACAGGCCGCTGATCATCAACTTAGTTTACCCCTAACTGTAGCCACTTTATGCAGAAAGTTATCAACTGAATCGAAACTTGGGAGCTTGTATAGAGATTCGAAACCTGCATTTGGGCCAAACCCACCACTCTTTTTCGCCTGACCTCTCTCTCTCTCTCTTCTATCACTCATTTAGTGAGGTTTCCCGTGACATAGAGGAAAGAGGGGAGTCATTTGATTGGCTGGGATAAGGTATCTTGTTAAAAGCGTTGAGATGTTTGTGCTCTGGGTTTGGGTTTCTACAGATCCACGATGGTTGGAAAAAAACTGAAAAAGAACCGACATGATTTTTTGTGTCGATTCCCACAGACTGCGCCAAATGTTGATGTACAAAACCGGAGGTCTTGGAACAACGTAAATCCGACCGTGAATCTGCATGAAATGTAAATAACACAAAATGTATCGTGGTTCACCCCAAGGTTTGGGCTACGTCCACACTGATTGTATTTCTCTGAGAGTATTTGTGAGGGAGAGAGTGTGAGAGCTTTGCTCTAGATAGGAGAGGCTTAGGGTTTATGAGGGTGAGGAGGCCCTTTTATAGAATAAGGGCTCCTCCCCTAATTACATATTTGCCCCTTCTTTTATTACATAATTACATTTAAGTCCCCCGAGTATTTATACGATGTCTAAATACAAGGCCCTAAATATGGTATAAACATATTAATATACACATTTGAATTTATTAATTTTATTTAACTTTCTTCAATTATGTTTTATAAATGTGCCTAAATGAGAAAATATTAAACTGCATTGACACATAAGAAAAATATGTAAATACATAAGTGTATCGAAAATATAATAAAATGAATTGATGTATCTAAATTTCTGTATCAAAATATATTATATTGAATTAATATACCTACATTTTTCCCACTTAGTGGGAAAATGCTTTGTTGTTGTTGTTGTAATATACCTACATTTAATTCAGACACTGCAATGCAGTGTCCGTTTCCTGGTTCTGTTTTTATGCAGTATCTGATTTGGGCTTCAATTAAAACATGTCGAAATCCAATCTACCTTTCTTCCTCCATTCCAAAAAATCAACTTGCACGTTCCAAAAACAAGACCCGAATTGAAAATAAACTAATTTCAATATTGAAAATAAACTAATTTCAATTTTTCCATTCTTTCTCCTTCTGTATGCGAATTCAAACAACAACACCCTCCCCTCTTGTTCTCTCATTGCTATTATGAACTCGAATGACAACGGCTTGTCCAGCCAAGAATTGATGAGATTAAGCATGGATTAATATAATGAAATTTAGTGGTAGATCGATGAGATGTAACAGTTGACCGACAAATTTAGTGGCGGCGATGAGATTTTCGTGCCCACTACTACAACCGAAGAGATTTTTATTGCTGGGCTTCCAATTGTGGATTCATGGCAATTATTTTAAGCAACAAGCATTAATCGCGGAGAGGAGAACAACTCTTAGTCATGGTTATTCTTGTTGGTCAAAAAGAAAAATTTACCACAGTAGTGGAAATGTGTTGTGTCCTTGCATGATGACGTGAGTTCGAACCCTATTAGTGGCTAATCTGACATCTAACTTACTAACGCTATTGCTCGACTAAAAAAAAATTAAAAAATGTGAGTATGTTATCTATATATAGTAAGAATCATTAGCTCTTGATCCAGGTTGTCGGAACTCCTAGCTATATGTCCTGAGCTTCTTGCTGATATACCTTATGGTTCAAAATCAGATATTTGGTCATTGGGTAAGCACCTAGTATGTGAGAATTTTTCGTCATTGATTATTGTTCTTCTTTAGCTGCAATATGTATTGTACTAAACATATTTCGTCCAGGATGCTGTATCTATGAAATGGCTTCTCATAGGGCCGCATTTAAAGCGTTTGTAAGTTTTGCAACTCTTAATCTGTTTCTGTTGTGTGTGTTTTTTCAATCTGTTTCTTGTTAAAGAAAATGTTTTATGTTCCTCCACATTTATACTGTCGGTGGATACCCTACTTGCATTGCAAGTCCACCCCAAGTGCTCTATAGAATGTACAATTCCGTGGAGAACAAGTCTCAGTGGTCAAAAGGAGCGTAGAATATAAATACGTGTAAAGATTTGTGAAGAATGTTATGTTGTTCGATATGTGTGACTTCAACGTCCTTTCATGTAAACTGTAATTGACGCAAGGAAGCCATCGTACTTAAAAAGATCTTTGTCGCCTTGTCTGGATCTGGAATTTACATTTCAGCCCAATCAATGTTTAATCCATTGATGACTTGCAATTGAAATAAGGACGTGATATTCACACATCATTTTTTATTTTTAACATATTTTTCTAATTTTTGATCGTCAGATTGGATGAATTGAATAAGATTAAATGATATAAATTAATAAGAGGTGTATGAGAAGTAAAAAGATGTGTGTGGATAGCACACCCCTTGAAATAATAACAAAATATATAGGGTTGAAATGTTTTAAAGATGTATAAGGTTACAATTGCATCCAAATTTGAGGAGATAAAATGTAATTACCCTTTAAGAATAATTAATGCAATTGTACGTAAATATTCAACATTGTTATTACACATTATAAGATCAAAACAAGGGTTTTTTGAACTTTAGCACTTAAAAAGATTGAAATTTAATAAAATAATCTATTGTTAGATTACATATTGATTATAGTCCATAGATGTGTACTTTAATTCATATTCATATTCTATTTTTATTTTATTATCTAATGTGTTTTATTCAATGTTCCCCATTAAAGATGTTAATTTATTAATGTATTTTATTTAACTTTCTTCAATTATATTCTATAAATGTGCCTAAATGATAAAATATTAAACAACAGTGACACATAAGAAAATATGTATTGATTCATCAATGAGAGAGAGAGAGAGAGAGATCTGAGTTATCTTCACGCGCATAAAAGAAGCATTTTTGGGAGAGATGATCATGGGAAATGGATCCTCTTTGGATCCATTATGTGGGGATCCCAGGGATCCTCGCATCTCAACGATTCATCATGTATCATGCGGTTATAAATTATTTAATTTTTATTATTTAAAATTAAACACAAATAGTAACTGAAGAAAACTGGCCGCACAATATAAAATGAACGGCTGAGCTGTAGGGATCCCTAGCATAAGGATCCAGAGAGGATCCATTTCCATATTCATGGACTTTTTTATGATTTAATTTGGGGCAAAAAAGTAATTTCATAACTATTTATATGGGCTTGAAACTCAAGTAACATTCCTGATGAAGATAAGAATATTTAAAGAGTAAAGTTTTTATTGATTTTTTATACTAAATTTACTTAATTAAAACATTAAAATATAATTAATAAATGAGGTGAAATAATGTATAAAAGGGACTGATGAACAAGGGGCTCATGCCTCTTGGGTGATAAATTTAATCAACTCTCTGCGCGCGAGATCACTCAAGTATGAATTATATACATTTCGTCAAAGTTATATTAATATTTTTATCTGATTGACCACATCCTGTGGTTGCCATATATTTGTATTTTTTTGAGAAGTCCATATAGTTGTTTATTGTTCTTCATGTTCACACACCAGTCTCCATTGTTCAGTAGCTTTAGTTTACATGAAATGAAGTAACGGTGGATGTTGTGCTTTAATTTCACAGCAGGATATGGAATCTTTAGACTCTATTCTACTGAGAGATCGTCTGAAATCTAAATGGGATGGCGATCGTCTCAATGTTAAGTACCGGAACATAACCAGGTGAGTGATTCAACCACTAATTTGATATCTTAATTAGATTATGATTATTGTATAGGTAATGAATATCATCTAATTGTTATTTTTATTCTCAAGGTTTGTTTTACAAGAATTGTTCGGACGTGACAATGATCGTGGCTCCTTGCATCCGAATTGTATCTTTCTAACAAGTGGAGAAGCAAAGGTAGAACCTTCATATTCGCCATATCTATTCCGACAAGAATTCATCCTTTTAATTGACGACATGCTCCGCACTAGAAATAACCCGGAAAAATCAGAGCTAACACATTTCATCAAGATGGCCAGTAAAAGGAAGTAAGGATTTAGCTTATTAGTATTTACGAAATTTTTAAATATCTTTCTTTTCTTAATAGTAGTAATGACTTCATTTATTTTTACTTCAATTAAAAAAACAGGATAACATTCAAACAGTTGTTCCATCATCCTCTGCTTCAATCAACTACCGAACGATTTCGTTTTCCAACCCGAGCTGTACTCAAGTTTAAATATAACAGAAAGGAAAATTGGGAACAAGAGTATGAAAGGTTCAACAAAAGAGAGGTTAACTTTGATTCACAGATCCAAAAATCTATTTATAAAGACGCTTTCAAGTTGCTGCTTAATCATGAGGGAACGGGATACAAAAATACCGTTGTGGATGTCTTGCGTTTCTCAAAGAATGCTGCTAATCACATCAATCAGCATTTAAAAAAACTCAGCAAAAACAGCATGGTATGCTTCTGTTCTGCTTGTCAAGGTGTATTACTGATTAATACTACTAATACTAGAAAAGTAGAAATTAAGTGATCTAAATCATATGTTATAATTTTTTTTGTTTTTATATTAGGGGTTTTTAACTTTAATTCTTGAAAAAGATTGAAATTAAATAAAAACCTGGTGTTAGATTACTTATTGATTACAGTCCTTTGATGTGTTCTTAATTCAAATTATTTAATGTGTATTTTATTCAATATCTCCCCATTAAAATATTTGAATTTGTTAATATACACATTTTAATTTAATTTTTTTTATCAAAAAAGGTTTTTTTAATTTCTAATGTTACTTAACATTCTTCAAACTTGAAAGACTCAATTAATGTACATAAATGTTAGTATCGAAATAATTGTACCGAAATGTATAATCTTAAATTAATGTACCTAATTGTACCAAAATATATGTACTAAATTGTATGTACCGAAATATATGCACCGAAATGTATTATATTGAATTAATGTACCTAAATGAAGAAGACAAAGTATATTGAAATATATTGTATAACAAAAATTAGTTTACCTAAATGTTTACAACAAAGTACCTGAATGAAAATGTTTACAACAAAATATATTATGATCAATCAAATGAAAATTATAATTATAATTAAATATAATTAATACATTAAAATTAGGAAGAAAAAAAGAGAGAATTTTTTTAGCATATCGATATTTTTGCACTAAAGAGAGGAGGAGCTCGGTTAAGCCATACAATGAGCAGCCTAATTTGGTATCAAATATAATTAATAAATGAGGTGATTAATGTGTCAAGGTATTAAAATTAAATTTTGATCTTACTCATATTTTTAGTCTAAAAGTTTTCTTTGTTAAGGATTAGAATAAAGTTTCCTATTTATATTATGATATTATTTGATTTATGCAGACTGAAGAGGAAATCGAGAACGAGCTGACCAAAGTGTTTCCAACTCGACTGATCGACTTGTACGAGTTTCTAGTTAACAAGGATATTAGCATGGATTTTCTTGGACTGAAATACTGAGGTAATATCTCGTATATGTCCATGCAGATTAACACCGATTGCATAGGGTTTTTTTTTTATGATATCTATTATTATTTTATTGATACAATAAATAGAGATTAAAAATAGTTTTTTTTTTTTTAATGATATCGATTATTATTTTATTGATACAGTAAATAAGAAGAAGAAGAAGAGGGCTCTTATTGGGTGTTATCATTTGCTAGCTTCAATGGCATCTGAACCTAGTTTTCATGGAGTAACGTTCACTAAAGTCAGTAATATTGGATGTATCACTTGTTAAGATAAGTTGTTCTTAATTAATCGATACTTATGTCTACTGCATAGTTATAGCATCGAGATGCTTAATCAAGTAAGGTTTTTTACCTCGGCCAACTTTCTTCCCGGCAACTTGCAGCGGAGGATACAATGGATCCGGTTGTTTTTGGTTTTCTTTTTGTTTGGGCTTCTTTTCGTTTGTTTGGTTGACCCACTGCTGTTTGTTTGTGTTTTTTTTTTTGTTTTTGGGCATGTGTTATAAAGATTGTTGTTAGTAATGAAAGTCACCTCCTTGTGGAAGAACGAAGACATAATATTCTTTTAGATCTAGGTGCAAAAACATAGGTTGTTTTTTTCTTTTTTTTTTCTTTTTTATTTTTTGAGTAAGTCTAGTTGTCTAATTAAATGTTTTTATCTTTTATACTCATTTTATATTGAAAAAAATTAGAGAATTCTGGGCCTCCACTTCAAATGCTTGCCTAAGCCCTCAAATTCTCAAGGCCGGGCCCGTATCATACTACTCAGGGTGTGTTGTGTTTCTATTGGGATTTTGGACAGAAAACTAGAACAAGGAATGAATCAATGAGCACCTTAAAGCGAGAGAAAAAAAGAGCCTTACCCTGCGTCCGATGGTGGCTCACGAAGGCCGTTGGTGCGAAATCGAGCCCTCACATAAATTGCCAGATATCATTGCATTCCATGGCGGATTGGTCTTGCAACGGGTGAAATTCAAGTAAAAAACAGATCTTGCATCGGATGATGATGTACAATTGGAGTACATATTTATATAAAGAGCATTTCCGACAAGACACGGGATACAAATTTGGCGTAATTCCTTCTTTCTGCATTTTTGTTAGAATAGAATTGATTAATTCGGACACATCTCTATAATTGTAGCATGTATTATAATAATGTTATTCTCAATTGTAATTAGTATAGGATTCTTACTTAAATAAAAGATCATATATATATATATATAGTAATATTTTTCACATATCAGTACAAAGAATCATAATACTACTGCATGCTAGTTTCCTACCTTTGAAGATAGCAAACACTCGTACCCAATCAAACAAACAAACTTAATTTTGGTGCATTAACTTTAAACTTAATTTTGGTGCACTAACTGTATAAACTTAAAAAGCAGATAACAAAAAAACATCCAATATATTTCGAACTCAAAACCTTTGAAAATAGGGAACATTAGTAATATTTTAATTTTATAGATAATAATTTTGAAAAATAATAAATAATAAAGAAAATACAACATTAAAATAATGAAGATGCTCAATTTAAATTTTGTCTCATGAGAACAAAAATCTACATCAACAATAACAATAAAAAAAAATTATTACTAATGTTTTCCAACCGAAATACAATTTACATGCAGCATGATATGAAAAGACTCTACAGGCTAAAAAGACACTAGAGGCTAAGCTCACTCGTGTACGTAATATCGTTTGATGCAAAAAAAACGAAAAAGGAGATCTCACAAAGGTATCAGACGTAACGCCTCCTACAACCTCCATTTTCCCCAATTCAACACAATCCCAGAATAAGCAAATTTATCCCACCATATCGCAAAAGAACTTAAACCCATCAAAGAACAAACCGCTCTCTGTCACCGTCAAATATTTTCGTCTGCGGCATTTCATCACGACGAAGCTTGTGCCGAAATCCGAGCATTTCGAATAGGCACGAGCTACATGGTTCAACACCTCCAGCAAGTTCTGGTCCGAAGGTTCGGATTTTAACGCCGACCCATGAACAGATTTCACATCTACCACACAACCCATGTGGTCGCAACCATGCAAGATAATTGCTAAAAAAAGCTTTGAAAAATGAAGCCAACTCCTTTGATTTGCTGGATACTTTTTCTAAGAAACTCCTTTTACGAAAGAAGCCAGAAAACTTCCTATAAAACTCCTCTTTCAAGAAACCAACTATAAAACTCATCTTCATCTTTCAAGGCAAGAAAATGGCAAAAAGGAAAAAACTAAAGAAAAACAGAAGAAAAAAAAAGAGTAAATTTTAAACCGACAAAATTTAGGGATAGGCATATCTGATAAGCATCTTTGATCCGGCATTGATGAACCATTCAATTCAACAAAACTCCACCTCTCAATTTCTCATACTACAGGAACCAGATTAAAGCTCCACAAAAGGCAAAACCAAAGAAAACCCATATCAAATTAGATGAAGATTCACTTAATTAGAACCCAGAAAGGCAGCAAGGTCAAATACCCATGACTAAAGCAAGCTTTTTATCAAAAAAATAAAAGTTTTGAAGGAGTCTGCAGTAAAAAGACCAAGTTCTTGGTGATGGCGATGAAGAAAACCCAAAGGCAGTGATAAGAATTTGTCAAATCAATCCAAAGAGAAAGAAGTAGGAGAAGAAGCAATACCTTCACTTGGAAGAAGCTGGCCAGAGAAGGGCTGGGGAAAGAAGCAATGCTTTCAGTTTTAGAGTATTTTGAGAACCGACTAAATAATACCAAGGTTTTGGAGCGGAAACAGAGCCGTATAAATAGGCTTGCCCCAATAAATTATCCGGTGGCTATTAACATATAATAGCACCAAACACCGGAGTCGTATAAAACTCATTTTCATCTTGAATTCAAGGCAAGCACGGAGGTTGAAAATATATAATGTATTAAACAATAAAAGATAAAACTCCTTTCAGTTGGAGAAGAAGCAATACTTTCAGTTGGAGAGACGATGGCCACACAGGCAGATCTCCAGAGAAGGGTTGGGGAAAGAAGCAATGCTTTCAGTTTTAGCGTATTTTGAGATCCCGGCTAAATAATACCGAAGTTTTGCAGGGAGGTTAAACGGAGCCGTACAAGTAGGATTTGCCCTAATAAATTAACCAATAGCTATTTAATACTTAACAACACCAAACACCAGAGTCCTATAAAACTCATCTCCATCTTGAATTCAAGGCAAGCACGGAGGTAGAAAATATAGTAAGTATTAAAAAATAGGATGTTTTAACGAAAACGAAAAACCATATTTTTACACTAAAAGGTCAAACCTAGTACTATTCATTTTACCCTTTATTTTATCCTTATCGTTAAAACTCAAAATTTTCGAGTTCTTTTCATTAATTTTTCTTAAAAAAATAAGGGGGTTTTGTTATAAATTATTTCTAAAATTGAAAATCGATCAATATAATTCCTGAAAATAAGTGTCGCAAATCAATATGATCATTTCATCACAATTCTGTTAAGTGTTAATGTGACACATAAATGGGCCCCACAAGATTTACAGGTTTTTATTACAAATGATCCCTGAAATTGAAAATCGATCAATATAGTCCCTGAAAATAGGTGTTGCAAATCAATATAGTGATTCTGCCCCAATTCTATAAAAAAAAATTATTATGTGCTGATGTGGGTTTAATAATTTAATAATTAATTAAATATTTGTCTCCATAATAGAATTTTTTTTTTCTTATAGTAGGGCCTACTCTGAAGAGATATCACTTTAATAAATTCTCAAGGGCACAAAAGTTAACCAAGGTCTAAGAGGGGGTTTGGAAATAATTTTCAACCAACAATAGACGCACCTCGGTTAGAACCTTATTATCTCAAGGCAGATCTCCATGTTCCCTGCGTCACCAGACCACCAAGGAAGCGCCCAACAAGCTATCCAAGATTAAGATTGTGAGGATGTTAATCGTCTAAATATTAACGGTGATGTCATAGAATTCGTCGCCAATCCAAGTTGTCACCAAATGTGATCTCGATCTAGGTCTAATTCGGTGAAGGATGTCACAGTGTGTAAATATAGGTGTATTAAGATTTCTTTTAGAGAATAGACAGCGAAGGCTACCATAGATGGAGGTAGAGGAATGTGAACTGGGATCAGAGGTGATTAGGGGACTAGGTTTTTGGGTTGACAACCTTTTTATTAATTATTAAATTATTAACCTATTTGTAATTTTTTTTTAATTTAATTAGACTTGTGTGACATATTTATGTGTCACATCAACACATAATATTTTTTTGTATAGAATTGTGACGGAATGACTACATTAATTTGAGATACTTACTTGCGGGACTACATTGGTCGATTTTTAATTTCAATGACCATTTTGATGTCTCAAGTCAATTTTAGAGAGCATTTTGATGTCGCAAGTTAATTTTAAGGACTAGTTGTGATTTTAAAAAAAAAAAAATACTTACGGGCCCATTTATGTGCCACATCAATACTTCACATAATTTTTAATATAATTGTGGTGGACGGACCACATTGATTTGCAACACTTATTTTCAAATACTACGTTGATCAATTTTCAATTTCAGAGACCATCTTAATGGTGAGAGTCAATTTTAGAGACCATGTGTTAAGTTACATCATACTTTTTTCTTTCCCTTTTTCCTAGGCCTTTTTTTTTATTCTCTTGATAAGTCCCTTTTGAACTTATTGTATTTATACTAACTTTTTTACTGCATAGTGGATATATTTGTATGTGTGAATGTATATTTGTATTATGAATATACATGTACATTTGAATTGTGTTTTTATTTTTGTTTGCTTGGGGTGAAATTTTGGTTTAGTATTTGAAAATGATATGTTGTGTTTGTAACTTTGTATAATTTGAACACTAACATGCAAAAAACAAGAAAATGAAAACAAGTAAACTTTAAAAATTATTTTAATTTGGTATTTAAATGATTTAATATTCGAAACTGTAAACCGGTTTAAATGTGTCTGAAACCAACGAAATAAAATAAGAGTTTTCTAGCCAAGTTCTCCGAGAAAACAAAAAGGAACTCTTGGTACCATGGATAACTGTCTAAAAACCAAAAGAAACGGGCAATAATCTGAAAATATACGAGACAAAGTATTAGATTCAGAAGAAGCCCGTGAGTCAACCAAATTAAAATTACCACAAAATGCGTTTCAACATTTCAACAATTGTAGGAAAGTGGCTTTTTTTTTTTTCAAAGTCAGCTCCTTTGGTGTTTTTTTTTTGGGGGGAGTGCATTTCAACCATTGTAGGAAAGTGGCTCTTTTTTTTTTGGTAAACTATCAATTTAATCTCTGAATTATCACCTTAGTAAAAATTTGGCCTTTAAACTATTTTTTTCAGAAAAATTAGTTCTTGAATTATAAAAATTTACCAATTACATCCCTAATATTATATTTGAAGCTACTATATTCAATTTTTCGTCAATTCAAGTTATGTTACTTGCATGTGATACACATTGGAGGGGAGATTGATAGTTTTTCATAAAGAAATAGTGTAACTTTTGAAGATAAATTAGACATTAAATTCGCAACCTATATGAAATGTTAAGGGTTTATAGACGAGAAAATGATGGTATTACACTCTAAAATGCATCAAGTGACTTAAGTTGACGAAAAATTGGATAAATAATTTTGAATATAATAGTAGAGATGAAATTAGTAATTTCTAATGAATTTAGAGACTTATTTTACCGAAAAAATAATTTAAAAACCTAATTTTCATTGAGTTGATAATTTAAGAACTAAATTGACACTTCATCTTTTTTTTTTTTTTTTAAGCCAGCTCTTTGGTTTTTTATTTTTTATTTCGGGTTAACGCCAACTCCTTCGATTTCGCATCTACTTTATGACAATGTAATCATATCCCATCACTTTTACTGAAGCAAAATCCACTTTATTAAAGGCAAATGCTTTATGGTAGTGGCGTAAAGTCGTACCACTACTACTTTATTAAAAACTCCACTCTCCTCATTAAAAAAACTATGATTATCTGCCTTTTTTTTTTGTTGGCATCTTTTTTCATTGATTCCTCTCACATTTTATTTTATTTATAAAAAATTAATATATAGTATTAAAGTAAAAAAAGAAGGAAAAGAAAAAAACAAAGGAAGGAAATCCTTCTCCCATGAAATAAGGCAACTTCCTTGATTTCAGACCTACTTTATGACAATGTAGTCATATCACATCTCCTTTTATTAAAGAATATTTTCCTTTATTAAAAGCAAATACTTTTTGGTGGTGGGGTGAAGTCGTGTAACATCTACGAATGCTCGATTACAATTTTCCCTCAACAAAGTCTAGATTTGATAATTTTTTACACGATTTATTAACAAAAAAACGTAAATGACACAAAAATAATAAGTTTCGGATTTACACGATAACTAATCGGATTGTTATCAGGTCACATGATAAAAATCTATTAATAACAGATCCTTAACTGGTTTATACAAGAATGACATGTGGATAACTCGTTTCGAAAAGTTAAAAAAAATTATTTTAAAAGTTTTAATTATTTAAACTACTAAAAAAAACTTACTATAAAATACAANCTATAAAATACAATAGGCATAGTGTATATGTATATATTGTATATTAAAATAATTAATATTTTATATAAATTTAAAAAAATTAAGTTTTATTTATTTTTTATGATATATTATAAGCAAAGAGTGAGATTATAAAAATTATAAAACACATTAAAAACAAAAATATTAAGTAATTTAAAAATACTTAACACATTAAAATAATATATAATAATTAATTTACAAGTGCGAAAAATGTGAAAAAATATGCAAACCATACACAGCCTCATGAATAGTATTTGTAAGGTAGTTCAAAATAAACCAATATTATTTCCCTTGGTGATTGATGAAATTGAAGGGTTTTATTGTCAAAAATGTGCAAGGTTTTTCTCAAACTTGAAACGCAATTCCTTTCATTTTGCATATCTTTGAACATTTGGAATTTTTAGTAATGTACTAATGTTTTTTCATCATACTCTTATTTTACGATATGTACTTAAAAGACAAATGTTGTTTTTATGTTTTGAAGTAATATTTATGTGACAACGTGATATACATACGAAAAATTAATATTATGTTTTCAATTTTTTTGGTGTCAAATTATGTTTTTCATTTTCATTATTTATTGATTTAAGATATATTTTTCTTAACGAGTAATGAGTCAAGTAATATTACCTGATAATATTAACGAGTCGAGTCATATTACATGTTTACTTTAATGGGTGTTACACGACATGACACGACCCGTTATGATATCAAGTATGTCACGAAAACGATACGAACACGAAAAACACGATACGAATGTCAAGTCTAACAAAATCATCAACTCTCTCTTCTGTAAAGGAATATTATGGGGATGGATTTGTCGAATCAAAATCTCTAGGACTTGTGATGCCACGTACATTTTCTCACATATACTTTTTCCCATTTTGTGGATGTCGGCTATGCCAGTAATGTCGATGCAAAATTTCGCTTTCCTTTGATTGACGAAACTGCACATGCAAAACAACCAACACCTTTGATCAAAGACCAAAAGCCTCGCACACCCACGATGAGTTAGGGGTTGGTCAAAGGACCTCCAATGCTTAAGTCAAAAACTTTGAGAGAATGAATGTTTGGCTTTTTCTATATAGCTAAAGGCTTATCGAAATTTTGGAGATAAAGTGGGTATTTATAGGAGAGAATAAGAGAGGGGGCCGGTGCTCTAGGGTTTATGGGTGGCTGGGTCTTTAGGGTTGTGTTTAAGTGGGAATATTCCAAGATATTTGTGTAAATAACATCTTGGAATAATTGGGTAAATATCCTAAATAAATGGAATTATGATTACTTACTTGAAAGAAGTCTTTTCTAATTAGGAATGTATTTATGATAGTAATAAGGAATTATTCTATCATAAATAACTTTAACTTTTCCTATGGGCAAGGGTGCCTTGAGCAGTCGTGGTTATCTACCTGCTCTACCTTAACTGCGTGTGGTGAATGAGAATGTTCCATGCTCATTTAATAGGGGCAATCTTGTTATTCTTAGGAAACAATCCACGTGTCAGCTCCATAATTTTTGAGATTATTTTTTGTTCCACGAATGCCCCCACACTTACTAGCCTGCTTGCAGGAAAGGGCATGAAGTGTAGGAATCCAAAGCTACATAGAGCTAATTTGGTTCGTGCGTCGTAACAGTAATCTATCAAAGGTATTGTTATTGCATTGTCGTTTGGGGCATGCATCATTTAGTTATTTGAAATATATATTACCTAATTTGTTCAGTGGCATTTGAAGACTCAGAATTGAAATGTGAAGTATGCATTAAAGTCATTGTGTTTCATTCCCTCTAAGTATGAATAGAAGGTCTTCTCCATTTACTGTAGTACACTCTACTGTGTGGGGGCCTTTCCCTATTAGTACTACTTCGAGAATTAAGTGGTTTGTTACTGATGATTGCACCCGTATAACGTGGTTGTATATGTTGAAAAATAAAAGTAAGTTTTGTGATGTGTTTTGTCTATTTCATCAAATGGTTAAAATTCAATATTCCTCTTATATTAAAGTTTTGCATTTTGACAATGGTGGAGAGTACATAAATTTTGAGTCATCCTAGTTTTTACAAGGTTGTGGGATTGTTCATAAAACTACTTGTATGCATACCCCACAACAAAATGGGGTGGCGGAAAGGAAGAATCGTCATATTTTGGAAACAGCTCGTGCTTTGCTTATTGATACATTTGTTCCCAAACGTTTTTTGCCTGAAGCAGTTGCACATGCAGTTTATGTTATGAACTGTGTGCCTTCTTAGGTCTTGAATTATTAAACACCACTTCAAGAGCTTACTCATTATGTTCCAGTGGTCTTTACAAATACTTTCTCACCTCAGATCTTTGGTTGTGTGGTCTATGTTCACATTCAGAAAGCTCATCGTAGTAAGCTTGATCCATGTGCATTATACTGTGTCTTCCTTGGATTTGACCTACTACATAAGGGAATCAAGTGTTATCATCCTGCCAATTAATGTATGTTTGTAACCATAGATGTGACCTTCTCGGAGTCTTGAATATTTTTATTCTTCAACTGTATCCAATTTAGATCACCAATGGGATATTAGTGATATTGGTGATCTAAGTTGGTTGGAATATACTTCAAGGGGAAAAGCTCAAGTTGCGGAAGTTCGCTCAAATGTTCTACCAGAGACTAACGAAGCCAGCAACTCAGTTCAACAAGTTCCCACTAAACCAAACAGCCCAACCAAAGAAAGTGTTTGTACCATACTTGACCAATCTCAAAACTACTGAGCATCGGTCAACGTTATACCGTCAAGGACCTAGAAGAGTTTCCCTCAAACCAAGAGGCCAATCACAGCGCGACACGTGTCGACATCAGAAGCCAATCATAGCGCAACGCATGTCAACATCAGAATCAAATCCCAACACGACACGTGTCAATATCAAAACAAAGCTAGAAACTCTATTCTATAAAAGAATATCATTCTCCCAAAATATTTCTTAATGTCGTTTGTACTAAATCATTCACTAGTACTCACTAAAAGATAGCTTGAACCTATGTACTTGTGTAAACCCTTCACAATTAATGAGAACTCCTCCACTTCGTAGACGTAGCCAATCTGGGTGAACCACGTACATCTTGTATTTGCTTCCCTATCTCTATCCATGTACATACTTATCCACACTAGTGACCGAATCAATCTAGCGAAGGTCACAAACTTGACACTTTCTGTTGTACCAAAGTCCTCACTGATTATGTGCATCAACAGAAAGCATAGATGTTAAGCAGTCCTACCAAAGAGAACCATATTGAACAGTGCATCCCATTTCTACGGTAATTTACCGAATCGCCCAATATGTCAGTAGTACCCCTCTCTGATCATATAGTGTCTGTTCTTTCTCCTCTGAATATCCAAAAGGAAGTAGTTTAAATGATAATACAACTAGTAATGATATTGGTGTGAGTACTTATAAATTGCAAGTAAGGAATCGTGGTGTGCCACCTGAAAGGTTCTATTTAGAAGGAAATGTGTCACATCCCAGTCTGCATAGCAAGATATTGTCCGTTTTAGGCCTAGCTTACACGGTTTTGTTCTTGGGTTTTTGGACTTTCCTAAGGGGTCACCCATCCTGGGACCGCTTTCGCCCAAACTCGCTTAACTTCTGAGTTCTTATGGGATCCGAAGCTAGTGAGTTCCCAAAACGAGTCTTACCATAGGGAAGTGGGCATGTATATATAAGGCATAGAGGATCCTCTCCCCTAGGCGATGTGGGACTTTACAATCCATCCTTTTTAGGGGCCTGACGTCCTCGTAGGCACACTTCCGGCCAGGGAATGGCTCTGATACCAAATTGTCATATCTCGATCCAGTCCTCATAACAAGATATTGTCCGCTTTGGGTTCAGCCTGCATGGTTTTGTTCTTGGGTTCTTAAGCCTTCCCAGGGGGTCACCTATCCTGGGACTGCTCCAACCAAACTCGCTTAACTTCGGAGTTCTCATGGGATCCGAAGCCAGTGAGTTCCCAAAACGCGTCTTGCCATGAGGAGGTGGGCATGTACATATAAGGTATAGAGGATCCTCTTACCTGGGTGATGTGGGGACCTTACAAGGTCAAGTATCTGATTGCTAATTATGTATCATGTGAGCAATGTTCACCAGAACGTGGGGCGTTAGTAAATCATATGGAATCAATCAAAATTCCAACTCAAGTAGAAGAAGCCTTATGAGATCCTAAGTGGACAAAAGTAATAGATGAAGAGATGTCAACTTTGTAGAAAAATAAAACCTGGGAGATAGTGCAGTTACCAAAAGGGAAAAACCCTGTTAGTTGTCGTTGGATGTTTACAATCAAGTATAAGGCTAATGGATCAGTGGATAGGTACAAAACAAGGTTATGGGGTACACTTAAGTGTATGATGTAGATTACTAAGAAACATTTTCTCCGGTAGTAAAGATGAATACGGTACTTGTCTTGATTTCCTTAGCTGCAAATATGGATTGGCCTTTTAAAGAGTTTGATGTGAAGAATGCGTTCCTTCATGGGAACTTGGAAGAGGAAGTGTATATGGTCTTTTTGTCAGGATATGGTGCGAGTGGTAATACAAAAGTGTGCAGATTGCGTAAATCTCTTTATGGGCTCAAGCAATCGCCTCGTGCTTGGTTTGATAGGTTTACTCAAGTAATGAAGAAATACAGTTATCGTTATAGTCATTCAGAACACACTCTGTTTATGAAGCGTAGGCTTGGCAAATTGACCACTTTAATTATTTATGTGGATGATATGATCATTACAGGGGGTGATTAAGAAGAAATCTAGAAGTTACAGGTAAATCTTGCATCTGAATTTGAGATAAAAGATTTAGGATAATTGAAGTATTTCCTTAGAGTTGAGGTCGCCCGTTCACTTAAAGGTATTTTCTTATTACAACAAAAATATGTGTTGAATTTGTTGAAAGAGAGACTGTTATGTTAGGATGTAAACATGTAGATACCCCTATGGTAGAGAAACATCACTTGGGTATTTACCCAGATCAGGTTCATATTGATAGGGGTAGATACATAAAACTTGTAGGGAGATTAATTTATTTATCTCATACTCGTCCTGATATTGCATATGCTATGAGTGTTGTAGTCAGATTATGCACTCACCCAGTGAAGATCACAGGGTTGCGATAATGTGAATTTTGGCATATTTGAAATCTGCAATACTTTATGGAAAACATAGGCGTTTAAAAATTGAGGGGTTTACAGATGCAGATTGGACTGGCAATGTTACTAACAAACGGTCTACATCTGAGTTTTTCACGTTTGTTGGAGGTAATTTAGTTACATGGCAGTAAGAAGCAAAAAGTGGTGTCAATGTCGTCTACGGAAGCTGAGTATAGAGGTATGGCACACAAAATATATGAACTTCTTTGGTTAAGTAAACTTTTGAGGTGTCTTGATTTTGAACAAAATAAGGCTATGAAGTTATATTGCGCGACAATAAATTTGCAATGGAGATAGCTGATAATTCGGTACAACATGATCAAACAAATCGTGTAGAGGTCAATCGACACTTTGTCAAGGAAAATCTTGAAATGAAGGTTGTGTTGATACTATTTGTGAATTCAGAATAGCAGTTGGCTGATATTCTTACTCATGCAGTATCTAGCAAGGTTCTCCAAGATTCAATTATCAAGTTAAGCATGTATGATATCTATACACCAACTTGAGATGGGGTGTTGATCTGAGCCTTATTTGTAAATATTCTTGGAATCTTATTTTAGGTCAGATTATGATTTAGTTTCCTTATGTTTTGTAATGACTTTTCTTGTAAAATAAAGCATGTGCCTATATATTGTAAACCCTAAAAAATGTATAAAGTAACGAATGTTGTAGGCCTAATTGACTTGAACTGTATTTAAGACTAGAAAGGGAGAAGGTCGACGACAAGAGAAAAATGTAATTCGGAGGTGTGTGTTGTATCACCCCATTATGCCTTTATTTATAGTAGTATGATAGGTTAAATAGGTTAAATCCTTACCCTTATAGGATTACAACTCTAATAGGATAATATCTACTAAAGGGAATATTCTAATAGCGAGTTTACTAACCCGTAATTGGAATGAGAATAAGGAATCCGATTCCAATTACGGATTATACCTGTGTTTACTAAAATTGGGAGGAATCAAAAGTATGTGGGGCCCACACAAAAAATGGAATCCAATTCCTGAAATTGGAGGATTTGGATTCCCAACATATACAAGGTATTTGGATTCCGGATTGCCCAAGCAATCGGAATGATAATTTTTTTCCCTTTATGCCCTCACTTACTTTCATTATTTCCAAGATTATCCTTTTAACCCTAGACTTATTTTTCCCTCGTTGCATGTGCTACTAGCTCATTAAGCATAATTCTATGTTCATTCACATTATGCACAACTTCATACATATGCCGAAGAGAAAAAACTACAACTTGAGCGAGAAAATTTAGATATTAAAGTCAATACTTAAATTTATAAAAAAAATTAAACAAAATCATTTTAGTATGTCTGTGAAATAAAAAAGCAATTTAATTTTTTCTTACTATTATATACTATATCAAATTTTATTACAAAAAAGTATATAAAATATTTTATTTGAGACAAGGGCATTTTAGTAATCATACTGGTTCATATTCCGATTCTGCTGAATTAGTAAACAGCTTTATGGAATTTTATTTCGATTCTGAACAGTTTTCATAAACAACTTCAACAAGAATCTGATTCTGATTCCACCTCATTTCAGTTTCTCCTTAATCCAATTCCTTCTCAATCCAATTCCTCTCAATTATTATTACGGATTAGTAAACGCGCTATAAGATATTATTAGATACTAGGATTTACACAATCACATTCTTAATCCAATAGGACTGCAACAACGAAGTATTATTTGACGTATTTCTTCTTAACATACTGCATTAAATATGATAGGTCTCAAATGATGAGATTGAAGGTTCTCCTTCCACCAAAAAGCTGGTAAGTAGGAATCCAGATCCTTGCCGAATCCTCTTTGTGAGGATTTCGAAAATCCGTGAATCGTATCCGTTCGTCGTACATTGTGCGGTCAGAAATCATTCTAAATATTTTTATTTAAAATTAAACATAAACAGTACCTAATAAAATCTGATCGCATGATTTATGATGAAAGGAAAAAATTTACAGATCCCCAAGATCCTCACCAAAAGGACCAGGAGAGGATCCAACACTGTAAGTAGTAACAATTTTATTAAAATACAAAAAATACATCAGTTTTCGGTTCTGGTGGAACTTATGGCTCGTTTACGTAACGGTAATGAAAATATCAGGAATTGAATTGATGAGGAGTTGGAATGAGGAGAAGTCAGAATCAGATTCCTATTGAAGTTGTTTACTTAAATGTTCTGGAATCGGAATAGAATTCCATAAAACTGTTTACTAATTCAGCAGAATCGGAATATAAACCAATATTATTACTAAAATGCCCTTGTCCCAAATCAAATATTTTATATACTTTAATGAGTTTATTAAGGATAGTCTTGGAAATAAAAAAAAAAGTAAGTGAGGGCATAAAGGGTGCGTTTGGTACGCAGACGGGACGGGACGGAACGAAGGTGTAATTTTTGAAAAAGACATGGGGTATATTTGTCTTAAAATGGTAAAACATTATGTTCCACAGACGTGGAGCAAACCCGTTCCAGGGGGGGATGTGGGACGCAAAAACACCAAAAATCTGTCCCGTGGAACAGCCCGTTCCACCCATTTTTGGCGCACCAAACGCGGGACGGAACGCCTCGTCCCGTTCCATCCCGTCCCGTCCCACGTACCAAACGCACCCAAAGGGAACAAAAGTGTCATTTTGATTGCCCAAACAATCAGGAATTGGATTACCACCTATATCTAGGGAATCCAATTCCACCAATACAAGGAATTGAATTCCAAAATTTGTGTGGGCCCCACTACTTTTTTTATTCCTCCATGTTTAGTAAACACCGGAGTACTCCGTAATCAGAATTCAATTCCACATTCTCATTCTGATTACGGATACGTAAGCATGCCATTACTTATCATACTAAGTTACTTCTCGTTTCCAGAAAGAGAATGGACATTCTTCCCCTTATTCTCCGGCTCAGCAGTTAATCAATGAGGGCATCAGCTCTATGACGCGTTTATGTAATCGTAATCAAAATAGAGGAATTGGATTGAGGAGGAATTGAATTGAGAAGGAATTGGATTGAGGAGGAGTCAGAATTAGATTCATGTTAAAGCTGTTTACTTAAATGTTTTGGAATCGGAGTAAAAATGAAACAAAATTCATATAAATTGTTTACTAGTTCACCTGAATCGGAATGAAAATTAATATGATTACTAAAATACCCTTAATCTATATAATAGAAAAATTCATAAGTTTTTAATACAATTTCACACAGAAAAATTCATAAGTTTTTAATAGGGGTGGGTTCAAAAAACCGAAAACCGAAAAAAACAGAAAACCGAACCGAACCGAGGCCGAAAAAAACCGAACCAAAACTGTCAAACCGAACCGAACCGAACCGAATCTGGCCAGTTCGGTTTCGATTTTTGAGATTCGGAAACCGAACCGAACCGATATATATATATTTTTTTTCAATATTATAAATAGTTTAGTCATACAATTACAACAAAACATAACCTGTTGCGGAGTTGGTTTCTGTGAAGCTTTTCAAACTGTAGGACATGGTTTCGAACCCTCATGCCTCCAGGATTTTAGAGAATTTTTTTAAATTTTTTTTTGAGAAATCAACAAAACCCTTTTAACCCTATCCAGCCACACCTTTTTTTTTTTTTTTTTCATTCTCCTCTTCTCTCTCTCCTGTTAAACTCTTTAACCCTAGGCAGCCACAGCCACCGCAACACCCTTTAACCCAGTAACCCTCTCTCTCGGTCTTCAACTTCAATCACACTCTGTGAGAAAATCTTCAAGACCAAGTGCGCTCAGTGCCATACCGTCGAGAAAGGTGCCGGTCACAAGTAGGGTAATTTCATCTTCTCTTCCTTCACTGAACCTTGATTTTCCTTTTATTTTTTGGCTTTTGATTTCGATGATTTATTGATTTTTGTTTGGATCTGACAATTATAATCCCTTTTTTGCATTTGGTTTTTGGATTTGTGTATTTGGATATTTGTTTCGATTGTTATTTGGATTACTGATTCGATCTCTGCTGCGTGCCTCTTTTGAGGTCATTCCTGTCATCTCACATCGTCTCGCCCCCGGCTCCGTCTACCGCAGCCCCCAACTCTACGCCGATGCTATTCGTTTCATCTCTTCCTTCCTTCCTTCCTGGTTTACAGTTTGACATCTTATTCAGAATACATGAATTTGAATTTCATTGAATATGCTGTTTTGTTTATTATTCTACATAATTATTTAATGAGGAAATTTAAATCATTGATTACATTGGATATAGGATTGCTGGTCGTTCTGGATATAGGATTACATTAAATCATTGAATCTGTATGGTTTTATGCCTTTTCAGAGTTGAAGTGTACCCAATAAAAATTTATTTTGGTATGCCCATGTTTTTAGTTTTATCATTTACTTTATGAATCTCTCATGTGGACCTACATGCTTTGTTGGTTGGTTCTATTATATGTTTCAGTCTGGTTGAACAGTGGAAATAATGTTTTTATTGTCATAAAGGTGCAAATTTTGTGATTGTTAATTCATAAGCTGAAGGAAAATTATGTTTGTTTGTGCTCAGGGGTCGTCAAAGGCAGGAAATCGTGATTGGATATCACGATTCATGGTCTTCACCTCTGGTGTTTGTTGGATTGCTGGTTCATGGTCGCCGGAGCTTGCTTCGACGGCGGCAAGGGAATTAAGCAACTAGGGTTTTCAGTTTTTTTTTCTTTCTTTTTCGGGCTCAACCCTTGGGTTGGGTTGTTGTGCTAGCCCAATTTTTTGTTTGTGTTTAGTTGTGGGCTTTTGATATGTATGTAAGTTTAATGAAAGTTTACATTTTATAAAAA
>VIEB01000762.1:38633-86185 GCA_006547085.1 Malus baccata | reverse complement strand
TATTTTTTTCAGTCCCTTTTCGCTTCGTTCTCTCCGTCCGTTCTCTCTAGCTATCTCTCTCAGTCTCTCTAGCTATTCTCATTCTCTCCGTCTAAGCAGCAAACCTTCCATAAACTCAACAGCATACCCAGTTTCCTGCAGTTCGAAAGATCTGAGGGGCAGAATCCGAACTTTCAGTGGCGATTTCAAACGACGACCCCTCCTTGTTCCTCTATAGCTTTGCCAGTGGGTGATAGGTCTTGGTAGTCTGGGATGTGGTGTGGTGGTCTGCGTTGGTTAGGGTGGGATGGGTTTGTGCTTTGGGTGGTTGAATCGTGGGAGGCAGATGGGAGGGGAGGGCAATTTTGGTAGAGAAGTTTGATTCCAAATGCTGGCTTTCTTCCGGAATTCAATTACCACCTTCAAGTCAGTATTTGGATTCCAGGAATATGAGGAATCCGATTACTGATTTTGGGTGGAGCCCACTAATTTTTTCATTCCCAAAATTTGATAAACGCCGGAATCACTTGGATGGGAATTCAATTCCCTTTCTTCTACCTCCATTCCAGTTTGGTAAACACGCCACTAGTGTGATCATGGGGCCTGATGTTGACAGGGATTCGCTTCCTTGTCTTACTAAGGTACATGGGACATAATTGTACTAAAGGAAAAATGATGAATCGAGATATTATACATATACTAAAACCCAACAGATTGATACTGTTCATTAACAGTGACCTCTCCGTTGTGCCCTTTGTTTTCCTCATGTTTGGGTATTGTTTTTTAAGTTGTACAGTGATTTACCGCTTTTGCCCTCTTCTTGGTTTTCTTCTCGCCTGTTGGTGATGCTAATCTATAACTAACAATTGAACATTTGTGCTTGTTTAGGGTATAGGTTTCAGCTAAAATGAAATAAAAAAATGTGGTAATGATGCTGTGGTCTTACAAAAAAATATTAAAAAATATGAATGGCACAACAAACAATAAAAAGTTATAAAAACCAAAAACAAAATATTAAAATGTGATAAAAATGCCGGTTGCAAGACAAAAAAATATTAAAAAATGTGAGGTGGTACAGCAAACAATAAATTTTTTTATGTATCATTGCTCTTCTTTCCCGGATTTTCATTGTTGGTTGTGTTCCAGATAAAGCAGTCATCAACTGGGTACCAGATTTTCTTCTGAGCAGTTTCCTATGGATCCTAGAAATCTCGCAATCATGTTCATTTATCGTATATCGTGCGATCAGAAATTATTTAAAATTTAAATTTTAAAATTTAAATATGAATAGTACCTAACGAAAACTGACCGCATGATATAATATGAACCGACAAGATTGCAGGATCTCTAGGATCCCTAGGGAACTGCTCAGGAGAGGATCCTGGTTCATCAACTGGTTTAATTTTAGGGAACTTTAACGAAAAGCTCCCGGTACTGTTCACTTTAACGAAAAACTATATTTTTACACTAAAAAGTCAATCCTGTTACTATTTACTTTACTCTTTATTTTGTCCTTATCATTAAAACTCAAAGTTTTCAAACCCTTTTCATTAGTTTTCCTTTAATTTTATCAATAATAAAACTCAACTGGTTTGTAATGTTCATTAACAGTGTGTGGCCGGTTTTGTCCCTCGCTTGCTTGCTGAGTAATTTTTTGCCCTTTTTTGGAATTGTGCAGTGAGTTAGCCATTTGGCCCTTCTCAGAGCACTTTCAGCGTGGTGAAGGCCCGCTAAGGCTATCTACTATGCTATTGAATAGTAATTGTCATTAATGAATAATAATCGTCTTTTGCATCTTCACTTCTACACGGAATAGTCCTGGTAATTGACAATAAAATATTATTATTATTTTATTTGTAATTTCGGATAAGATTTTTATTTAGGGGATGGATTTGGTGATTTTGGGGTTATCTTCGTCCAAATCCGAAATTCACCCAAACCCAGGTCCAGGTTGCAGGGCCGAAGTCGGAGTCCCTTCGCCTCCCTCCTCGTGCTACTACAACAACCTTAACGACGTTTCCCCTGCCAGCCGCCTTCAACTCCTAGATCTGGAGGTAAATTTGGGGGTGGGATTCGGTGAATTTGGGAGTGGGATTTGTTCAAATCTAAATTCCCCAGACCCAGGTCTCCAAACCCAGAGCCTCCACAAATCCATTTAGATTGCTATTTGGTTTTTGCTCGATTAAATACTGCAATTTGGGCCGGATATGAAGATTCTGCATAATTGTTTTCGTCGAAGCAGGTAGCTGGAGAAGATGGGGAGGATAGACCGATAGAAAAAATATAAAAAAAGCGGCTGGCGTCAGCCCACGTCAGACTGCCTTTAGGTTCTCGGGCCGGCACGAATCCACAAGCCTCTCCCTCGAGCCTGCTCGCCAACCAACTCTGGGCTTCCTCCCTCGGGCAATCAAGCCCTGTTCCACAGCCTGTCCCTTGAGCACGAGCTCTTGCTGAAGCTACTCTTATATCTGGTGCCGCATGTTCGCCATCTTGACGATTTGATATCTCCTAAAACTCAGTGGAAAAAGCACTATTCACCTGGTAGCTGGCACTGTTCATCAACAGTGAAATGCCCAGACTGCGTTGTCCATCATCTGTGGTACTTTGGTTTTCAAAACTCAAACTCGCGGTTACTGTTTATTAACAGTAAAATGGTGAAAAGGCCCCTTCATTTTTTCTTCCTCTTTGTTTTAATGCTGATTTTCTACAACAGTATGACTGTTTTGCCGTTTTGATTCTAGGTATTTGTTTCCTTTTTCTCTCCTGACTTCCCCCTGCATGCTGCTCTGCATCTCTGTCGCCATCTCACCTTCGATCCATGTGGCGCAAAACACAATAAAAAATTATAAATAAATTAGATGCATGCACAATATAATTATTAAAAATTTTGAGAATCCCACCTGTCTCTCATTGCTCTGCCTTTTGGTTATTTTATTTTTTGGTTTTGCTCTTTTTTGGTCTTTCACGCGAGCCTGCAATGGTTTGTGGCACACAACACATTAAAAAATTACAAAAAATTTGGATACATAGACAAAACAATTATTAAAAATTGAGATATTTGTTCCTTTGTCTCTCCTGACTTCCCTCGCATGCTTCCCTGCACCCTGTCATGTCGCCAGTTGTAGGGAGAAGGTGAGAAAAGATTGTGCCACGTGTTGTGTACTTTGTGGGGTTTATTTTGGTTCCTTTTCCGTTTCAGATTAGAGCAGTTTCGCGGGAGGTGGAATAGCCCAGCATCCTGTCTAAAAACAAGGCCAGCACCTGTCAATTTACTTCAGCCCTTCAACTTGACTGGCATCCAGCCCAAGCTGTTCTCTGGGTCAGCCCAAAACAAACTGACCAAGAAGCCGGACTGTTTGTTTGGCTGATGGAGCTAGAATTTCATGTGAGAAGGGGCCTCACAACATGAAAAGTTGTAGTAAATTGCACATTTGGAAAACCAATCAAATTCAGTACAGGGAACTAAAAACATTGTGCCAACTCAAACACTTAAATATGAAGTAAGAGTTAAGCATGAAAGATTTGAAAATATAACAGAAGGGTAAAGAAATGATAAAGAAAAGTTGATAGCAAAATGAGGGGAAGGGAAGTCTGCACTGAAATAAGAGAGATGGAGTGAAAAACGAGGCATGTAAAAGGAAAATAGAGTTTAGATTAAATCTTTTTCCAAGCTTGCAAGCCATTTTTGGGTGAGGTATATAATTTATGTTTTTGTTCTTAAATCTTTTTCCAACAAAATTTTTAATTTTTTTTTTGGTTCTGTTCCGTTTCTAGTTCAAAATTTTTTTCTTGTAAAAATACAAAAAAAAAAAAAGAACAGTAGGGATGATTAATTATTGGGGTTTCCTTTGTCTATTTGGGTTTTTAGTGTGGGTTGTGATTTGGTTGTTTTTTATTTCCAGAGATAAGTTCATGGTTTATGAGTTTGGATTTTTAGTGTGGGTGTATGATTTGGTTGTTTTTTATTTTAGGAAACGTTGCGGTTCGAATTTTAGGGTTTTTGTATAGAAGTTTGCAAGCCCTTTCTGATTAAGGTATATAATTTATGTTCCTCCTCTTAAATATTTTGTTGAACAAAATTAAAATTTTTTTTGGGTCGTGTTTCGTTTGTGGATCTATTTTTTGTAAAAAAAAAAATGGTGATAATTAATTTTGGGGGTGTGTTGTATATGGATTTTTAGTGTGGGTATATGATTTGGTTCTTTTTTATTTTCAGGAAGCAGTGGCCATCGTTTTTTGCCGCTTTTGTATGTACGGTTCCAGATGTTTGAGGTATAAAATCCTAAAATTGTTCACCTTAAACAGACAGCGGCGTGCATATGTAGTTTATAATCGAATAATCAACCTCTCATCACTAAATTAACGTTTAAATTTGTTTTTCATTTAGTTCACAAATGAATCAACCAAATTTTCATGCCATATTGATACGAAATTATAAAGCAATGTTGACCATATTTTTTTTTTCGTTCTTTTGAGATGTATTATTCATTTATATCATAGATGATGAAGAATAAAAGAAATTAAATGCCGCTTTGGATGATAAGTTGATGTTGATGACAAGTACTATTGATGATACCAACTGTTTCTCATCTGTTCTAATGCTGCAGGTATGTATATTATGCAACAAGTCTTCTATCAGTTTGTTAATATCCATAACCAATACAGGTTTTCAAACACTTACACAGGTTTGTATTTCAGTTAAAAAATTCTAGGAAAAACAAAAGGAGGTTGAGCCCATCTACATAGTGAGTCGAAAGAAAAATTAAACTCAACAACTAGTGAATGAGAACGTGTCTGATGATATATAGGAAATGAACACATATAAGGTAACGTCACAAGGATTTCAGTATGAATTATTCATTGTCATACTGATTAATGCTTTTAAACCAATCGAAAAAAAACCTGGTGCTAGATTAAATATTCAATTTAATCCCTTGAGTGTACTTTTATCAAAATTTACATTCAATTTTTGTTATTTAATGTGTATTTTTATTTAATCTCTCCATATTAAATTTTAATTTTATTAATATGCACATATTTAGTTTTTTTTTTAATTAGAAATGAATGTAAATGAGAAAATATTAAAAAAATTTGTGATACAAAAATATATAAATGCATAAGTGTTCAGAAATGATTGTGCCAAAATATATAAAATTGATTTTTTTGTACTGAAATATTTGTACTTACATGATTGTACCGAAATATATTATAATGAACCTAAATGTATGTAATGAAATGTATTATATTGAATTAATGTACCTAAATGTCAATACCGAAATGTATGTACCTAATGTCAATACCGAAAATGTATGTACCTAAATATCAATACCAAAATGTATGTACCTAAATGTATTTACCAAAATATAATAATTGAATTAATGTACCTAAAAGTCGATACTCAAATGTGTGTACCAAAGTGTACGTAACGAAATACATTATATTGACCGAAATGCATTATATTGAATCAATGTAACTACATGTTTGTACCGATGGATATACCAAAATATTCAAATGTATTAATGTACCTAAATAAAGAACATACAAAACTGTTATCGGAATATATATTGTAAAAAAATTAGTTGCCTAAATGTAGACATTAAAATATATTATGATGAATGAAATAAAAATTAAATTTAAATGTAATTAATACATTAAAATAAAAATAAATGGATAAAATAAAACATCAAAATACAACTAATAAATGATATGATTAAATGTGCTAGGGACTAAAATTGGATTTTAATCTTACATATGGTTATAATCTCAAACTCATCTTTTTTAAGGATTAAAATGAAGTTTTCTATTATTATTATTAAATTTTGGAAAAATAATCGCTTATCATAACCTTCTCACAATACTAAATAGCAGGGAGATGAAAAATATAGAGTTATCCATTTGATTGCATGTTTGCTTTGGAGATTTTGGATAACAGTCATGAATTATGGTGTTAGTGCATCTCTATTTTTTTTTCTTCACATTTCTGCATACTGTTTATAGCTAAATGATTTTTATTTGGGTCTTCCAAATTTTTTAACTATTACTCCGATGAAGTTTTATTAATTTTTGATTCATTGGTTTCAAGTATGGCCGTTGACTATGTGAATTTTAAGTTTTGCACAGTTAAGTGACTAGACGGTAATGTTTCATTTCTCTTTCTCCTTTCTTATTTTCTCAGCCATGAGTCTTAATGAGCTACGATTGACTAAGAATTTGTTAATCATTTTAACACGTATGAGATAAGATATTTAATTTTTATGATACATTTCTAATTTTTGCAAATTACTTGATTTACTATTGTTATATGGTTTACAGAATTTTATGTTAAGTGTGTCACTATATTGTTGTAATAGTTAAATTGGATGTAATATGAAGTGTTGAGATAAAACTAGGCACAACTAATTATCTTTCACTTCTTGAGATAGTCATTGTTTGATTTAGCCCATAACTGATAAATCTTTAATTATAATTGGTTTTTTTAGTTTACTTGGATCAGAACTAATAACCGTATAAAAAGGCAGTAAAAATTGAAGTCTGCCTGTTCTGATGACAACTGATAAATATACAGGTCTATATTGGTTGATGAAAAGGTGAGCAATCATTACTTAATGATCTTAAGTAATAAATACTTAGTATTGCTCATTGAAAATTTGTTAATTGTTTCAATGCATATGATCTAACGTTTCTGCTTTCTGTAATAAACACTATCTAGGATCTTTCTTTTTTTGGTCTAAATCACTATCTGGGATCTGTTTGTCATCATTAGACATTGCTTGATTTTGTATTGTCAAATGATTTATATTTTCATAATCACTGTGTCTGTATAGTATATGGATTTTTTTTTAAATAATATTTAGTGTTCTATTCTTTGTATTAGATCTTTTTATACTTAAACAACTTTTTTAAAGTGTTAATTAAAGTGGTTAATTGATAGTTACTGTTTGCCTATGCATATTCTTGCGTAGTATTTACTATGCACATGCATATTCATGTTATGCTACACACTTATTCACAGGATAAAGGATAAAGGTCGTACCCAGTGCACAAGGCTCCCGCTTTACGCAGGGTCTAGGAGAGGTGAATGTCGGCTAGCCTTACCCCCATTTATGGAGAGGCTGCTCCCAGGTCTCGAACCCGAGACCTACCGCTCATGGACGAAGGCATTTGCCATCGCACCAAGTGACAATCAATATAAACTTATATGAATTTTGATATATGATTGTCCAGTGTCTGACTTAAAGCTAAATGAGGTTTTTGAGTTTGTTGAAATCTTCACTTTCGATTCAGAGTTTAAAGAGGACAAGGGATGAATCAGATGATTTCACACATGGTTTTAGCAAAGATAAGCAACGGGTAATCGTTAGTGAAGGTGACAGCAGCCGAATACTGGGCATACAGGGCCTCCTTCATGTTCACCTCAGCAAACTGGCTTTGATATTTGTCAGCATCCGGCATACAAAAGATAATATACGTGATGTGTATGCATACTATTTACGTATAAAAGTATGTCAATAGATTTGGTGGTAGTCTTATTTACATACAAAGGATAAATACTCAATGTGTATGCACACAATATTTATATAACAATAGATTTACCATATTGTCCTATTTGTACAGCAAACGTCTCTTTGACCGTCGGACTAGTGAAATTTAAGAGATCTGTCAATTGGCCCTTTACTTTGATTGCAC
This sequence comes from Malus baccata, assembly GCA_006547085.1. NCBI lineage: Eukaryota > Viridiplantae > Streptophyta > Magnoliopsida > Rosales > Rosaceae > Malus > Malus baccata. The sequence continues at coordinate 78,520 of VIEB01000762.1, read as the reverse complement.
ACTGCATCAAGTTAAAGCTCGCACCAACAGGAGAAAGATACCATGCTACATCTTATTTGTGTACCACAGATACAGTCAAGCAGTTGGGATTTCTGCCATCTTCAATAAGGAAAATTGCAGCTTCTGGGACATGAGAAACGAGGAAAAAAAATAGTTGGACTCTATAATGTGTATTTGCTTAATGGTAAATCTGTGGTGCAACTATAAATAACAGCGGTGCCTTGAGGTGCAATTATAAAATTACAGTAGAAATATAAACTTGCAATTCAAGTCTATGCACCTGGTAGAATTTAAAATGTTTACCTATTAATCGTCTACCATTAAGCTGCTAAACTCCAATTCCACCAAAACGAACACTACTGTTCCCCTTGGCATCAAATGAAAGCTGCATATGAAATCAACGTCGTATAGTATTATAACATTTAACCATATTGATGATGTTGAAGTGAATAATTAAAATGAAGAGTAAACTATATTGATGGTGTATTTGTTCCCAATTTTGCAGTTCCTTGAGAAGTGTATGTATTGAAATATAAAAAGCTAAATATAGAGAAACTATACATTACATGACACAGAAAAAGCGCCACTTTGTAATCATTTTCATATATAACTGGGAGAATTTACCCAAGAAATGGGTAAAAAAATAATGGAAAGATGAGAACATGAGAATAGGACTGATACCAATATGGACTACCCATTCCAAAGTAGTATTTTAGTATTACTGCTTATTCTAATAAGTAATGATAAACAAATCACTGTATTTCCCAAAACAACAAATTAGAACAGAATGTAATCAAATAACATCGTAATGTCAAAGGGATGTCCTCCACCACTCAAACTCTCCACATCAAAATTGAAAATTTCATTGCTTTCAAACAACAACAAAAAAAAAAAAAAAGCTGAAAAGAGAGTAAAATAGAAAATCAACTTAATTCCGAAAAAAATCCAGAGACACACTGCAGGACTCCGTGGTTGTTATAAGTGCATTGTATATGAAGACTATTGTTGCTAATCTAGAAATCCAGGATTGGGTGTAGCTAGTGTACTTGACATAGAGAAGGAGTAATCCACCCTTATTGAAAAAAGGCCGTACATGTAGTTTGTGTAGACTACAAAACCTTTTTGAGTGGTGGATTATGTGGAAATTTATTTGATGATAATATAAAAATCTTCTGGACTGTGCATACTAAAATGAGAGATTGCGAAGGTGTAGAGATGAGCCAAGTATTAACAGAACCCAAACAGTTTTGACACTTTCTATGTATGCTTTATACACACACACACACACACACACATACTACAGACATATCAATTTAATACATGTCTGCAATTGGGAACGACTTGCACAATTCAAATGGATCAATTCTGCAATGGAAATATCGATGGCAACCAAGTTAGTAAATTTAGTATTAAAGTTTCAAAGTTCTTACCCAAGTTTGACCAAATTCCAGCTTGTCCACAACAATTTCAGTTCGTACAGCCTCAGATGACCATCACGAAGACAAACACGCAACACGAAATGAATCAATTACCTAAAATTTTATAATTATAAGCATTAAATGGCAAAGGGTGTTGAATATATCACGTGAACTTAAGATTTTCTTGGTCTTGGTTGTTGGCATAATTGCTGGTGTATGCCTATAAGTGAAGGCAATATTCATGCATTGTATAAGCATCTGGAGGAGAACACAGAGGAGAGAGAACAGAGAGTGAGAGTGAGAGTGAGAAACTCTTCGGGTAGAGTGAGCTTTTGGGAAAATTTTGTGAGTGGGTGTACAAGGGATTCGGGTTTGGGTTATGTCAATTTAACTCAAGTGTATCTTGTACTAGTTATTCTCATAGTGAAAGCAATATCTCTCCAGGGACGTAGGCAGGATTTTGCCGAACCTCATAAATCTCTCGGTGTCCTTATTGCTTGTAATTTATTCTGTTCAACTGTGAGTTTGTATTTTGGTGAGGTTGTAATCGGAATCTCGTACTGATAGGCCAAAGCACAACACACTTGCCCCCTAATAAGGTATTGGTTCGTCTTGCATTTATGAAATTGTTGGTCTCCATTTATAAGAAAAGACTAAATCTTGCATGTTTTGTTTTGTACAGCTTGTTTGTTTGTACTTGTTATTGGACTATATATTGTTTCACATTTTTCCCTTGGTGCAGGTACCACGTCTCCACTGCTTTATTCACAGGAAACTTGTAGCTCACGACTTCCTTCCTTGTTCCCCTACAATCGAGGTGATTTTGTGCTCATTATGGTCTCATATTTCCTCAAACAAAGGACTTCTATGCCTGTCTGCGTGTGTATATGCTAACCTGGGATCTGTCAATTTCCCCCTTCCGCATTCTTCCCTTAATTACGTAGATATTGTGTTTGACAATGCTATTACTGTCTATCTTATAGCCAAAGCCCAACTTGGTGAAAGAGATCAGGGAATCTCTCTTAAGGCATCTTACCGCTGTTGTTGGTAATGATGGCATAGCTGCTAATTTCATGCTGTTGCATCTCTTGTCCAAGGTAAATGGTCCTTCTCATATCAAAATTTTCGGTGTTGGATCCACATGATGATGCTTTAACATTTTTTTTGTTTCATCGTGTCGTTTGATTCGTGTATTATTTCAGTCCCTTATATGAAGATTATCTCAGCTTGGCCTTGCTCTCAAGAATCTTTTACCTTTCACACAATGTATATCCCTAACAGTGGATTATCTCAAGTCTCAACACTGCTTCCCTTGCGCCAAGAAAGGATTAAGAGACCAGCAGGTAATGAGATTTCTAAGTCTGTACCTTAGTGTCAGTTTTGTTCTAGTTTTTAACTTTTCACATTGCTCAAGGCTGATAACCGGAGCCCTGCAGCTGGCTGAGGGTTCACACATGATATTTGATGAGACCCGGTCGGAAGCTGGCATTCTTAACTCTGTTGGGGTTGAAAATGCAAGATTGCTTAAAACTTTAATAGAGTTGCAAAAGGTGATTTTTCTATTCTATTATACATGCGTCAGTTTATAGCACCGAAATGCACACTGAGGATCATTGCCACATTCGATTGAGCCAGAAATACAGAAGGTAAGAGTTGCTTTGGATGATTTTATACCCTGAAGTTGCTACTTCAATAGAGTTAGGAACTTAGGATTACTAATTTAGTTCAGAAATGTTTTTCTCCATGTACGATAAAATGATGGATCCTCCTCTAGCTTATGTTGTTGTCTGAAACCTTACAGGTGATAGAAAATGACTTGGTTGAGGCAAGGCAGGAAGATAGGACACTGGGAACCCAAGATTTCAGCAGGTTGGGGACTGAAAGATATGCAAAATGTTCTTTCTTCTTTCGAGATTAGTTAGTCATTCATTATTTTCTTGCTTGTGCTTGCAGATTGCTTACAATGGGTCGATTGATGTCTATGAGTTTCGGTGAAACCTCCCTATCATTAGAACACTGGCAGATGGTCAAGGAACTCGAGAGGTTACGAAGAGAGAGACTCAAGTGAATGTACTATTCACCACTGAGATTTGTTGTTACCGGCCACAGGTGCAGATGTTTTTGTAAGAAAATATTGTGCCATTAATGTTAACATGCTCTGCCAATTTACATCAAATTTCATACTCTTCAAACTCTGGAGTGGACCCTTTTTGTCTGGTTTACTGAAATACCTCTTTAGGTTTTCTGATCGAATGAGGAGTAACACTAACTTTCTTCAAAACTTAATATGTTGATGTCCAAAATCGGATCAACAATGTTAAAACCGCTAAACGCAAGTGTTAACGTCGATCACCCAATACTATTCAAGTTCCGCACACAAACGATGATACGACCCAATTCTCAATTTCCTTAATCAACTTGCAAGTAACACAGAGGATAGAGAGGGAGGGGGAAGGAAGAGAGAGAGCGGAGCTCTTGAATATTATTTGTTTATATTTCTGTTTTTGTAAATTCTGATCTGCCACATTTGAGGGAGCCGGGCTCCTTTTATACAGACTCTACTTCTTAAAACGCCAATTGGCATATTTAACAATTCTTAACAATTCAATTAAAGCATAAACCTCAATTATATTTTGGGTTCATAACAAACGAATTATATTCAAACCGTCTTGAGAACCTGTCTACCATACAGGTAGAGAGATTTCACAGGCCATCTTATTTCTCATGTCAATCACTTTGGTTTAAAGCACGAGTACGCATGATCATTTTTTTAGAGTATCGATAACAGTTTTTAAAAACAAAAATTAGTGAAACAAGTAAGTCTCGTACTAAACTAAAGCATATAATTTTTTTTTTTTTTTGAACAAACGATATTATCCATACTAATGGAAATGAGGTGGGCTTAGCCTCACAATGGACTAATAATAATGTGGTTCAAATTCGTCTTTGGCGAAAATCGAACATAAAACCTCTCATTTATAAGTAAAAATGAACATCACTAGACCGTAGTAATAAGTGGCAACCAAAGTATATATAATTAAGAGGGAAGTACAATTTTGCCCCAACTGGGTTCAGTACCTACTTTAGGGTATGAGTAATAAAATCTGCATACCACATCCAAAGATAAAAAATGCATCGTCAAATTTGGAAACAATAGTACTTGTGTTCCTCTCATAGAAGAACTTACATGTCCCTCTATTTACGATTAACAAATTTTTAATAAACTAACTATATTTTTTTTTTGAGGGATTTAATAAACTAACTATAAACTCACAATATCCTCACTATGTATAAATATATAATATTATTATTTATATATATAGGACTAGCGGGTGCCAGTTAATTAGCCACCTCAGCAATCAGTTGCCTCTTCTAAAACTACCCCCCAACTCTCCTCTTCCCATCCACGTACAAATTACCATATACAATTCACCCTTCAACATTCACCATTCACCATTCACCACACTTTTTAACTGTTTTACCGCCGGAGGAGTCTCAGAATTGACTGCCCTCAAATGTTTGTCCGAACTGCCAGTTTCCCGGCGCAACATTGATGGCGGTGAGAGTTCTGCCGTCGCTGGTGGTGACCTGGAAGGAGAGGCTCTGGCCGTTGAGGTAAGAGTTGCTCTGCCAGTTCTGGCCCCAGTTTCTTGACATGGCTTGCCACCCTGACTTGGAACCCTTGATCGACACAGAGTGGACGTCTCCTGCTCCACCGACGTTGGTGATCAAAACCAAGTTGAAGTAAGAGTGGCCGTTGATTGTGAACCTTATTCCTCCCTTCTTCACACACGAAACCCTACAAAAATACCAGCACATGCATGTCAGTGTCACCACCCTCACAAAATATTAGTAACTTTCAACAACAAAACAAATAAATTATTATGTGTGACCATCCCACGTGACTTTCGCGACAAAAAATCAAATGTAACAGTTGTATATCGTCTTTTTCGTGTCCCACGTGACGTGGTGAGCAGATGGGTGAGGTAGAAAGAGTGTATGCAAGTGTTTCCATACAAAGGAGATACTATTGTGAGTCGGTGACAATGTTTTAGCGACGTCAATCACACATTTTCATGCAAAAAGGTTCAGATGCATGGCGTTGTGTGATTGACTTTATATACTCCCATATTAGCATTTCCGTTGTAGGTAAACTTCAAGGTCAAATGTAAGAGTCGCACAGAAAAATTACCGAGGCAGTTTAAGTTAATGTTGTTTTTACCTTCTGAAGGAGACAGGGACAATTCCAGCTCTGTATTGGGCAATTTTCAAGAAAGCAGGCTCAGCCAAATCAAAGTGCTGCAGAGGAGGGTTGCACCAGCCACCATTGTCGTTGGCCTGCGCAAAGTTGGGAGGGCAGAAGTTGGTGGCGGTGACGATGATGCTGCCGGGGAGGCACCATTTGGGGTCACTGCCACATTTCATCTCATAGCAAGACCCGCAGCTCAAGCCATTGTTGAAGAGAGCTGTGCTCAGTGCTGCAGTGTTGGTTCCGTACCCTTGGCTGTACAAGTTCCCATATCCACAAGCACCTCCTGCAATATCCAAATATAAAACCCCATCAACATTCATGCTAAAAAATATTTACCATCTTGCATCTTGGGATTTTGGTTTTTTTCCGTATAATTGATATCCTACTTTAAACTAATCTAAATTGCAGCGAGACAAATTTTGAAGTCAGGTTTATAGAGAGAGTCTATTTGCTCTAATCAATGTGTGACTATGTCCACGTCTGTGGGATTTGGGTTTAACATATTGAAGCTCAAATTACAGTAAAGTTTTTACCTTTACCACATGAAGTTACCCTAAAGTGAAAAATAAAGTGAGTTGGGACTTACCCATTGTGCCAGAGGCATCACCACCACCATAAAATGTGGCATGGCCACCCTCCCATCCACCTCCATAGTCACCAAAAGTACCTTGAAGACATAGATTGAGGACAAAGAACAGAAGAGCAAAGGTGGAGTGAGAAGTAAAAGCCATTGTTTGTGTTTTTAGAGAGAGAAACTAAGGAGAGAGAGGATGAGGAGGAAGTATTGAGTGCAAAGTGAGAGGTGAGTTGTTGCATTGGGGATGGATTTGGGGTTTGCTTATATAGGAGAGTTGAAGGCATTTGGGGTTGTGTGTGATGGGGCAGAGGCAGTCTGACCAGAAAGAGACAAGTTTAGCACAATGTTGATCACCTTTTAGAGAGAGAGAGAGAGAGAGAGAGAGAGAGAGAGAGAGAGAGCCACATAACACAGATTCGTATTTTCAGGTCATGTTACAAGAATCGATGTGCACATGCAAATGTTCCAGTTAGACTTACCAACTGCTAAGCTCGATGACCCTACCTGCACATGCATTTCTCAACCGTTTTCTACAACTACAAATTACTTGTTGAAATTGGTATTTTCTTCTTCTTCCTAATTTGCCTGAAGTTACGGAGATTAATTAACCAACAACCTTATCCCTTCAATTTGGGGTGTTTAGGTTCGATCACAAGTCCAGTTTGGTGGCTTTGGAAATGAGAGAATCTTGGTTTTCTTAAGTTTGCGTTCTTACGTTTATAAACTCAGTCTGTAAACATGAACTTGTAACTAAAAAGGTCAATACATATGTTAAGTCAAGTGGGTGAGATATTCACCATTACGTTCTGATAAAGTCAAATTAAACATGTGTTGCTTCCTCATGTTAATAGGGTGACCTCGCCCTTATAAGTGGGTAGCAAATCATTTTCAAAGAGAGATGAACGCATGAGATATACAACCCGTTGCAAGATAGATAAAACCTGTATTATAATTTAAACATGTTTTAAACGTCATGATAATTTAAACAGAGATCCACTCCAGATTTTACAATCCGAGCCCCAGGGACCAAGCAATTTGGAGCACTTAAATTGAATATGACGATCCCTATTAACTCATTCGGTAATCACACAAATCAAGAGCTCTGATTTCTCTTTCACACAAGCCAAAGGCTAGAATTTCTTGATTCTTAAACTCTAAACACAAAATCAAGAGAGAATTCATATTGGATTTGCTTGGTACCCTTTCTAAAAGACCCCAAAAAAACATCATTTGCAGAATGCACTGACCATTGTTGTACGGTGCAGAGGATCTACTAGAAAATCCGACATGAAAATCATTACCATCTTTACGGGATGCTCGAACAATATCAGTTCCCACGTGTGTTGATAATTTGAAGAGATTGAGAAGAATCTGTTGAAGTGTTAATATGCTTGATTTGTAAGACATTAGTCAAGTTAATTAAACAACTGAATCTACTAATCTAGTTCATTTCTTCCAATAAATTTTAAATAATTAGAGGCGAGTCATCGAATCGTTAGGAAAATGAAAAACCAAAGAGTAGATAGATGATCTGGAATAATTTGTCGGTTGAAATTATGAACATTATTAAGAAAGAGTAATTGTCAACCCAACCAATTATGGTTCATATATAATTCTCAACCTTACACGTTTGTTGCCTTCAGGACGACGAAATTAAGAAATTAAAATATGATTAGCTTGTTTTCTGTTGACAATGTAATCGTATCATCAAGATTACGAGAGTACGTGGATGACAATTATTTTAAAGCATATGCTTTTTGGTATGTCGGGGTAAAAATGGTGGGTTAAGTCGGGTATAAGGTTGGCGTACTGTGTTAGACTCTATTAATCGTGTAGAACAGAAAATACGTGCAACGATTTGTGAAGAATGTCAGGTTATGCGATGTGTGACTCCGCCTAGGCCGCGTCTAAGCTTTGGGCAGCTGGCCACCATCCTGATCAATCTTTAGGTTTTTGAAAATTAAGAAAGAGCGTCTAAACCTGCCTAGCCCGTCTAGTCCCACCTAAGCACCCACTATTACATCCCGACTCCACTGTAGCACGATATTGTCCGTTTTGAGCCACGTCCTCACGGATTTGTTCTTGGGCAAGAGAACCTCACTACCCAAAACGCGTTATGCTAGAAAGAGAGGGGCATGTACATATAAGGCCAGGGACCAACCCTCCCCTCGCCGATGTGGGATTCTACACCCGCCTAGGTCGCAACTCTCACTTAAACATAAAGTAGAGCCATGGAAGCAACCTTCGAGACCCCTTGGAGATGGTGGGGCGACCCCTGGTGCGACCCCGTTGCCGTTGGAGTCGTCGGTTTTCTGGGCAGGAGGACGAACGAAGAAGACGAAGGCGCTGTGCGCCAGTTTTGATTTTGAAAAATCCTGGGCAAAACGACGTCGTTTTGGCCCAGGAAATTTTTTTAAATGACCTGGCCAAAACGACGTCGTTTTGGGCCAGGCCGAAAAAAAAAAAAAAAAAAAAAATTCCCACCGTGTCCCCCCCCATCCCAGCCCTTCCTACCCGATCCCTATGCAATTAAAAGCCCCAAATTTTCATCCTTCAACCCTAACTCAATCCCCCCAAATCCTCAACTCCTCTCCTCCATAGCTGCTGCCGCCCCCAACGTGAACTCCATCTCCTCCCTCCTCTGCTGGCGGCTCCAACTCCATCTCCTCCATAGCATTAAGTTGACGTTTTCAAAAAGGAAAAATGGGCTGTCAATACCCAGGTTTAAATTTTTATATTCAAGATGGGGAAAAGCAAAGAATAAAATATGGTCTCTGTTTGTGAGTCTCTTGCTAATGTGAGTGATGGAAGGTGTTTGCAATGCTTTTCTGACCGTTGGAGGTGTTTGCATTGCTATCATCAAAGCAATGCCAGACATTTACAAATGTAAGCCACCCATATAACTTGACAGCACGTTAAGCGCGTTAAGCCACGTGTGTTTGGTTAGGGGATTTCTTTGATGATAGCAATGTACGTAGTTTGGGGATGTCTGGCATTGCTTTCTAGTTTTTTTATTATGAAACCATCCAATTCATTACATGAGATTTTTATTTTTATTTTTGAAAAATTAGATATAATTATTCAAAATATCTTAAGTTATATGGCATATATGCTTAATGTGTTTCTAAATTTTAGACTTGTTAGATATTTTTTTTGTACGTTCAGGACCTTTGAACAAGGATTTTGGAGTAGCTAGTCGCGCTATCCCAATGAAATGACGATATGCATGCCGTTTCTGTTAAAAAAAAATTTCGCGCTACGCGCGCTATCCTTATTGAACTTTTACACTGTGACCCCTTGGGGTAAAATTCCTGGATCCGCCACTGCACGCACGTACGCCCCAGATAAATAAGCACAAGAATAAATAAACCCTAAACGGTCTAACACTAGGCCGAATACCGTTACACACGAAGTCTTCGTGCTTAAAAAATGCTTACCATCTAAGAGTGATTTGCTTAAGATCATTTCAGCTTTGCATGAGCAATCTACGAATGTGTCTGATATTGGACTTATCATGGAAGATACTAAGGCTTTGTTTGGCAGATCGGATAGGACTAGTTATACGGACGCTGGTGTTTGGCGTTCACTCGTACTAAATAAGCGTCGGATTAATTTAACCGGTCTGTTTATTTAACACGGTATATGCCAGATTAATAAAACCAACCAAAAGGCTCGGATTATTAATCGGCCCTCTCTCTCGCCTTCTCTCGGCCCTCTCTCTCTCTCTCTCGACGTCATCGTCCTTCCCGTCACCTTCTCTCAACCTTCTCTCTCTCTCTCTCTCTCTCTCTCTCTCTCTCTCGGCGTCATCGTCCTCCCCATCACCTTCTCTCACCATCGCCGTCCTCCTCGTCGCTTTCTCTCGCCGTCGTTTTCTGTCGCCGTCGCTTTCTCTCGCCATCTCTGCTTTCCTAGTCCTCGTCGTCCTCTCCTTGTGGCCTTCCTCATCGTCTACTCGCAGTCTTCCCCTGCAACTGGATCTTGCAAAGAAACATGGTGGTGGTGGAGAGACGATTCCAATTTGGGATTCTTCCGCAACTGGCTGTTTGAATTTATTTGGGATTCTTCTGCAGTTGGGGAAAAAGAAGGGAGAGAAAGGGAGGGAGTTTGGGGGTGCGACAAAGAGATATGGGGAACAAGTATTTGGGATTCTTCTACAGTCGGGGAAGAAGAAGAAGGGAGAGAGAGGGAGGGAGTTTGAGGGGTGAGGCGGAGAGATTGGGAACAAAAGTGATGGTTTCTATTTTTTTTTTTTTTTTAAGTTTAATTCCTCATATCCGGTATAAAATCAAACACAGTATAAATAATACGGTTATTAATCTGATACTGCACCAAACGTCCGACTAATTTAGTCAGTACTATCTGATGGCTATTTATCATATCCGACAGAAATAGTCAGTACAGTCCGACCTGCCAAACGAGGCCTTAAGCATCGTTTGACAGCTCGGACTGTACTGACTATTTCTGTCGGATATGATAAACAGTCACCGGATAGTACTGACTAAATTAGTCGGACGTTTGGTGCAGTATCGGACTATTGACCATATTATTTATACTGTGTTTGGTATTATATCCGATAGGATAATCAAACTTAAAATAAAATTAAAAAAACAAAAATCATCTCTTTTCCCAGATCTTTCCGCCGCAACCCCCAAATCCCTCCCTCTCTCCATTCTTCTTCTTCGTCTGCTCCGCCATTTTCAGCACCACCATCGACAACTCCAGCTACAACTTCTCCAAATCCTCCACCTTCTCCTCCGTCGCCTCCCTCAAATCCTTTAAATCCTTTAAATCACTTCTCTTAAATCCTCCACCTTCTTCCCCACCTGATATGTCGTCGTCTCCTCCTCCTTCCACATCACCTACAGTGTCTCGCAGCTGCAATCGGCGGCGGAAGCTGTAAACGGCAGTGGCGGAGAAGATGCAGGGAGATCCGGTAGCCAGAAGAAGTTGCGATGCTCACTGTCACAGACCTCCCCTTCTTCTCTGCACATCAGCTTCTCTTCTTCTCTGCACCTCACTGTCACAGACCTGCACCTCATGGGCAGATCGACGTCGGCGAGATGAGGTGACGGCTATAGGAGAACGATGACGACGAGATGGATGATGGCGAAAACGACGACGGGACAACGGCGAGAGGAGGTGTACGTCGTGGAGAACAAAATGCGAGAGAGAGGAAAGGGAACCGGACTAATAATCCACTCCTTTTGGAAGGGTTTATTAAGAAGGTGTATACCCGACTATCCTATCCGACTGCTTAAATTAATTCGGCGACTATTTAGTACGAGAGGACACCAAACGGTCGGGCCCGTACTATTAGTCATATCCGATCCCTTATACGGCGTGCCAAACGAGGCCTAAGTGTTTACTGTAATAGGTTGCTGAAGCTTTTGCTTGTTTTAGGTTCGAATCTAAATTATGAGTTTGTAACCAATTTATTCTCTTCACTCCTTGGTGTAAGTATAGCAAGGAAAAAAAAAAAAGGAAATTTTATTTAAACCTATGCAACCTCTTTTTACACCCAATTTAAAATTTTGAATGTTAATTGTCTATTTTATCCTATTGCATAATTACTATAGTACAAAATGAAATTAATAATAAAACTCAAATTTATCAATAAACCCAAAACCCCATTTTCTCTCCATCTTCTTAGTCTTCTTCTTCGATTTCAATCTTACATCTGTTGAAGAATCAATGAAGGGTGGTGGTAGAGATGTAAAAAAACACGTAAGGAAGGGCACGCACAATAGAAACTAAAAATAAAGAATGATATGTAGTTGTTTTTACTTTCAAGAATTTATTTCATTCTTCTTTATTTTTTTCTCTCTCTCCCATCGCCCTTTAAAGTTCCTTCATGTATGAAGAATACACTTGTAAAGGGCATGTAGTTGCGTTCATCCTTGCAGGCGGAGTCATGTGGTTGAATCCTCGTGGTTGTTTTATTCTTTATCAAGACCATCGTTATTGAAAAGATCTTCATCTTTCTGGAAATGTCAGATACATGTTGTAGATGGCTCTTCACATGCTAGAATTTGAGTTTGATGTTGTTCGTCTGGAATTGGAACTGTTTAGCCCTGAAATTGTTGAAAAGCCTTATGTAGTTACATTTAACAAAATGGACCTTCCAGATGCATATGAAAACTGGTCATCATTCAAAGAAAATTTAGAAGCTCGTGGGATTCGTGTTTTTGCATGAGTGCAGAAAAAAGAGAGGGTAGTCATGAAGTGAGCTCTGCTGCTTATGAGCTTCTACGAGAAAATAAAGTGGCCGAGGAGGAGTTCCCAAGTCTATTTACTTTATTTATTTTTTTGTATTAAAAAGGTTTCTGAATCTAAATGCATACATATATTATCTTGTGGATTGAATTAGGTTTATGGGATATATTAGGTATTAAATTTGGGTTTAAAGAGATATTAATAATTTAGTTAAAAATTAAATGGGTGCAAAAAGTAAGTTGGATGTATAAATAGGTTAGATGGGTTTAAATAAAATTTTCCAAAAAAAAATCTTACTCAAATAGTCAAATTGCTATATAATGATTATCTTAAAGTGTCAATAACACCGTCTTTTAACAGTTTATATATCTTTTATCCTCGTTTTCTCTTTTGACCAAAGGTAGAAAGAGCTCAAATTGAGGTCCACAAAAAGGCATGTGGATGTTGTCCAAATGTCGAGCGTGGAGGACCCATGCAAGTGCCCTTCACTTGGGGTTGTCTACCTAATTTAGTCGCCCACCTATGAACAATCCCAATTGCATGAAACTGAAATCCCAAAACAAAGGTAATGGACCCATTTGGTCATTGGCAAGAAGGATTTGAGTGGTCAAATTTTTAGGGTAGTTAATAACATGGTCTGTTGTAGCAGCGACAACTAGTCCCACATGTATTGCCACCTTCCAATTTAGGGCAAAGATTGTTCAAACTACAAGGTCTCATCCAACACCAGGCATGTGAATTTAGTGGATAACTTGTAGTGTAGGCCATTGCAAACCTAGTGACATGTTACCTGTGTCTGGTGTCATAAAACCTCTGCCTTTTATGTTATATAAAACGATGTTGATATAGGTCTTGGGCTAGTGATACTTCTTTTTCATGTACCGAAAGAGATTCAAAGCTCAAATTCTTAGAAGCAGGTCCTCTCGGAGCAAAAGAAACATGATGTTGCAAATCTCCCCCTCCGTCGCTCTCTCCTCCTCTCTCCACAAAACCCTACCATTGCAAAAGCCGCCTCCTTTTTCGCCACTGCAGTCATCGATTTTGTCGATGACTAAGCCGAACTCTAGCGATTCCAATCGATCCTGCTCTGGCTTCTGCTCCCGTAGCGCAAATCGGCACAAATTGAAGCTTATGTGCTTCATTGGTGATTGCAGAGGGGAAGGAGACGACGAATTGCGCTGCTGCTGCCCGCAATCTAGATGACGGGCTTAACCTTTCCTATTTTCCATTTTTCTTTTTGATAACTAATCATGGGCTAATGAAGCCTATAAATTATTTGTTAATGTATCCGTTGGGGACGGAGAGGAGAAAGTCTTGTGTCCAAACAACGAATATGACACCACACACAAGGGAGGGACCATTGGCCACATATACCCATTGGTCCTTTGCACCCAAAAAACGGGTGGGAGTGGAAGGCAAGGGAAGGACCATTGGCCACATATACCCGTTGGTCCCTTGCACCCAAAAAACGGGTGGGAGTGGATCCTTCCACAATTTCGACAAAGCCATGGGCTGTGGGAGTTCAAAACCCAACACAGAATTCGTGAGTTAGAAAAGTAAAATTAACAATTGTTCGAGTCAGGCTAATGTTTCGTAGCGTTATACGATAGATCGGTGGTTAAAAATCAGACTGCATTTCTCACCAGGAAGGGAAGAAGGAAAAAAAAAACATCAATTGTTGTTACATCAAAAGCAAGTTAATATAATTTGAGAGCGACAACGGATGAACAACACAACACAGATTTCCACAGCATGTCAAATTATCTATGGTTACAAACGAGGAGAATACATGGGGGGAAGGGGGATCCCCAGCATGACGAGCTGCATCTCTTAAAATCACCGGGAAGTGGGAACAACACTCTATTCCCACATAAGCAGCCCGAACGAATGAATTTGGAATTCAATAAGCATTCATGAACAACTTACGGCCTAAAGCAGCTACCAAAATTTTTGGGAGCAATCAATTCAAAGAATCAAAGTCCAGTAAAAGAAGCTTAAACCATACCTTTGGCTGAGGTCAGTCTATGAACAATCCAACAAATAAGGTGGACCTGAGGTAGATTAGGTTTTAAAATCTTCTGTTGCTTTCGCCGGCAGATATTGAGGACCCTTCAGGCCTCACTAGATGAGAACCTCTGTTATTGATGTCAAGCCCCTGAAATCGGCCAATAGGATCCTGCTGTGACATATCTAAGCAGGCATGTGACAGGGATGATCCAAGCATAGGCTGATGGGGAGCTGACATATTAGGCTGGAATTGATGGAACTGTGGCATGTGAATGTTCTGGGAATCCCGTGACCCGGTCTGTGCCTGACTGGGAAAGAAGGGGGACTGCGAATATGGAAAATGGTGCATTCCCAGATTGTATGAATCAGTGTGTGTTAATTGTTCTCCAGTTGCAACCTTGAGCCTCTCAAGTTCTTTCTTCAGTGCATCATTGAGAGCTGTATTATGGGAACGGTACAACAAGAGTATCGACGGTTAGCAATTACCATAGTACTATCAGGGAAAACTTAGTTTAAGGAAATGGAAAAGATACTCGCACACTTTTAAGTACAGTTACCCGATTCAACCCAAAGGAGATAACCAAGAACAAAATCGTAAACCAGTGAATTGGTTAAGAGTACAACAGACCCAAAGGTAGAGCTTTTAAATTTTCGATACCTCAGACTCAAAGAGGAGGGTGCTATACTAGTATTTTCTAAATATGGGATAGCAATCGACTTAGCGCATCTTAACTGGTATTAACCACAAATATAGCAAAGAACCACCTTAGACCAATATCCAGATGATGATCCATTGTCCACATGCATAACAAGTAAAACAATAAACGGAGCCTGGAACTGAGATCTACAGTAAAAAGTGACAACAATTGCAAAACTGGGTGGATGACACATACCATCACGTAATTGAGCTTGTTGTTCCATAGCTTGCACCCGAAGCTTAAGCTCTGTGTTCTCAGAAGATAACCCCGATGTGTCTCTCTAGAAAATAACACAAGGAAACAAATAAATCTCTCAGAGAACAGTAGGTGAGAACAAGCAATATGCGGGTACTGAGTACAACGTCAAAAACTCCTAACTACAAGTCCTGTAAAACGTCAAAATAATCTCTTGGAGGTGGCATGAAGTTAATGCATGCCACTCAACTGTATTTTTATGAACTACATTACTATAATCAGATAAGACAAGCCATATGAGCATTTCCGTACAAACCTGGAACAGAGTGAGCTGTGCTGAAAGAGTAGTAGCTTCTGTTTGTAGCGTCTGAACTTTTCTTTCAAGTTCTGATATGTACCGGGCCTTCCTCTCTTTTGACCGAGCTGCAGACTGCCGATTTGCCAAAATCCTGGAACAATATGTACATGATGTACATTTTTTTTTTAAAACACAACCATTAACTTCACTCTAATAATTAACTTTACAATTATCCACTAAACATCCTTAAATGTTTGAAAATTATGTTGGCAATTTGTTGGTAAATTTCGGAACCATGAAAAGCAATTATCTTCGAGCGATTCTAGAGTAACTGTTGTATTTTCCACTAGGAACAACCAGCTCATAATTGGTTGTCGAGCAGCTTGGTTAAGAAAGATCATAAATTCACAATGCTTCCTCAGCATTGTTGATAAAGAATGATTCTTAAACTTATAATTAGGGAAATGATTTCTGCAAAATGCAGATTATGGTGTTTCGGCATCTGGATTAGTTATTTCTTTCTTATTAGCTTCATTCATCGGGTTTTAACAATCACAAATCCCTCCAAAGATTTGTTCTTTATTATACTAATTGTTTCTAAGCTGATTATATCCAACTAAAACAAGAAAGAAGGAACAACTAAAGTCAAAGAAACACAATTTCAATCGAAACAGATTGAAGAAATACCTCTTAGCTCGTTTGGGATCGACGGTCCAGAGCTCGGCCAGCTTATCGGGAGCCATGGCCTTCTTAGCCTCTATGCTATCCAAAGACGCGTCCACTGAGTTGCTATGACGATGCCTCGGCCTGGCGCTCATATCTCCACCAAACCCGCCGCCCTCCGACTGCAGGGAACCGCCGGCATTCTCGGGTTTCAGGTCGGAGGGCCCGTCTTCGAGTTTGGATCCGAGCTTCTCCATGTCCATGTAGGTGCCGAAGATATCTTCCTCGGAGCCCCCCAGCTCATCGAATCTGCCGGACGGGCCGTCGAACGGGTCCTGGAGCAGATCCAGGTCGTCGGGGATCCGGAAATGGACCTCGGATTGGGCTCGACGGTGGTAGGAGCCCCGGAAAGGAAGGCTCGGAGTCGCGTCCGGAAACGGCGGCGCCATGCGTGGGCGCTGAGAGTCCTGAGAGCTGGAGCTCGGATCCGGTTTCGGGTTGACCGGATCTTGCATTTTTGACGAGTCTGGAGCTCAGCTCTCTTTCTCTCTCTTCTCTCTCTCTCTCTCTCTCTCCTCGCGACCGTACTAGATGTGTTGACAGTGAGTGTTCTTCACTCGAGATCATGTTGGAGGGACATTTCGGAGCGAAACTGAGAAACGAATGAAACGGCGTCGTTGTCATGTGGATTGGGCTTAAAGGTTCAAAATAGTACATTTATGATTGTAGCCCAATGGACTCTAAATATCACCAAACCCAAAGTATGCTCAAGTTAAGACGCCAAGGGTTCAAAATATTAATCAAATTATCGATATTTATGTCGAAATATTCGAAAAATTAAAGATCAATATGAAAAGGTGGGGGGAGAAGAGGTGAAATGTAAACTTCACTCTATGTATAGGTAAAAATATAAGAAAATGAATTAATATCGACTATAATTACCAATTCATTACAGAAATTCTAAATTTAAATGAGTTCATGTATGCACTCCATTACAAATTTCCATAATTTCTACTGAAGGCAACTGATATCGATATCAACATCAATATCAATATTTTCACATATATCAATATAAGATAGTAGATAGCAAAAAACTAACTTGAATATAAAAATTAGCACAACATTAAAAAAAATAAAAGACATGCGGTATGATCACCATCAAGGGCGGATTGTTTAAATTTGATGTGAACAAAATAGTCATAGAATTCGAAAGGTTTGGTTGGGAGTGAGAGGCTTGGGGGAAAGCATGCGACAAGCGATAGTGATACTAGTAGTACTTGTACTACAACAATGAGGGTTTTTTGAGTAGGCTCCCACATAACCAAGGTACAAATGTTTCAAAGTCTCCAATTTACACGTTAGGTTGTCTTAGGTGCAGGCAAACATCTAGGTCCAAACAACTATTTGGGCTTCTTTTATCAGCCACTTTCATATGTTTCTCTATTTTTCTTATCAAATGACGTTATAAGATTTTATCCAACCTTGGGCTAAAACTCAAATTTTCACTTTTATTCCCCCTCAAAACTCAACCCAACCTAATGCTAAAATGTGGCCTAAAACTTAAAACTCAAATCAAAGCCAAATTTAGCTCAGGATTTAGCCCAGGATTAGTGGGGCTGGTCTACTATATATGTATATTTTATTTAGTTTTATATTTATAAATACATTGAATCCAACGGTTAAGATCTGTATTGATGAAATTCAACAGTAAAAAAAAAATTAACGGTCCAAACTTAAATCTAACAGCTAAAGTAATTAAAAAAATCTTTTATTTGTTTCATATTTTTTTTATAGTGTTTAACGAGTTTCATGGTATCGGTTAGTAATTTTTAAGTATTTGTCAGAATCTAAATATTTTTAGGTTAAAATATTCATAAAATTAAATTATGATAGTCTACATAATTTTTTATTTTAAAAAAGTTACTTTAAGAAGAAAAAAAAACCTAAATTCATTCTTTAATAATCTGGAACTAAATTTTTTTGCCATAAAGGTTGGAGAAGAAAAACTGTTTCTAAGCTAAAACTTTTAGGTTTTAAGCCAAATGTTGGAGATTGTCTAATTAAAGGCGGATGGACATTGAGGCTAGAGTGATCCCAGGACTACTCTGAGTCTGAGAGATATACATGTGAAGATCTTCAACAGATCCTCTGAATGTTTAGTCAGGTTCTTTTTGTGTGCACTAAGTGTTTGATATAATATATGTTAGACATATCTAGACAAGTTGTGTCGACAAGACTCAACAAAATCTCTCAAATCTCTACATTACTCATCAAATTGTTTCAGCATATGTCAATATATGTTGACATTGTGCAACATGCGGTCTGATTACCATCAAGGTCGGATTGTTTAAATTGATGCAAATTGTCAGAAAATTTGATGTGAAAAAGTTGTCATAAAACTCGAAAGGTTTGGTTAGAAGTGAGAGAGGCTTGGGGGATAGCATGCAAGCGATCGTGATACTGGCAGTACTTGTACTACAACAATGAGGCTTTTTTTGAGTAGGCTCCTACATAACCAAAGTATAAATGTTTCAAATTCAAAGTCTCAAATTTACACGTTAGCTTGTCTTAAGGTGCAGGCAAACATCTAGGTCTAAACAACTATTTCGGTTTGGGATTGTAATTTTCACACACCCTTAACTACTTTTCTCACATTCATTCCTATTTTGTAATAGTTAATTGGTATCCTACTATTTAATCTTCCATATATACCCTTCCTACTTTTTTATGGTAATTAATGAAAGATTAAATAGGGAGGGGTATATATGGAAGATTAAATAGTAAGATACCAATTAAGTACTAAAAAAATAGGAAGGGGTGTGGGAAAAGTAGTTAAGGGTGTGTGAAAATCACAACCCTTTGGGTTTCTTTTATAAGCCACTTTCATATGTTTCTCTTTTTTTCTCGTCAAATGACATTAGAATCAAAGACGGCTATTTTTCTCGTCAAATAACGTTATAATTAGAGGCGGATGGATATTGAGACTAAAGTGATCCTAGGATTACTCAGAGTCTGAGATATATACATGTGAAAATCTTCAACAGATCCTCTGAATGTTTAGTCAGGTCTTTTTTGTGTGCACTAAGTGTTTGATATAATATATGTTAGGTATATCTAGACAAATTGTGTCAACAAGACTCAACAAAACCTCTCGAATCTCTACATCGCTCATCAAGTTGTTTCAGCATATGTCAATATATGTTGACATTGTGCAACATGTTTTGGCTGACGACAACAGGCTTACCAAGTGTCAAAAGAAATGACTCAGTAAAATAAATTGAAAAATAAAGTTTGAGCGTCTCACTCTCTATTTCTATCTAAAAAACTTGAATCATTAACACTAGGATCCCACAGTTCGCATATTGCTTGAATCTGCCACTGACTCGAATTTAGAATAGATACAAACAAACATTAACGTGTGAGGAGAGACGTTTTGATAGGCTTTATTAGGATCGTTCTTACATCAACAAAATCGGCGTGCAATTAAGTGAAATCAAAATACAAAGAATCTCGTATTTTTGCGAGGACTATTTTTCGAATCACGTGATTAGACATTCGTATTTCATGCTTGAGAAGTTAGCTAGTATGATCGGTTGAAGCTGCTCCACATGTTCACCTAATCAATTAAGGTGTTGAAGACCTGCGGAGGCTAGCAAAGTCGGTAGGCCATTCAATTTTTTTAACAATTGTACATGGATCTTGATGGAACTTGTATGGGTTTACTCAATCCAAGCATAACGTGTGTTTATCCCTTGAATTTTGAGGGCCCATTGGGACACTTGGACTAGACATGTGTGGACCCATCAACGCCCCCAGTCATCTGATCTCCAGAATGAATGATCACGTGCTTCTCACGTGCCCTACTCATGATCACGCACTCACAACTCACAAGTATCTGGACGGTATAAACATGTCATTGTCAAGAGAGTGATTAATGTTGAATTTTATATGATTTCCAATTAGTATAGAGACATGGGAAATACCGACGAAGCTCTCTCAAAGTTACTTTTATTGGGTTTCTGTCAATTTACAGTTTTATATTAATTTTTTATAATAATATTATAAAATATTATGCCAAAATATAAGATGATAAATAATATATAAAGAATCTCATTTTGTTAACGAATAATATTATCTATACTAGAAGGGTGATGAGTCAGTTAAGCCTCATAATAAGCTAATAATAATGTGGTTCAAATTCATTTCTCTCACTTACAAGTGAAGAAAAATAGATCGTACTACTAAATGAAAAATCCCACTTTTTAAGAGGATATTTGTAACGTTTCTCGTAGTCACATTTACTAGATGCTTAAAGCAGCCAATTACTGGGTCGAATTCCATGATTTGCTGACAATTAGAATTTTTGGACGTTCATTTGTCAATGCCTACAATTTAGGTTCTAAATCTTCACGTTTTATTAGACCTACTCTAACTTTTAAAGTAAAATTTAAATTTTATATTCTAAACTTATCTCAACTTACTCCAACTCTTAGGGCAAATATGAGTTAAAACTTAAAACTTATTTCTGGCCCAAATTTAGCTCAGGATTCCCCATTGGGTTAGTAAGGCTGGCATACCATATGTGTATATTTTTTTTAGTTTTATATTTATATATTCATTAAAGCTAACGGTTAAGATCTAATTTGATGAAATCCAACAATAAAAAAAAATCTATTGGTCCAAATGTAAATCCAATGGCTAAAGTAATTAAAAAAAATTCTTTTATGTGTTTCATATTCTTTCATAGTGTTTCACGAGTTTCATGGTGTCGGTTAGTGATTTTTCAATATTTATCGGAATCTAAAATGTTTATAAAATTAAATTACAATAGTATACATATTTTTTTTTCTTTTTAAAAAGCTACTTTAAGAAAAAAAATTAGTCTAAATTTATTCTTTAATAATATGGGGCTAAAACTTTAACTCATAATGGTTGGAGTAAAAAAAAAACTGTTTTTAAGTTAAAACTTAAATTTTCTGGGCTAAAAATTTTAGGTTTTAACCCAAGGGTTGGAGATAGTCTTAGGGTAAAACATGAGCTACCCACAATTACTCATTTAGTCTTTACTTATTGAATGAAATCTTGAGTTTAAATCTCATAAATGACAATTGTTCATTGAGAAATATACGATCCAATATGCATTGAGTCCTATAACGCATCGGCTAAATTTTACATGTCTTCAAACCCCCAATCGCTCTCGGAGATATAATATTGTAATAATATTAGTTATTTCGAAGTGGGGGTTAAGTTTTACATGTATAATATTGGGAGCATTTTTGCTCACGGAAGGGGGTCATCTCCGGATCCCTTACCATCTAATCCATTTAATTCGAAATATGGACTGTTGAAATTTGATTCAACGACTACAACTATTATTACTTTTAAAGGGGCCCCTTGTTTGTAACCGTTTGATCAAATTTCAACAGCTCGAATCTGGACTAAGTGGAAAGGGATCCAGCTTTCCTTTGCTTACTACCATACATCATACACCTAATCATTTGACACGTGTTATTTCACTTAATTTTAATTAAGTTTTTTTAAATTCAAAAAGTAATATTTAATGTAAAAGTTAACTAGAATTAAATGAAAAGTATATAGTAAACATATATCATAGCTATGGTGGTGAGAAAAATATTCTTATAATATTGGTAATCCTCTTACAAATTGCAAATGTGGACATTTATCATTAATTAATAATTATGTCATCTAAATTGGGGAACAATGATTTGACTTTTCAATAAGAGAGAGAAGAGTGAAGAAGTGGATGGAGGATTAGTGATTGGAATCATTAGGGGCCCTTCTTTCTTGTTGAAGCCACAATTGAGATTAGGACAAGGAGGGATGAGGTAAATTAGAGCTTAATCAAACGTTTTAGAGAAACGCTAAGAAGCTTTCTTAAAGTGTGACGTTTTATTGACTATTTATCATTTCACAGTTTAATGTTAATTTTCATATCAACATTATAAAACATTGTATAAAAAAATATAAGGTAACGGATTGTTCATGAAGAGTCCTATTTTTTAGAGAATCTTCGTAACCTTTCTCAACATTTTAACTTTATTTTGTTGAATGATTTTTGGTAACAGGTAATGTTAGGAAGATTAAAATTTTTAAATCAAATTTACAAACCAAATGATTTGGTTGTTGATGATGATTGAATTATTATTTAAACATTAATTAACGTGCTTATTTTCTATTAATGATATATTATTTAATGTGCAAATACGGTTTAAATTTTTGATTTACCTCACATTATTCCGGTAATTAGAGCACCACCTTTTTCCCCACTCGATTCTACACTTTAATCCTTTGCACTGCATGTCTACCCACAATAATGCACACACTGGAATTCGAAAGGACAACCATCTTTATCTCGTTTGGCATCCTCTTATCTGCAATCCCCTCAACCACAAACAATCCAAATATTACAAAAAGGTCTCTATATAACTCTCACATATCTGCAGAAAAAAAACCAAACTCTCTCTCTCTCTCTCTCTCTCTCTCTTGAAATGAAGGAAAGCAGAACATGCTTCATTCTTTGAGCCTCTGAGTTCTGGATCTTCATCTTGTCTTTTCCGAGTTTTAGGGTTGTTCTTCTTAGGAATTTATTGGGTTATTAGTAAAAGTGATTATTTACCTTAAAAGCTTCAGCTTTTTTACTATTCACCACCTCCTCCCTCATGATCACCGACACCACAATATCTATATATATGCTTTTCTAGAAAGTGCTTTTATCTAATTGCAATCCTTATAGACATTGCTAGCAACCCTAAAGGCCTCTATCTTTCTCTCTTTCTCACAGCTAGCTAGAGAGTGGAACAAAAAATAAGAGAAAGCCTTGGCTGTACATGGGGAAGATCAAATCCCTTCTCTCTGTCTCCTTTGTCGTGCGATTTGGCGCTAAAAAACCACGGAGACGTTAAACTCCAAGCTTATGTGCCTAGCTTCACCAAAAAGGTACCTTCTTTTACCTTTTCTTCAAGTAGAGGAAATTGGGTTCTCTTAGTTTTGGTGAACTGATATCTAGGGGGAGAGCGGAATCCAACTCAGAATCTCGGATTGTATGAGTTGAATGCTCTCAACCAATTAAGCAGTACGTCCCTAGTGAATTGATATAGCGATATTGAATTGGTGAAAAACGAACTTGAAACCTCAGGTGCATGAAGTGAATACGGTTAACTATCTGAGCTACAAGTCTGTTGTTTTAATTTTGGTGAATTGAAGTAACCCATCAAAAGTTCATCATTCATCACTCAATGGTAACTCTTCATCACCACCGTCCACACCGCCTACTTCTAGACCAACCAACAACACCACCAGCATCACCAACCCATGGGAGCAGACCACGTGGTACAAACTCCAATGAGGCCAATGGGAGCAAGGCACGTGATACATACGCCAATGATGCCAATTTTGACACCAACATGGTCATCATCCTAGCAGCCTTGCTGTGCGCTCTGATATTTGCATTGGGACTAAACTCAATCGTCCGGTGTGCGCTGAGATGCAGCAGAAGGTTCTCTTCTGAGACACCAGACCAGACGGCAGCGCGGTTGGCGGCCACGGGGCTTAGAAAGCGCACATTGCGCCAGATTCCCGTCGTGGTATATGGGACTGGACAAAATATTCCCTCCACAGATTGTCCAATTTGCCTTGGAGAGTTTACAGATGGGCAGAAAGTGAGGCTGCTGCCGAAATGCAGCCATGGATTTCATGTCAGGTGCATAGACACATGGTTTTTGTCACACTCGTCGTGCCCAATTTGCCGCCATTCGTTGCTTGAGCAGCCTGCTGCAGGCAGTTTGGATTCGGCCGAAAATGTTGATGGTGGTGGTGCTAGACATGCTGGAAATGTATCATCAGGTGGACAAGGTGATGCGACAATCTCTGTTGATGAGGCTGGCTAGCTAATAGAATGTTATATTTTGTATTTTATTAAGAATAGTTGCTAGGGCAATGCTTATATATGGACATTTGGAAAGGATTTTACCGGAGGATACAATTGTGACAGTATTTTTAAGTTAATCACATATTGCAATTTGATTAAGTTAAAACGAATGACAATGCTTAATTTTAACAGGAGTCGTCATAATGTGGTATCCTCGTAAGTTTCTCTGTTGTATGTGAGGATTTTGAGGAAATACTATTGTGTATGTATACTCTTTAATTACATGTGTAAAAGAAGGAAGATGGAGTTTGTCAAACTAATGTAGGTCCTCTGATTATTTTGCAATTAGTTGAGGAATATAAAGTTAGGGATTGGATATGTACATGTATTTAATACAACCACAATTTGACAATTAGATATAATTCATGTGAATATATGTATTAAATACAATAATTATTTGACGATCAAGATGATGATTATATCAGATACATGTAAGTAACATGAAAATTTTCAATTTCAAATCACAACCCACACTTTTTAGAATGGATCTAGTGGTACTTGTTCTAGTTTCCACCACAAGAATGTAAATCACCCATATCTTGGTCTAGTGTTAATTCTCTTCATGGTGTTGAAAAACATTTGCATTTCGAATCTCCCTCTTTGCATTGATGAAAAACTGATAGTAAAAGTTTAGAAAAGTGGGAAGCTAATGAAAACATAAGCATTTCTCATGAGCTGCATTTGATCTGACATAGTTAATCATCCATGACGATGATCCAAGCACCTTTGAAGTTCCCTGTTTGATTTGATGGGCAATTATATGAGGAACACAAGGAAAAGAAACCACCATTTTTGTGCTAACAGAATGGAATCACAAACTCTTTTCCGCCTGCATTCTTTACCTTTTATTGGCCCACAAGAAATTTGATTCCTGCACTATCTCATTTCAAACCCATGTTTTCAAGCAATGACGAGCCGAAGGAATTTTCTTAAGCATCATATTTTATCAGTGGACGACCCCTCCTCTTTTCAACTTGATTGATCAAATATACCTTTCATCTTCGAGATTTTTCTTGGATTCCATAGATTACTTTACTGCCAAGGCAATAACACTATTTTGACTGAAATACGAAATACGTGTATAGAATAATTTAAAGAAATTAAATGGATGGTCAAAGTCACTTAAAAGACGACATATATTATACACTCAAGTTTCGTTACTTTGTGGCAATTTCTTTTTGGTTGAAGTAGAATCTTCAAACAATGTGTCCACTAGAAGTGTGCATTGCTATGTTTATGTGTAGTGATCCACTAGGTATATATGACTAGTACACCAAAAACGAGCGGACATGAAAAGTACCAATAAGGTGCATCTAAAGCTCTAGAGTTATTTCAATGTGCCTAACATGGAGTAGAACGCCATATATCAGTATACAAGGGGCGATAATTTTTTTTCAATTTTTCAAGTCTCCTTCCATTTATATAATGACATATGATGTATATAACTGTATTCTAGACACACTGAAAAAATATCTACTAAAGCTTGTCATGGATGGAGTTGAGGCCAATCTTTGTATTCTTTTATTTAGGAAGAGAGAATTTGGGGCCAATCTTTTTATTCAAGTCTTGAGGATCATATGGATGGAGTTGATAATGAATTTAATCTTGTCATTAGTACTACAAAGTAATGATATTTTTCAATATTTGTAAGTGAAAGACGAGAAGTTCTCAAGTTTGCATTTGAATGTCGAGTTTAATACCTAATTATCGTTGACTCTTGGCTTGCCAAAATCATCCCCCATAATCATTGCATGAAATAATAGAAAAATTAATTCTTCTGCTCACGGGTCGGACCAATTGTGCCACTCTAGTTGGACCAAGGTCCAACCCGGCCCTAATAAGGTAGGTGGGGCTGAGACTTTAAGCCTGAAGTCAGCTCGCCCCAAAATAGTCCAACTCAAGCCCGGTCCATTTCCTAATCAACAATGTTATATTCATATTATGATCATATTATTTGACCTCTATGAGCAGGATGATCAACACTGTGCTACCAATAAGTTTTCTTGATATAATAATTCAACAGATTTTAAGAGGTTTGAGGACGGACAGACGACGGATTAATCATTTTCAACGGTGAAGAGTATGAAGACCGACGTTCTCCTTCACGAGAGACACTTATTTATACCAAATACGTCACTGTAACAGTATTTCAAACTAATAACGCATCATCATGTATGTTTTCGATAAGCACAATACACTTGAATGGACAGAACTCGATATATCATTCATTTTATTACGCAAAACAAAACAAGAAACCGCAGATTTTTCCACTTAACAAACTTCAAAACGAGCCTTGCGGTTGCAAACAGTAACATCCCATAAGTCCCAAGAACCAGACATTCACTTAGTTAACTCACTTGCTCAGTTCAGCTGAGAGTGCGTTGGCCAGGGAGGAGATGATCGAAGGAGACACCCCTCTTGTCCCACCCAAATACCATTTCTTGATGTTCTCCACCACATTTGCATTCTCCACTTTGAGTTTCGACTCTTCCTTCCCTTCGGTGCTAAACACGATCTGCATACACACAAAAGTTCAGGTACAAATTAAACAATAGCTCGTAACGATGTTTGTCAAAGCTTTCAGAGAGTCGGGTCAGCAACTAATTACTAATCTAACACTTATATCGCCTTCAATGTGCATTTAAGTTTAACTGCCTATCAGCACAACATGTGTGAGATTTCATCGCAAAATGTCTCGGTAGAGGATTTTACATTGTTCAACAGTATTCATGTTACTTTTTACTTTCTACCGCTTTGATCAAGATGATTCTATACCTCGGCCGCGGCAGAAGTTGCTGGGAAATGGAATGTGATGACGGAATCCTTCTTGAAGTACTTTGATTGGAAGAACTCAACAACTTTTTCCAAGGCCTCCTCCTCCTCTTCCTCATACTTGTCATCAGCTGCCAATCTGTCCCTCACTGCACTCTCAAGCTGCACTCCATATTGTGACCCTTTGATCTCCTTGATCACCACAACCCTAATGAATTTCTCAACAGGGGCTACATGAACGCACAACTTGATCAAAGAACTAATTGGGTTAACTTAAAATTCGACCGATATTTTAAACTACTCTAATTTCTCAGGACGAGCTACATGAACACTACCTTGATCAACTGGCCTGACACACGTTTATCAAATTGGTATTGGGCTATTAGCCAAATGAAATATGACAGATAAAGATTGAAACTTTACCAGAAATAAGAGCATCAAAGAAGTCATCATCTTCTGCAAGTTCATCTGCCTTTTTGGCCTTCCACTGTTGAAGGTGTGACACAACTTCAGGGTCCA
The DNA here is from genome assembly GCA_006547085.1 of Malus baccata. NCBI lineage: Eukaryota > Viridiplantae > Streptophyta > Magnoliopsida > Rosales > Rosaceae > Malus > Malus baccata. The sequence continues at coordinate 50,957 of VIEB01000762.1, read as the reverse complement.
AGTAAACCCCAATTGCTGTGAACTTGATTTGTAGAAAGTGAATCTCAATGTCGGTAATTCCTGCGCAAACCCCAATTTACCCATCAGTAATTTTTCGATTTACTTTGCTAATTAAAGTTAAACCCCAGATATTAATTAGCATGTGAAAAAGATGATGCCTTTACCTTGACCCAGCAGAGATAACGGTTTGGTGGTTGTGATCTGAGGAGGAAAAGGGACTTCATCCACCATTACAACTTCAGTGCCCACTGCAAAACACAAAGATTAAAACTTTAATCATGAAAAAATCCCCCCAACAAAATATAAAAAATATAAAAATAAATGGGATTATAAACATTAGGGGGTGTGATTAGCAATTTAGCAGAGAGGCAGAGAGGTCTTACTCTTACTGGCTTTTGGGATTAGGAGGGTATGATTAGCAGGAAGCTGTGGAGATGAAGGGAGGAGATGGAAATATTTGCCTGAAAAAACAATTGAGATTGCATGTAACCGCTGTTTGAGGGGCTATATATCTTCGGGTGCGAGATTTTCAGCTGACAATTGCCCTCCTAGCAAGTGGTAGGTGGTGCTATTTTGGAGGTTAGAAAGCTTGTGATCACATCTCACTTTCTCCAACTTAACTTTACAACTGTGAAAATTACAATAACAACCCCACATTTTGATTACAAATTTCTAAATTTTGGGTCCCTAGCTTCTTGACACCTCAATTAGTAACTTGCACAACCTAGTGTAATTATTGTATAACAGTCAGAATACTAAGACGTAGGTTTCGAGTTCAAAACCCGTTGCTGGTGTGGAAACCAGACTTATGGCCAGATGGAGGTTGAAATGCCTCTGTGAGTCTTCCTGGCCCCCGAAATGAGTGGATAACCGTGGATTGCCACCAGTTGTCCCTTTTAAAAAAAATGAATACTAAGACGTGGTTTGGATTCGCTTATATTATAACACATAAATTCGTCGGTTATACTTTGCGGTAAGATAAATTTTCGATGATCCGAATTACTTGTAGAAATAAATAAGCATACAATGAGTTGTAAGAGGCTTGACATTACTTGATTAATAACATTCATCTTTGCACCTGTTCGCAGTTTGAATTCCCCTCCAGTAGTATTGCTTATAAAAGCAAACACAAATTGAGGTTAAAATTTACAAACTACACAAGAGAGATTGTAATTGATGAGGAATGGATTGTGGAGAATTCAATCCTCTAAAAATGCCATAGTGTGTCACTTGGTTTGCAAGGCACCAAGACAGTCACTTTTCATATTTCATATTATTCTTCACAAAATTTGCTAACAAGTCCTCAATATTTAGTACCTATCCTATTAAAAATTTAGTTAGGGGCATTTACGGAAAATAATAAATATTTTTATTTTAGCTGAAAATTATATTGGAGGGCCTCCAGCTACCCACGTGCGCAACAGTTCTAGTTTTGCATCAGCCGTTCCTTCTACCTACCCACCCTGTTCATCTCTTCTGTTATGTTGCCACAAGCCATATATACATCAACATCATACCGGTCCACTCTCCTAAGAACAATAAAGAAATATTAAGGAACAATTAGTCTAGCTCTAACAACTACATAACTACATAGAAATCATAAAAAAGAGTTTGAATTAAACAGGTAGGAGGCTCTGTAAGGTCTTCAAAATCCATCTTACTACTTAAACTCAACCTGGCTAACTTGTCACTTGCAAAATTACACTTTCTATACGCTGCAAACATGCTGCAGATTACAACTCTAGTACTCCGAGACAAGAGCATAAAGCAGATGATTAAGCATTGGTTTAGTATTGAGGTGCTTATATAAAAAGTGGGTATAAAAAAAGCTGAGTTCAAAAAAGTGTTTGGTAAACACTTAAAAACAGATTATTTTCACATTTTTTTGGTGAAAAAAAGTTGAAAACGTGAAGTAACAAAAATGAGCTTATTCTCACAGCACATCATAAACCATTTTTTTTTCAAATATAAAAAGTGGGTATAAAAAAAACTATTTTTTTTTCAAATATAAAAAGTGGGTATAAAAAAAACTGAGCTAAAAAAAATGTTTGGTAAACACTTAAAAACAACATATTTTCACATTTTCGCATGAAGAAAAGCTGAAAACGTGAAACAACAAAAATGAGCTTATTCTCACAGCACAGCAAAAGTAATTTTTTTTTCAAAGCACAGTAATATCAAACCAACCCTAAGGCTAGGATCCAGGAAAACCATGAACGAGAGAGATCACAAAAGTAGAATCATGGACCTAGGATCCCTACTGCAACAATATTGTCGGTGGGATTTTATGGTAGCCCAATGGAAAATAAAACCATTTTGCGACTTATTAGGATTCAGGAGGAGGAGTGACAATTTTGAATATGATACGTTATAGTAATTGAAATGTACAAGATTAACACCATCAATATTAATATTGTTTAATATGATTTCAAATGTACATGAGCAAGCAAACGTTGTTTGCAACAATTTTTTGTAGGCGACCTTCTCATTTATTAACATGCACATTTTGTGCTATTAAAAATTCAATGTTAACATGATTCACTTGCAGTGTAACGTTAAACATTTTAACCTGTTTGAGCTGTAAAGGTTTGCATGGTTAATTAGCCTTATATAAAGAATCATGTCTCAAACAGTTTTTCATTAATTAGCCTTATAAAGTTAACGTGACACCTAAACTGTACGAGAATGTTTAATAAAAAATTTAAAAGGCATACATCATTACATGTTTAATCCGAAAAATTTAGAGAGGGTAATCAAATTGCTGATTGTTTGGGCAATTATGGTGTTGATCACCCCGGTGTTCATTAGTGGGATTCATGCCTTCCTTGTGCTGCAGCTACTTATTCTCACAACCTTTTTTTAAGCTTCCTTGTTATAGGTTTTGCTGAAAAAGGTTTTAAATTGTTGTTATGAATTCTTTAATGGTATGAGTTTGGCCTCATGCCCCCCCTGACATATTGTATTTTACTTATTCTCACAACCTTTTTTTAAGCTTCCTTGTTATAGGTTTTGCTGAAAGATGTTTTGAATTGTTGTTATGAATTCTTTAATGGTATGAGTTTGGCCTCATGTCCCCTCCTGACATATTGTATTTTTCTTGTTTATCAATAAATTCTCCTCAAAATCTCTTCCCATGATAACAATGCTGGAGTGGAACGGACTTAATTTGCGGCCAAATTTACCAAAAAAAATAAAAAATATAAAAACCTCTCCAGTTTAGTTCTGGGGGTGATGAACTCGATCAGCCATGCATGTTATATTTTGCAAATACCACTGCAGTCGTGCTTGGAGTGCCATGTTGCTCCCTAAATAATAATAATAGTGGTTATAATAAGGAATTTATACAAACAGTTTTTTATTAAGGCCTAATCGGATAAATGGTTTCCCTGAGCATAAGGCATTCCGAAGATAACAACTATGGTAAAAAAAGTCGGATTTAAATCCATGTGGACTTCTGTCATTTCCTCTGTTCGTAGCCTGCACTTGGGCCTCACCTCATCTTCTCCGGCAACAGCGATTTGCCGTCGTCGTTTATGGAGCTGTTTAAATGGCGAGTTTGAAAGGGATGAAATGGAATGACCGTTCATCGTTTCATGAAAGGAGATCAACAATGAAAGGAATGAAATGGAAACGATGAAATGACCATTTTAACCTTACACGTAAGACTCACGTGCAAGCTACTAACGAAATAATGACATAAGTTTTAATTTTATGTATAAATTCTAACAGACTTATACCACAAGGGTTTTAATCTGAATTCTTTTACCACATGGGCTACCTTATGAGTGCGAACCATTTATTCGATTAGGCGAATAATAGTAATAGTAGTAATAAGGAATTAATACAAATGGTGTGGTAGATCAGAAGGTTTAAATGAGGTTATATCTTTAAGAGTAGGTAGCGTGTAAAGATGGCGCTGCGCCCTCTGCATTCAAAAGAATGACTTGTGCAGGATGACTTGTGCAGGGTTGATTGATTAGGGTTTTAGGTAGCTTACGCGGAAGAAGGAGACTTGTATGGAAAATTAAAAAAATATTAATTAATGAGGGTGATTTTTGGTAATAAGTAGGTCTTCCACCTACAATTTGCAGACTCAGAGTTATTGTTCTCACCTCATACACCCCTCAAGTTCCTTCCCATTTTTTCCATTTCAAGTAGAATCATCACAGCAGCAGATTTGGGTACTTGTGGAGCGACGGAGCTCCAACAATGGCTTCCACGACCTCGACTCAAAACGGGTCGCATCAATGGCTGCGTCCATTCGGGTATCCTGCACTTTCTCGCTCGTGTTTTCTCCACAAGTTTAGTTTTCTCATTTAATTTCCTTCTTGTTTTTTACCCTTTTTCAGAAGGGGAAAAAAAAAAAGGAGTTTTGGTGGAGCTATTTTCTTACGTTTTGCGTTTTCACTTGGTATTCGCAGGGTCCCGAATGGACGCAGCATTGATGCGAACCGTGAAACGGGCTTTGACAAGAAACTCCTCCGTGCTGCGGTGAAGGAATTACTGAAGGTTGGTTTATTTTGTTTATATGTGTTTTCATTATTTTCTCATAGGAAATCGCTTAGGATTTGGGGTTTTGTTAGAAATGTGAACAGGATATTACTTTCATGTTGATAAGGGAAATAATACGACAGTGAATATGGCGATTTATAGAAGGGCTTTTTATATGCTTTTGATTGAACAACTGCTTCACAAAGTAGAAGCATAAGATGCTGTTGAAATTAGAATAAGCTGATTGCTGCTGCTTCTTCTTCTTGTAGTTTTTGTATGTTGAACTCGTTGTTTCTCCATAGGTTGGGGATCTCGGGATCATCTTCATCTATCTCTCAGACAGCAAGCAGAGGGCGTCTTCCATACTGCAGCAGTTAGAAATGGAGTTAGGGCTCACTTCTTCTCGCTAATGCACGGCCACTAACTGTCTCTAACTCTATCTCCAACCGCAGTATGGGAGACGTTTCCCTTGGAGGCCGAGAGCTAGATGAAGAAGATCCATGAGATTCCGAACCTAAAGGTAAGCAAGTTCAGCACACAAAAACAAAAGCAATCAACTTATCCTACAACATCTTCTCCTTCTACTTTTTTCAAGAAGTTGTTAGATCAAGAGCGTATGAAAACCATCTTCAATAAATAACCATGGATTCACTGTCCTAATGCAAAACCCATTTCACATTTCAAACAAAACCCAAAACCCTCACGCACTTTGCTTAGTTAAACAATTAGTACGACAACTATATGGTTATAGGAGGTCTTAGATTCGAGGCTGGTTGCATTTACCAAAAAATGGAGATCCTTTTGAATAAAAGGCATACATACTATAATCTAGAGCTTTGATTTGTTCAAAGTCTTTCTCAATAGTCCATCATATGAGTCTTATTTGGGCTCGTATACACTTTACATCCACGCAATCTGTTGCAACAAAACAGATTTGTGCCTTCGGATTGTGGCGCGGCGGAGGAGCTCCAACAATGGCTCCAAGAGTACGAGGCAAAAAGGTTCAGCCTTACTTTCATTTTCTCACACTTTCTCGCCTTTTCCCACAATTTTTTCTTCCACAAGTTTTGTTTTCTCACATTTGATTTCCTTCTTGTTTTTATTCAGAGATTTTAAGGAGCTGTTTTCTCAGATTTTGCACTTTCACTTGGTATTTGCAGGACACCTGAATGGACGCAGCCATCGATGCGATGCGTGAAATGGGCTTTCACGACAAACTCGTTCGTGCTACGGTGAAGGAACAAGTGAAGGTGGACGATTCAAATAGTGAGTTTGCCCAATAACTTTTTGTTACTGAATCCAAATCTTGGGTTATCTCTTTCGTCAACAAATTCAAATAGCAGGTTTTACAAAAGAAAAAATATGGATGAATTTTTGCAACTTGGGAAGCATACAATTATAGTGACTAACCTAGATAGAGAGCGCGCAAGAGCAATTAGGATACGAGTGCAAGACAACATTTTGCATAACTAGATTAGCATCAATATTGAAGCCCCTGAATTCCAACTATCCTGTCAAATTAGGACCAAGAACGAGAACATGATGGTTTTCCAAGAACAATAACATGATATTCATGATTTTCCAATAACATTCCATGTATGGTTTTCCAAGAACAAGAATCTGACATGCATGGTTTTAGTTTCCATATACATGACCAAGTCTCTTTGCCTATAAATACTAGGCAATTTTCAAATTGAATACACATCACTCATCTGGCTTTATTACTTTCCTCAAGAAAAGACCAAATCAGTGCATGTTGGGACTAAGTTAGGCCCTTGATCAAATCTTCTTCACCAAGCTAGTGGGTAATTAAACTCACGGACTTTTCTACTACATTCAAATTCAAACATGATGATGAAAGTTCTAATTGTGGGACCATAATTTTCTAGGACCATGACATGTGGCACTCGGGTGGCAAGAAGAACCATAATGCCCATAAGCCATGTAATGTAGTCCGACATGCTAGGCATAGTCATAAGTTCTACTTGTCACCCAAGTAAAGAAACCATAATTCTCCAAAGATCTACTTATCACCCAAGTAAAGAAACCCTAATTCAAGTCAAATAGGATATTTTGGGGATTAAGCAACGTGATCATAATTCTAGTACAATTTGACATCTTATCCAAAATTCTCCCCTAGATATTTTGGGATAATTTGATATTTTGGGATTACTCTCCCTACAAGGATTCTCAAGATCTCTATAAATACTCTACAGTATTTATAAAAGAACTCTTCTCTGTATTTGGGAACTTTTTTGGATTCTCTAATCACTCACAACTAAGGATTCTTCATCTTCACTACAAGACTACTACACAAATGTTCTCTAGACTCATCTCCTTAACGCCCACTTATAGGCTATTCGTTAAGGATGGTTCACGATTTGCACACATCACATTATTCTTCCTTAGAACTACACCAATGGTTTAATTCTCCTCCTCAAATATATGTAGGCAGTCTTCTTGGATTCAACCACACCTTCCCTAATCAACCTCATTCTCCTTTTGCCGGATATCATGGACAATTACGATTACGACTAGATCTCACCTTTGTCTACGGATATGCACGAGTTTGGTTTCAACACTAGTATTTTTTAATACTAAATGTTACTAGGGTCTCAACTTCCTTCTAGTTGGAGACAACTGTGCTGTAGCTAGAGATGGCCGTGCTACAGACTGCAACTTACACAGATTTCATCAGAGTTCTCCAATGCACCCACAAATAGTACATGAATTTTCAATGATGCGTCGAGGGTGGAGTATCGAGAATATTTCTTCTAAGTCCATCTTTTTAACTACAACGAAGAGTTCGTCACTGTGATAATTCATGTAGTAAATGTTTACATGGTGGGATTCTTCGCTGAGAACCAGTATCGCGACTTCAGATATGCTTTTTCAAATACAAATGCTTTATTTTCCTATAGTGAGGAGCTTAATTAAGTGGCAAATATGATAAACTAGAGTATGAGCCATGAACATAAAGGCTTAATCCTTAATTGCGACGTGTGCCACTACACAATGCCATTTTCCAATTACGATTTGTATAGCCAGACCCTTCTTTTGATCATTTAGATGATATCTGAAGCGGTAAGGCTCATTGCAATAGAGTGCCATGTCGCTTCCCACATAGGCATGAGAACAACTTATATACTGACTATCCAGTTGGTTGATGTCAAAAAAAAAAAATGTGGGCGGTTGCCATGAGAGATATATGGTGCAAGACCTTTTAGAACGTTCCAAAATCCCATTCATATTAGAAATAGGGATACCAAGAATTCAAAATTTGTAGCACCCATTTCGCTAACCTTATTATATGTATGGTCTTATTACTTCAATAAATCTGCGATGTGGCCCAAATACTAACGAAGACTCCAAGCAAATGTGTCTAACACAAGTCATAGGACGGGTTGCTGGTTATGATGGCAAATGTCTTAAGGCAAGTGATAGCTCAACTCCTCCTATTTGCATTTGTCACGGTGCACTAACACGGAAGTCAACCAATAGTGAACTTTCCAAACGGATGGGGCAATTAGTGTTTAAGGATACATATTGTATGGGCATCAGGCAATATTATCGTTAATGTCGTGTTAATAGATTGTGAGATGCTAGGTATTGGACAATGGATGATTTCACCCGATGCCCTTTGGTTTTGTACGACGATCTATCACTCAATATTGACGATGTTACTACCCGATGCTCATAGAATATCTCTCATTCCACATTATTTCACCATACGTTTGGAAGGTCCATTATTGGTTAGGTTTCATGTTATTGCATTGCGACAAATACAAATAATGGAAGTTGAGTTATCTTTTGCCTCAAGACATTTGCCATCAAAACCAGCCATCCATCCTGTTACTTGTGTCAGACACATCTGCTTGGAGTCCTCATTAGTATTTGGGCTGCATCACGGATTTTTAGGTGGAGTAATAAGGGCCAGACATGTAATAAAGTTAGGTGAATGGATGCTACCCATTTCGACATGCTGGTAGTCTCTATTTCTAATTTGAATAGGGTTTCAGAACGTTCCAGATGGTCATGCACCATGCATCTCTTGAGACAGCCGTCCTCAATTTTGCTAGACATCAATCAACGAAATAGTCAGTACGTAAGTTGTTCTCGTGTCTATGTGAAAAGTGATACGACGCTTCTTTGCATTAAGCTTTACTGCTTTGGATATCATTAGAATGGTCAAAAGAAGTGATCCGGCGATAGAGGAAACACAGTTCATAAAGCGCAATTGGGAAATGGCATCGTCTATAGCAGCGCAAGTACTAATTCAAGATTAAGCTTTTCTGTTCTCTCCTCATGCTCTTGTTCATCATACTTGCTGCCAAAATTAAGCTCCTTAGTGTAGGGAAATAAAGCTCGATAAGCATTTCTATTTGAAAAAAGCGCCTCTTAAATGGCAATATTGTTGTTAGCGAAGAATCCCTCTAGTTCACTACATTAATTATCACAGTGATGAACTCTTCATTATAGTTGAAAAACTGGACTTGGAATAAGCGTTCTTGATATTCCACCCTCGACGCTTCACAAAGCACTGGAAATTCATGTACTGTGGGCGTATTAGGACCAAGCACCGCATCAGAGAGCTTTGATGAAATCTACGCAAGCTGCAGCTTGCAGCACGGTCATCTCCAACTAGTTGGAACTTGAGACCTAACATTTAGTATAAAAAATACTAGCACTGTTATCATCATGTTTGAATTTGAGTGTGATAGAAAAGTATGTGAAATTTGACTGTTGAAGAGTATTTGGTCAAAGGTCTAACTTAGTCTCACTGGTCTGATAGTGATCTGATATCAATTTCAAAATGACCTAGAATTTATAGCCAAAGAGACTTAGTCATGTATATGGAACTAAAACCATGCATGTCATGTTCTTGTTCTTCGTCTAAGTTGCTAGTACAGTTGGAATTCAGGCTTCATTGATGTTAACCTAGTTATGCAAAAAGTTTTCTTGCACTCATATCCAATTTGTTCACTCGCGCTCTCTCTTTCTCAATGAACCAGAAGCAGTACTGTCATCATCGATATCAGCTTGCTCTATCTCTGCCATAACTTCCTCCGTATCGCCGCCTACCATAGGTTCCACCTCATTTTGCACTTAATCAGAATGAATTTTAGGTTCTTGAATTGCTTTGTCTGGTTCAACTGAATTGTGCACCGTGGATTGTGGACATGGATACGTTGAGACTGTCAGCATAGATGTCACCAATAGATTCTACAAGCAAGAAAATGCTAGTTGTAATGCTACGAATCAAAAGTTCTAAGAAAATTAATATGCAAGCTGTATATTTTATATACTTCAATATTAGTTTCAGAAAATGTAGGACAAATTTGACGGAGGATGGTGCTGATGTTATTTTAGATTAACTCTCCTGCGTCTAGGATAACACCAATTCCGTTCAGCAGGATAATTTCAAGGACCATTTGTAATGAAAACCCCTAATTTTATGTTTCAATATCATGTTACAAGTTATTTGGAACTTCATATATTTCAATAATGTTCTCGTATGTGAAATTTATAAACAATATTTAGCTTCTCTTGTACTCCTATTTATTTATGGGCATCGAATTGAATAAATCAAACATAAATTACAAGCATAATTAATTAAATAAAAGTGTGTGAGAAAATTTAAAAAAAAATGTTATCATTTTTCTTATATATATTTATATATACACCATGGAAAGGGATCCTCTCCGGATCCCTTCCACCAAATCCATACAATCAATCAATCCGGGTCCTTGAAATTTGATCTAACAGCTACAAACAGGGGGCTCATTTAAAAGTTATAATAATATTAGCCGTTTGATCATATTTCAAGAACCTAAATTAGATGATTAGAGGTATTTGGTAGAAGCGATCCGAAGATCCTTTCCATATACCATAATCTGGAGCTTTGTTTTGTTCAAAGTCTTCCTCGATAGTCCATCATATGGGTCTTATCTGAGGGGTATGGGTCTTATTTGGGGGGATTGACCAAGTTCCTTGATCCAACCACCCACATGCAGGATGCAGCCTTCTTTCAAGTTTCATGTTTCTATTACTCAATATTAGAGTACTGTTTTTTTGTCATGCTTTTCTTGCGTTGTAATTATTTGATACATTAACTTTATTTTTTTATTTGTTTTTGTTTTGTTCCAATAATATATAGGACCTTCTATATGTCATATCCAAAAATGAAGATATAAAAAGAGGTAACACAAAATAATGATATACCAACTTCTCATGCTATTTTCGCAATCCAAACACTTGAAACCTACGTTATATATCGATAAAATTCAATTATAATTCAACAAAAGACCAGCAAATATAGCGATAACATCACGAGAAAATTTTCATTGTGACGGGAACATAGATGGTACACCACATGTTTTTATGTAAGTGATGGGAACTTTTATTTTTTAATATATTAACTTTTTAACACACATATTCCATCATTTATATAATAACACATGATACACCACCTCTTACACCGATCACATTGAAAAATATCTCGTAACATCACGTAACAAATACAAAAATGGGCCATAGAATAAGATGGGGTTGTACAGTTTAAGGCCAATGGCAAAAAAAAGAGGCGATGATGATGTGATATCCAAAAATGAAAGATATTAAAAGAAGTAATACAAAATAGTGATACATTAACTTCTCATGCGTTGTCATTTTCGCAATCCAAAAACTTCTAACCCATCGTTATACATCGATAAAATTCAATTATAATTCAGCAAGAGTAACAAATATATCGATAACACCACGTAACAAAAACAAACATCGGCCATAGAATGTGTTGGGGTTGTACAGTTTAAGGCCAAAGGAAAAAACAGAGGCGATGATGATGTGATGTGGGTGCCTGCTGACTACAATCGCATACGCTTTACATCCACGCAATCTCTTGCAACAAAACAGACGCCGAAATTCCAGGTGGATTTACTCTGTCTACGTGGATATATAAATCCTAACAGCTCTGCCAACGTGTCAATTCTCTCTAGATTCATTGGTCGAGCTTTCCACGGGGCGGTCCGGGCTGTTCCAGCGTCCGCACTGCAGGCAATTTCCACGAGTCACCACGTGCCACGTCCGCCCGTAGCCAAACGGGACCCACCACTCCCCCTCCATTATTTCACGTTCCACTCAATCCATAACTAAAATGTGCACGCCACAATTTAAAAACTCCAACACCCTTGATCTGACCAGAAGTCATCACTACCAACGGCCCAGATCATATGATCATGTTCCACGCCAAGGATTTATACTCCGCGACCACGTGTACCGCGTGGGGACGAAGCATCCGAACACGCGCTGCCTCGTGCCGTCTTTCTTTATTAACCGACTCTTTGAATTCTACCCGGTCTCGCAAATGAGAAAAACTGCAGTCAGTTTTGGATTCGGAAACCAACTCCGCCACTCTCCGCCGTCTATTTAACAGAAACAGCCGCTGCTTCCACCACAAAATCCTGACTCTGGTTCAAAGACGTCCGCGGCAAGAAAACGTTTCCAGAAAACGCCGATAGTTGCTTGGACGACGACGTTTTGTCTGTGGTTGCTAATGGCGTCGCTGGGAGTCCAGTTCGGAGGGAATAACAACGCCGTTCTTGATCACCGCCGTCAGAACAGTCTTTGCATCTGCAGTCCTTCTTCCAAACAGAGTGTTTCGATGATACGTGGATCCGGGGGCAAAAAAGGAAGTGAGGTACTGGCGATGGCGGGGCAGGGATTGGAGGCGGTGGGGCGGGAACGGCGACGAGGCGGTGGGAGCGACACGGCAGCGGCGGCGTATGAGAAGTTGGACGAGTGGATGAGGGAGTCGGTTGTGGAGATTGTCAAGAA
>VIEB01000762.1:0-27281 GCA_006547085.1 Malus baccata | reverse complement strand
CAAACGTGGCTAGGGAAGTCAATTCTGTCCTAGACGGGCGCCACCGTGCCGGTATTTTCAACACATCTTCGCTTTGTCGTGCATTTTAACTTTTTCTTACAATGCTATTTGTTTTACTTTTGTCTACAACGCAATTCGCTTAAAGCTTGAAATACCGTTAAAATGATATTCACGTCGATAGCAATCAGACAAACTAAAATGTAGGATCAGTGACATGTTGCGAAACTTTCCAAGCATTTAGAAGTTGACAAATAGAATCAGCTCTTAGTAAGAAACATGAACGAAGAGAAATTGGAAGAGTTCAGAAGATTAGTCGTGACAATTTCTGACCGGGACTCGAATCGGAATCCGGCAAAGGAGAATCTGGTGACCTAGCTACTTGTAGCATGGAGGAGAAACTACAGAAATGTATCACAAGAAATCCACAACAGAAGGATAACAAATACAACAATGCAGAAAAAGAAAAACCTTCAAACAATTAAAATTTCCTTCTCCCTCGATGGAACGAACAAACTGGATTCTTCTGTGCCGGATAACTTGCTGTGAATCCCTTCACTGAATATCTGTTAAGATTAGTTTAATGCATCACAACTCCTCTTGGCTTTCGGAAGGACATCGGATCATCTCCAAAATGTTGACGACCTCCCCCATGTCTGGTCTGTTTGATGGCACTTGTGACGTGCATATCAAGCCTAGTTTCATCACAGGTATAGCCTCTTCTGATGGGAAAATTCCTTGGAGCCGAGCATCAACGCATTCTTCTACCCTGCCTTCTTCCAGTGCTTCTCTCACCATGTCACAAAGCACCACAACATCATCTTCCATGTACTCGACAGGTCTTTTCCCGGTGACAATCTCTAGAACCAAAATCCCAAACCCGTACACATCACATTTCTCGGTTATCTTTACCGTCTTGCAAGCAAACTCTGGTGCCATGTAGCCAAGGGCGCTCTGAATCTTGCTGCTCAGAACATATCGGTCAAGCATTGGCAACAACCTAGCCAGGCCAAAGTCTCCCACTTTGGGTTCGCCTGAGCTGCCAATCAGGACATTGCTGGACTTTATATTGTAGTGAATTATGTTCATCTGGTGCAAGTGAGCCAAACTTTTCGCAGTTCCAAGAATTATGTTGAATCGGTCATTCCACGACAGGAAGTTTCCACCTGCTCCATCATGAAGATGCTTGTATAAACTACCACCGGCAACATATTCGTATATGATGAGCTGTAATGATGGAGTCCAGTAATAGCCTTCGATCTCCACAAGATTATCGTGCCTCACTTTCCCCAATTTCTTCACTTCCCTTTCAAATTCTCCTTGAGACTTCACAAGACTAGAAACAGTGAGCTTCTTGATTGCAACTGGTCGTCCATCTCGAAGAACAGTCCGATAGACTGCTCCAAACCCGCCTCGCCCAAGCTCACAGTCCTTGTTGAGCAGTGCATGTGCGCTGGTGCTGAAGTCAGGCTCACCTGAGAACATGACAAGCTTACCAGAGTTTCCATCTGTTGTAGGGGAATGGCTGAAGTCATCCCCACCTGAAAATGCAAGGGCTGCCGCCGGTTGAGTTGTGGAAGAGGAAGACCGGACACGGAGATTAAGCACGGTAATGGCAATTACACCAATGACAATGACAGCGGCTGCAGCAATGGCAATAAGCGAAGAAATACTGAGTAAGATTCTTCGATGACCAAGATTTGATGAGATTTCTCCTGTGCTGGAATCAGAAGAGGAATTGGGATTGAGGACAATGGGTTTGGGAAGGACTCCCGGGCAAGACTTATTAACTGCAGAACCACAGAGGGATGGATTTCCAGAGACGGAGGAAGGGGAGATGGTGTTGAAAAAGGCACCCGCAGGTAGTTCACCCTGGAGGTTGTTGTGGGAAATGTTGAAGGAAAGAAGGTTGGGAAGATTGGCTAAATGCTTCGGCAGGCCTCCCGTGAGGCTATTGAAGGACAAGTCCACATTTTGTAAGTTGGTAAGTTTGGACATTGCTGCAGGTATTGGACCAGTCAATCTGTTGTGTGATACAATTCTGGAGAATTCAACCAAAACCAATATATCAAAAACCAACAAAAAAATTGTCAAAGAATCTCAAACAACAGAAAAACATACTAGGATTAAGGTAAACACGATTCGTGCGTAAAATCATTCTCATATCTTGATTAAGTAAGTGCAGAGGATTTCTAATATTAACAAGTTACTACCCTTAAAGATTAAGAAAAATTAGGACACGAAAATGAAATGTAAGAGAGCAAAGGGAACTTACAAAGTGGTTAGAGAAGAGCAATTCTCGATTGAAGTTGGAATGGTTCCATTGAGCCGATTTTCGCTCAAGTCGAGATTGTCCAGGACCTTCAAGTCTCCAATGGCCACAGGAATAGGACCGGCAAGAGAGTTACCAGAGAGGTTCAAAACGTGCAGGCTGCTTAAGGCCCCAATGTCAGACGTAATTTCACCCGAAAAATGATTAAGGGATAAATCCAAGACTTGGAGATTCTTTAGTGCATTTCCAGCTGATGAAGATAGAGGGATGTTCTTGCTTCCACTTAGTTTTTTCTCTGAAAGTGAAACTTCCTCTGTTCCTGCCGCGAATATCCACACAGGAAGCTCACCCGCCATCGAATTCTTGCTAAAATCTAAAGCCATAAGGTTTGTGCAGTAAGACAGAGACTTTGGCAAGCTACCAGTGAACCCATTTGCAGAAAAATTCAATACTTTCAAAGACTCAAGATTGCCTATTGAACTTGGAACTTCACCCGAAAATTGGTTGCTAGAAAGGTCCAAAGTCTCAAGGCTCTTCATCTCTCCAATCCACTCTGGAACCTCACCGGAAAAAGTGTTCTGGTGCACATTCAGATAGCTGCACAGGCCAAGTTTCTGCATTGTCTGAGGGAGGTTACCCGAGAACGAATTCTCGCTCAGGTCAATGGACCTCAAGAGCAACCAGTTTCCAATTCCATCTGGAACTTGCCCAGTAAACCGATTCCTGGCCAAATTAATTCCTCGCAAATTATTCAATCCTTCAACCCCCTTTGGAATTCCACCCTCCAACAAGTTATCAGACAAATCCAGTGATCTAATCCCACTCAAGGACCAAACCCCAGCCGGAACCGAACCCGAAAACTGGTTCAACGACAAGTTAACAGAAGCTAGACTCGGACACGAGCCCAAACTCTCCGGAATTTTCCCGGAAAACTTGTTTTTCGCCAGAGAAATCACTCTCAGTGACCCACATTGCCGGAAAAACTCTTCTGGAACATCACCGGATAAACTGTTCTCACTCAAATCGAGGACTCGGAGGTTGTCGATGTGAGCAATGTTAGGCGTTAAGCTTCCGGTGAGATTATTCTTCGAAAGCGAGAGCTTCCGGAGCGCTTGCAGTTGCAGAAGGCCGCGCCCGATGTGACCCGAAAGCGAGAAGTCGTCGAGGTTGAGCTCGATGACCCGGTTGGATCTCGGGTGGCATTTTACCCCGACCCAACTGCAAGCACTGTCGTCGTCTTCGCTCCAAGACGCTAACTTCCCCTTCGGATCTTGGATATTCGCCTTGAACACTATCAGCCCCAACACGTCGTCGTTCAGAGACGGGTTCAGAGATCTCGCGAGAACCGGAGACAAAACGACGACGGCGAATAGGAGGAGCAGCGGTTTCATGCCTGAAAAGGGTCGCATTGTTCGGTATTCAAGGGCCCCACTACAAGGCCATAAAAACCAGAGAGCTCAAAGCTAAAAGAAAGAAGACAACTCTGTCCAACGGCTAGATTTATGGGTTTGAAAAGAACAAAATGGGTGAAAATGCTCCTGAAAACGGCGCCGTTTGCCGGTAAGAAGCCCAATAAACCAAAAGAGGGCGTGAAATCGGAAAAATTCACAGCCAAAAACCCCAGAAATTAACCGCTCCCAGGTGAAGAACAGTCGAGCTACAGAGCTCGAACAGTCAACAAAAGTCAAACAAGAAGCTCCGAGCCTGTTCGATATGAGAACCGTCAAATGCCGAGGCTGGAGTTTTCGAATATCAGCCGGGGAATGCTGCAATGGTGGGGAAACACGCCGGAATTTGCAGCGGGAAAAGCTCCGGAGACGGAGCAGGAGAATTAGGGTTTTGACAAAGCTGAAGGCTTTGAGTATTCGGGGAACTTTCTAGAGAGCTTCACTCTCTCTCTCTCTCTCTCT
Organism: Malus baccata; assembly: GCA_006547085.1. Lineage (NCBI taxonomy): Eukaryota > Viridiplantae > Streptophyta > Magnoliopsida > Rosales > Rosaceae > Malus > Malus baccata. The sequence continues at coordinate 23,102 of VIEB01000762.1, read as the reverse complement.
CTCTCTCTCTCACTCTGTCTCTCTCTACTCTCTCCCTTCTGTGTGTGTCTGTGACTCTACGTATTGTATAAAGTCTGATGAGCTTCTGAAAAGAGAAAAATTAAATTAAAGTTTCTTATTAACGGCAGAGCAGGGCGGGACCGGCCTGGTAGATGGGGGCTTATTTAGAGCATTTCCACACTAAGGGCTGGTTTGGTATTGCTGTGCTTTGAAAAAAAACTGCTGTAAGAATAAGCGGTTGTGAAATAAAGCCAGTAGAGTGTTTGGTAAACTTTTTTGTGAAAGTGCTTTTGAAAAAAAAAGCAGGATGATAGTGTGTCTTTTCATTAAAGGAGCACTGTAGCTCCGTGTGCTTTAAAAAACTGGCTTTTTTTCAAAGCAGCAAATAGCAGCTTCAGCTTTTCCTTTGATTTTCAGCTTATTCTCACAGCAGCTTCCAAAATAAGCCTTTTTTTTCAGTTTACCAAACACAAAAATGACCCTCAGCTTTTTTTCACAGTGACTTTTTGTAAAATCACCTCAATCCCAAACGGGGCCTAAACACTTTGAGTTAGCATCCAACTCATTTATCCATTTAAATAAACAGTAATAAATTTCAATAAACAGTAATAGGCCAAAACATCTCTACTCACCCCTAACAAAAAATAACCTAATCAATTTTATTAACATATTATTATTTTTTATTACAATGGTTCTCTTGTCCGACTCGTCATCGTCAGCCTTCGTACCTTCTCCGTCGTCCTCCAGTTTCGCTTTCCCTTTCTCCTTCTTGTTCTCCGCCTCGACCTCCACTTTCTCCTTCCCTTTCTTGTTCTTGTTCTTGTTCTCCGCTTGGGTCGGTGTTGAAGCTGGGCCAACCAGTCTCAGTCACGACCACTAGAGTGTTCTCGTATCGTGCAACGACCATGGCTCTGATGACGGCATCAACCATCATGTCGAGAGGTTTTGGTATCGAACACCCATGGTGAGGTAATCTTGGAATCCGAATGGGTGCTTTTGAAACAGGGGAAACTCGGCCTCCGCCTTGCTCTCGCCGGAGTTGTCCTCTTCTTCTTTCACAACTTCCTCTTCCGCTTCTTTGCCTGCTCTTTCTTCTTCTAAGCTCCCTTGACCTTCTTCCTCACCGGCGCCACCAGCTGCTTTTCTTCTTACTCAATCGTCTTGTGTTTCCTCAACGCCATTCCCACAAAACGCACACTATTAAAAGGTCGGTCCCTGGCTCTGTCAATTCTAGGCTGGCCTGGAGACCAGCAATTGAATAGGCTATAGTGGATTAACTGAGTCCCAACCCTTTTTTTTATTGGGTGTCGGCCTAATGGTGTTCCGGTGGAAGTGCTCTTATGAATGAGCATCATCTCCAAATCCTTTTTGTGAGGATCATGGGAATTCTCAAATCATATATGTTCATCATACATCATGCGATCAGAAATTATTTTAAATTAGATATGAATAATACTTGACGAAAACTAATTGCACGATATATGATGAACGGATACTATTTGAAGATCTCTAGAATCCCCGAAGGGTGTACGGTGTTCGACGTAGAACACACCCAGTCGTCTTTACCGGTGGCGCTTTATGACGAGGAAGGCACAAGTGGCGGTAACCGTCGACGGAACGGAATGTGATTGAAAAACTATGTGTGAAGTTATGGTTATGACATGTTGCTGCTAACATTTTTTAGGTAAAATTGTTTATGCAACGCAGACATATGTTATAAATTACTCGATTCAAACATCATAAATAAATAAGCATAAAGAGCAAAAATGATGTATTTAAATTATTTAATTTTTATATTGAAATTTTCGGATTCATTGCATAAATTAAAATCAAAATTTTCGAATAAACAAGATTATGAAAATCATGCAAAGCAAGATAAGGGGAGTGTATTCAATTGAGAATTTGAGAGACTTTAATGGATTTATAAATCCATGCATTTTTATGGAGTTTAATTGATCTGTAGAGATTTCATATAAAATTTTGATTCAATTCCCTCAAAATCTCATGGGGAGATGTGAGATTTATGAATACTTAAAATACATTACGAAATCTTTTCAATTATCTCTAATTCCTCAACTTTCTCAAATTCTTTAAAATCAATTTCTAATTGAATGCATCTGGAATGTTATAAACTTCTTAAAAATCCTAATTGAATACACCCGAATTTCTAAGGATTTTAATAAACTATCGTAAAATTCTAATTGAATACACCTTGAATTTCAAATAATCACTTAAAATCCTGATTGAATACCCCTAGATTCATTAAAAGAATTAAAATCCCTCAAAATCCCAATTGAATATACCAATTCGATTAGGATTTTGGTATCTTGAACTTAATTTTTTGTATTGTTTGCACTTGTTCGAACTTAATTATATAAGCAATAATGCAGATTACCTAAATCAATGAATCAGCCTTTTAGACTGGCAGTTGATAACATAATCATAAACTAAATTAATAAAGAAACAAAAACTTGGCTTGTACATCAACATTTATGTTTATTTGCCATTTTAATACAATGTTTGTTGGACATCTGTGGAGACCTTGCAAACGGGTGATTTTTGTCATGTTTGGCATGAAAAAGATAAATGAAATATGTTCTTTTCATACATATGTTTCTAAAGCACTTTCCTATGTTTCAATTTTTGAAAGATATGAGGATAAACAAAATACCAACCAATTGAAAGGATAAATCAATTGAAAATATTTGTGTCGTTTTTATGTCATATTCGTTATCTTAAAGGATTGTGTCGAGTCAAACTTGTTATCTTAACGGATTCTTAATAGGTGACCTAATAACGACTCAACTCGTTAATAGGCCGTGTCGTTTCTTGTCAAATTGATTGGTCATGCAAAAAATTGTCATGCCTAAGGTCTAGACCGGACAAACAAGTTGTGTTCATGTCGTTACATATCATACCTATTATCCTAACGAATTTTTAACATTAACCCAATCATAACCTGAATCGTTAACGGATTTTAAATAGGTGACCTGATAATGACCCGACTCATTAACGAGTTGACCTGAACCTATTATTATTGTGTAGCTTTGTGTCAGGTTAACAGGTTGGCCGAAACTTTTTATTTTCGTGTCAGGTTATGGGTCGTTCAAAACATCCCGGGCATTGTTGGCATGTGGGAGTAATTGTAATTTTCTGGTGCATAGGGTTTAATTTGCAAAGTTGCTTGCTGCATAAACAGAAGGCACAGCTGAGCTGAGTGAAAAAGTGAGGTGAGAGTTGGGTGTGCATAGTGGATAAACAGAAAAAGTGGAGGCAAAAAAGGTATGAAGGCAATTAAATAGTTGGTGAAAGGTGGGTGGTGTAATAAATAAAGAAAATGTGACAGAGAAGAAGTGTGGTGCAGATTGCTGGGTTGTGACAAGGACTCAGCTTTCTTTGCCTTCATTTTACTTAAATTACATTGCATTATTAGATTTAGATGTTTCGTGGAAAATCAGAGTTGAATCCATTTTATGCATGTTACTTTCTAATTTTAGAGAAGGGCTATTTTTTTTTAATTCAAAATTGTCTATGGGATTGGTGTAACCCATCACTTTGGTCTTTGAGATTTGAAATTGATAGAAGTGATTTCTGAGTTTGTCCATCATTAATCATTTTAGTTATTTCCTGAAAAAATTTCATTAAGTAAGGGCCAAAATGACAAACATATCTTCAATTTAATAAACAATGGGACAAATGATATGACAAAAATTGAGGGTATTTTTATCATTTTATCCTTATTTAACAAAGATTTTACGTGAAATGACCAAAGTGATTAATAATTGACAAATTCAGGGATCAATTCTATTGATTTAATATCTTAAGAGCCAAGATGAAGAGTTATGACAATCTCATAGACCATTTCGGCTAGAAAGCCTTTTAGAGAATGAACTTAAGATTTACCAACACTTGATATCCTACCATAGCGTATGGGAAGGTGTAAAGAAGTCTTTCTCGTGTTTTAGAAGAGAGATGTTTATAACAAATATTTCATTGTAGTGGTAATTATGTGTTAAAATACATAGTATCGTATTTGATAATTTGAAATACCGTTATAATAATGTACTTGTCTACGTAAATCAAATTGGGCATTCCCTTGATTAATTTTAAGATCTATAAATTACTTACTCACTTCTCGAGCTTTACTGATCTTTACAGATGCAACATTATCGATGTTCAAAATAGTTTTGAAAGGGATGTATAGAGAGGGTTGTGAATTTTTGGAATTGGAGTAGCATTTTGTGTTGTTTTATGCATTGAGGTTTAGTGCTCACCCTTTTATGGTAAGAATTTGGAGGTTACTCAACTACCAAAAGAATGAGTCCATTCTGCACTACAAATTTCAGGCTGTCAAGCATTTTCCCCAACTGCTGCCGCTGTCTCCACCCTCTGCAACACCGGACCAAACTGTTAATTCATCTTCCTTTCTCCCTCCCTCCCTCAACAAACCCTAGCTTTTTGATAATACAATGATTAATTAATTAATACAAAATTAATCCCAATACAAATAAACATGTGGTGACTAAATGTCAAGCACTATTGCCCAAAAACCCTAACCCTAAACCTCATTAGTGCCTTTTTTTCCACCAGTTTTGTAAGTGGCGGTTAGGAAGGAGAATTCTCTCTCTGTGCCAACTGCTTTATCTGTTGAGAAATGTTAAGAGAACTCTTTTAAAATGGAATTTTCGATGGACCATGTGTCACATGGTGTTTAATTGTTAATTTATGTGCCAACATTATAGAAGATTGAGTAAAAAATATGAGGTGACAAAGAGTTCATAAAGAGTCTCAATTTTAAGAGAGTCCCTTAGCATTTCTCTTATCTGACTTTATGATAAATGTTAAGGGGTCTCTCACAAAGTGAGACTCTTCAAGAACGCTCTGTCATCTTACAGTTTAACATTAATTTTCGTACTAATATTATAAAATATTACGCCAGTGATACAGATTGCATAAAAACTTTTCACTTTTGAAATAGTCTCTTTACTATTTCCCCGCACTTTATTATTTGATATTTTTATTTTTACTTTTCACTTTTTTTCTCTTATCCCAAGTAAAAAGTATGGAATATAGACAATTGACAGTAAAACGACATGGTCCAATTGATGCACCTTCTGCAATTTATTTACCTTTGCCTTTGTGTTTATAACTTGCTTTTTCTGCAATTTATTTACCTTTGTCTTTGTGTTTTTAACTTGCTTTTTCCGTGGTGTGCCCTGGTTGACAAATTCTCGACCAAAAGAATACCGGCAGCTTTGGAAGGAGGAGGAAAAAACTAACAAGAACAAGACGATGCATGAATGGGACCATTTTTTTCAAAAAAAAATTTAGTGGAGGGACTCTTCATAATCCATATAGTTGGTAAATGTTAGCCCTTGAATTCTCTGTAACAACTAGGGGTGGGTACAATCCGATTTAATTCGCTTTGTTATGAAAAAACTTAAGTTGAACCGAGCCGAATAATGTGATGTGTTTGAGTTTCAGTCAATTTTTGTCATTATCAAAGAAAATTTTTCATGCAAAGTCATGCACGTTCATCCCACTTATGAGACTTAGGATAGGTTCTTCAAATGTCAATCAAGCACTCCACATTATAATAACCTAACAACTACAAAGACTAATAGCTCAATAGTTTTCTTTTCTATTACCTCTTTTCAACAAAGTGAATGCCTAGTGCCACTGAATCAATAATCATGTGCGTTATTTAGGGGCGGATGTATATTGGGATCAAGGTAATCGCAAGATCACACGGAGTTCAAAAAATATACATGTGAAGGTCTTTCGATTATTATCCAATATTTGGTGCGAGTTTCTTTTGTCCTTTCCAAGTGTTTGATATGATGCCTGATGGACATACCTTGACAGCTTGTGTCAACAAAACTTGACAAATTATCTCGATATCACTCATCAGATTGCTTCGATATATGTCGATATTTGTTGATATGCATGCAACATGGTTTGGCTAACGAAAACAAGCCCACCAAGTTGTTAGGCGAAATGCCTCAATGAAAAAACGAATTTTTTTTTGCGCACTTCGCGCTTTGTTTCTAGATCAACCCTATGACCTCCCAAGGATCGAATCCTAAATCCGCCACGAGCAATCGCTCAATATTATGAAACTACATGGTACAATATAAGTGAGCAACATACTTAACATAACACGTTGTTGATAATTTTTCAGTGTGACGGTGACTGGAAAATGACCTATTTACTCCCATTCACTTTATTTATTTCTCATGGGCTATTTGGGCTTTTCAACAGTGTCTTCATTTATGGGTGAGCCCAAGGAAGCCCAAATCATGCAAAAACCCTAAATCTCCCAATTGAATTTGCACACTCAACTCTGAACTGAGAAATTGTGGAGCTCTGATTTGTGCAGGGAAGAGATGGCAGCTAATGGAAGCACCAGCGTAAGCAGAAAGCAGCTGATACTATCGGCTCTCTGCAAATACTTCTCTCTCGATCCTGTAAGCAACTTCATCTCTCTCAATCAGCTTCAAGTTTTTAACTTTTTTGCCACTTTTGATTGCTCAAGGTTTGAGCTCGATATCTGCAGAAATCGTTGCCGGAAAACATCGCTGGCGATGAAGTCACGAGCTTGTACTCAACCGTACTGAAATCAGCCAAAAAGGACGCTGCAGGGGAAGTGAAAGATGGGGTAATGTTTTACAGTTTTACTGCCTCAAAAGCTTAGTTGAATTGGATTTCTGGTAACTTTTATGTGATCTGCAAGTAAAAGTTTCGTGTTTTGGGGTTTGTAGGTGGTGAATTGGATAAGATATGCAGAGGGTTTTCCTACAGATTCCCAGGCATGCTCTGGAGCTCTCAAAGGGTTGAATGAAACCTTGGTTGATGTGTCAGTGCTTTTGGGCAATGGGTTCACCCCCTCTGAAGCTGATGCTGTTGTGTTTGCTGCAGTGCATTCTTCTGTGGTATGGATAATGGATTGTTCTTCTGCATGCATGCGTTCGATCTTGTTTTGCATTTTTCGATACTTTTGCGATTTGTAATTCTGTTGATGTTTTTGCTTAAGAAATGCAAGACTTTTTAGTTGTTAGTATTTTCTGGAATTCTTTTTGAATTCGCGCACGCGCATTTTGTTCCAATGTGGCTGCAATGGCGCTTGAAATCGTGGTGATTTTGTTGAGTGGTTTATCTGCAGATTGGACTTTCAAATTCAGATAGGCAAAAGTTGCCGCATTTGTTGAGATGGGTGGATTACATCCAGGTACGTCCCCATGTCGTGGGTAGTGCTGTTATCTTTAATTCAAACTCAGTGAAGGTTCAATCTCACTGTCCACTGTCCAGGGCTCCCCCTTAATTTTATTAGCAACACTTATCAAAGCGTGACAGTAATTTCAGGTGGAATAAAGTACCATGTGGTTACGAACTTCTGTCATTAGATGCAAAAAATGAGCTACTTGTTATTGTTTCCACGCGTAGCTTTCAGAAATGTCGTAGTCGACTAGTGCTCACAACTCTTTTCTCCTCCAGAACAAGGTGGATTTCGGGGACATACTTGAGAAGATAGTGATAGAGAAGGATAAATTTGATTTTCGAGTAAGTAAAATCTACTATTTAACTTGAATCCCTTTTACAGTTTTGCTTCTCTGAACCTGATATTGCAATACAAGGGAAATATTAAATGTTGAAAAGATAGTAAAAAAAAATGTTTTCTTGTGAATCACAAAGTTGACTTATGTTACTCTGTATCCTTTGATCGTTATGTGTGCAGAAGTTGGATGAATTGATGGGAGCAAAAAATGCAGGTAAGGTAGAAATTGATTCAAATGCAAAGAAGACTGTTCAAGGCGCAAAAAGTGCAGACAAGCCAGAGGCAGACCTGAACACAAAGAAAAGTGATGCTGGGGTACATCCTTTTAAATTTTCACCTGTTCTTTATCGTGTACAATCAAATAATCTTACCGACATATGACATGTTTCTTTGTAATCATATTAATTGTAAATTTTATGGCTATACCTACATGCGTAATGATGCTTCAAACATGTAGTTAATAGAAAAACTCAATTCATTTGAGAAGAAAATTTAGATAGTTATCTAACTTATCTTCTAACAATGCTTTGGATTTCCTGCAAGCATGAATTCATGTAATTTCTTTTTAGAAAAAAAAAAGCATAGAATTGTGAAATGATTAACGGTACCAAACAGTGTAGTAGAGTATGCTCATGAACCACTGTTCCTCATCTGAAGACCAAGTAGCTAGATGCATAATTATGGGTATCCACCACCTAAGTTCTTTAACTTTTATTACAAGCAGTACCCATACTACTATGTGAGATATCTGTACAAAACTATTTTAGCTGTATAATTAAACCTTCTAGATAGAAATTTCTATACTGTTCCTTTCAAATATAACTGGGAATAACCATATTGCCCTTCATCAGTTAGTTGACCAACATTATATCTGATCGCTCTATTTCAAATATAGATGGTTGGGTTTGTGCGGTAAACTACTACAATCCGAACAAATGCTTCTACTTTCAGATTTCCTTAGTATACTGTTCTTTCCCGATGACCTTTTTATTGGAATTGTTAGGTAAAGGCAGCAGGAGATGAGAAAATTACTTCGGATAAGCAAGCGGATAAGAAAGCAGATAGAAAAGCAGATAAGAAAGCTACTGAAGAGAAGAAAAAATCACCAGAAACAGAGGCAGTTGAGAAAGACAAAGAAGTTAGTGTCAGTTTATTGAATATACAGGTTGGCCTCGTGCGCAAAGCTTGGAAGCATCCGTCTGCCGATAGGTGTGTGGGCAACATTTTTTCTCTTTCTTTTTGTCTAGGTGCCCCATTAATTCATTAAAAAGCTAATTAAACTGCTGGCTGTCTTACCTTGAAGTTTGGACTCTGAATGCTATTGCATATTTGGAGTATGCAAAATCAGTCATAACCCATGTTTTAAAACTTGATACAGTTTACTGGTTGAGGAGATAGATGTCGGAGAAGCTAAATTACGGCAAGTGGTCAGCGGCTTGGCAAAATATATCAGTCCAGAGGAGTTGACAGTATGATTACTACTTGATCTTTTGGAACTAGACAGTTTTTTACATAATCTTTTGCATATTTTCTGTTCATTTTATTTTCATAGTTGTTAAGACAGATGAATGTCACACTTAATTTCTGATGTATCCATTCGGTGCATGCACTATGCAGAACCGTCATGTTGTGCTGATTACGAATGTGAAACCTGGGAAGTTACGGGATGTGATGTCACAAGGACTGGTATGAGTGTTCTCATTTAACTCATATTTTTCGCTGCTGAGGTAGTTTTATGAGTTGGAAAGGGGATGTTGTTTACTCCTGCACTGCTTAACTAGTAATCAAAATCATGTCTTCATTTTCATATCTATACTCAAAGTATTCAAGTTTTCACTCCAATCAGTCATAGGAAATATTTATAATCCCACCTACTATTCTCTAGTATAAGATTCCAAATTGGCTTATGAAGAGTCCTTTTTTAGTGAAAGCTGAATGTTTCTAAACTTAGCTTCTACTAAACAAATATAAAGGTATGGATTTCATTTGTGTGCATGTATTCAGGTGCTATGTGCTTCTAATGAAGATCACACCCTTGTAGAGCCTTTGCTCCCTCCACAAGGGGCTAAACCGGGGGAACGTGTATCATTTTCTGGGTGAGTTAGCTGAAACTACTTGGAGCTTAAACAGACATTTTCTTTCATTGGTAACTTCTCTTGACATGCACTTTTTTCTATTCAGGATTGATGGAAAGCCAGAAGATGTTCTGAACCCAAAAAAGAAACAGCTGGACAAGATCACTCCGGTATGTTTTCGTTGCTCTAGTTTTGTGGATCTTCTTAGTGTGATTAGGGGACACCCATAGATGTGCTGCCTAATTTAATTAGACTGTTCACTACTTATATGGAAACTTGTAGTCCACAAATTACTGCCCGGCTAACCATTAAAAAGTTCACTTGAAAATTCTAGGGTACTGGGGGTGTCTCAATCCATGTAGGAATCAGTTTGTCGATAGCCCTGTGTTTCTATTGATTGTGAATCCATTCTTGCATTTCTTTTATGTATTGGAATTTTATGGAGGCTCTCCATAAATGGGGGTAAGGCTAGCCGACATTCACCTCTCCCAGACCTTGCGTAAAATGGGAGCCTTGTGCACTGGGTACGACCTTTATTGACAGTTATTACAGTTGTGGCAATTTGGTCAGAATAGTCATAATCTCCCCTCTCATCAATTTTGCATTAAGTATCTCTACAACATTGCGTTTATGATGCTTCAAAGTTAGAATTGGGCATATGAATCTCATGTGTTTCATCGTTGCAGCATCTTTTCACCGACGACAAGGGCGTGGCTACCTTCAAGGGTATTCCGTTTATGACCTCGGCTGGGCCTTGTACATCATCCATCCCCAAGGCAACCATCAAATGATCATAACTTGCCCTTACAACCAATGTAACTCTCATTATTCAACGAATTTCTCGCTCACCATGTGGTTCTACTTATTCGATGTGAAGATGTTATGGAATTACAGTTTAAAGAAAATTGCTTTCATGTCGCTTATACTGTTATATCAAACGGTTTCACACGATCAATTTGAACCCGGAGATGAAGTGCCGATGTGCCATTTCAAATTAGGCTAGGAGGATTCCGAGAAAAACTTGCCTGCACCTGTTTTTAGGTCGCTTGCACATAATTGTACGTGCGAGAGACCCGTTTTGTGAAACAGAAGTACAAACGAGCAGAGTCAATTTCTACCCTCATTAGGATAAGTGGGAACCAATCACGAGAAATTTAATGCGTACTGCAACGCATTGTATGTCTCATTTTAAAGTATATTTTATATTATGACATGCGGTGTATCGTTTTCTATTTAAGAACACCGAAAAATCTACCACTACTCACAACGAGATAGATATAACTCACATTTTCCCTTAAAGCTAGCAAAGCCGTAGCAAGTGGACCAAACGGCAAGGACATGTCAACGTCAGTTACCAAGAAGTTGTTATCCGTTATAGATTTACCAGTCTTGTCTGTAATCTGTTGTTGAAATTGTACCGTATGCTTTGTAAATTGCAATTTACAGAACAAAGCATGCATTGAAATTTAAAGGTTCAGCCCTTCACCCTAGTCCGCAGGCACCAACTAGTAATATTTTAAAACAAGTAATGCAACCAAGGTTCTAAAAATCGCTAGGCGCTAGTCGGGCGGCGGGCTGGGGCCTAGCGCCTAGGCGGCTAGGCGGGAGCCTAGGCGGACTAGGCGGATTTAAGTAAATCTATCATATTTCAGGTAAATAAGTGTCTGCTTCTACTTGAAATATATATAATTTCATCATAAACTACAAAATAGAATGCATATATATCATGAAGTATTGAAACATAATGAAAACATGCGAAATAAGGATATAATGTTTGTTCATTCAAGTATGCAACAAGTCTCTTACAATTTATTGGAAAAAAAACAAAATGCAAAATGAAAGTTATGTATTTTCTGTCTAAGTGAGTTGCAACCTATGCGGATCTAGGCGGGGGCCTAGGCGGGGGCCTAGGCGGGCTAGGCGGGGGCCTAGGCGGTCTAGGCGGGTGCCTAGGTGGTCTAGGCGGTGGGCTGGGGCCTAGGCATTAATCGGGGCGGTGGGCTGGGGCCTAGCGCCTAGGCGGCGCTAGGCGGGGATTTTTAGAACAGTGAATGCAACATGAACTAAGTTGTTAACTTGTTAGCAACATGTTTCATCCAAGATACACTTTCGTGAAATAAATTAGAGTAAATTATAGCAATGATCTCTTAACTTTAATCAAATTAGAGCAATGGTCCCTCAAGTAAAAATCCATTACTATTGGTCCTTCAACTTATCAAAATGTGTAATTATAGTCATTTTCATCAATTTCGTCAAATTTGTCAAAATAAGTTAGGTTGGAATAACCATTTATATAATTAGGATCCCTCAACTCATCAAAGTGTGTAATTATGGTCATTTTTGTCAACTACGTCAAAATTTTTGTCAAATCGAGTTATGTTGGAAGGACCATTGCTACAATTGGGTTAAGGTTAATGGACTATTTCTTTATTTGAATTAAAGTTGAGGGATCAATGGTAATGAATTTTTTGTTGAGGGATCATAGCTGCACGTTTTGATGAGTTGAGGGACCAATGGTAATGAATTTTTAGTTGAGAGACTATTGCTCCAATTGAGTTAAAGTTAAGGGACTATAGCTACAATTTACTCAATAAATTAATGTCCATAAACAAATACATCAAACTCCTTTTATGTAATATTTGAGTTTTTTTTTCTTTTCATCTTACGATTGAAACAAGAATATTTAAGCTCACGATTCATATAGTGTTCGTATGAGTTTGGGAGGAGCAAAACATAGTTTTAATTTAGTACATCGATATTTTTACACTATGAGGAGTTCGGCTAAGCTACACAACAGGCAACCTAATTTGGTATCGAATCCACCATCCACGAAATTCGAACCTGAGACCTCTCACTTCTAAGCGAAGAGGAATAATACTAGACTATAGTTGTTACTGAAGACTCACTATTTGGTCCATGCAAATTAACTGTTGTTGTTTTTAGTATTGAGTAGAAAGAAAGACATGACAAAGGTTCTGTGTATTTACGCATGTAATATGTAATATGTAATGAGTAATACTATTCATACCATATTTTTTTACCACATTTTCATACCATCTTAGGTGGCATCTGATGTAGATAGTCACATCATTTGAAAAATTTGCAAAACCCAAGGAAATGAAGAAGAAAGACTCATCGTATACCACAATCATCATTTAATTAACTATTTTTTCTTAATTATTAGTTTATTAAATAATGAACTGAATTTAAAAATATGATTAATTCAATTGATGTGGCTATCCATATCAAATGTCATCTAAGGTGGTATGAAAATGTGGTAAAAAAACATAGTACTCAATATGTAATATGCATGTATCGGATATGCATGGATTCTACATCAAGACAGATGGGATTCGGATCTTTTTGACGTATGGGGATTTGGTGTAGTAACTCCACCACCTCCATCCTTTGACCAGATTTACTCATGCAACTACCAATTTTGCTGTTTTTCAATCCAATCTACCTTTTTCAAAACTATGAAAGGAAATTCAAATCTGAGTCCGTCTACATTAACGTAAGTCTGCTCATTTCTTTTTGAGTACCTATATGCACTAACGCTATCACTATTTGACCGAGCAATCTTGTTTCACTCATTCAAGTTATTAAATCAAATTCAATGGTTAAATATGTGTTGTGTCAAATGTTTGTAGATACTTAAAAAAAAATTAAAATAAAAAATTTGCTTTGGTGCTCTTGTCCTTAACCATTAATCGAAGTTTTCATAGAGCACTAGTTGATGTTTCTTCCTAAATAGAACTAGCATTTCGAAAATTATCCTTAAAAAAACATGAAAATCAAGATTCACAAATACAAAAGATGGGATGCACTTTTTTAAAATGTAGAATATAATTGAGTGATATAGAAAATGAGTTGCTGACATTGAAAGTAGAAAATATACTAGTAGTACATATTAAATATAATAGTAAAAAACACTAAGTTTTACGTAACATTCAAGCGACGTTCGAAAATTATAGATTTTAAATTTGTTGGGGGTTTGAATTTATGTCACAAGGTCATGATTATTGTTGTATCAGCAGCCAGCAGCAGTAAAAACCTGCTATAAAGTGAATCAAATGACATAATTTAGCAGCTGTATCCATGCAGATTGCTGAATTCTGATACCGACTAATTTTCTCTGCACGCAGAGGGAGAGAAAACCATAGAGATAGAGAAGATAATAAAATATACCAAGTCACAGATATTTCGTGATCTTCTTTGGGTTTCTACCTTTGATTTGATTCAGTTCTCTCTCTCAAATTTTCTAGCAGCATATCTGCATATGCATTTACTTACCACAGTCTCTAATCTCTATAAATAAATACAAAAATCCCACCTTCCAGAATCTTCATTTCATGCTGTTCATACATTTCCCATGAGTTTGTTTGCTTTATGTTTTAATATATGAATTTGAATCCCCATATGCTTAATTGTTACTGTCAGATTCAGACAAGTCGTTTCGTTTTTGGTCTTATGTAATTAAATCTTGTCTGTTACTGCAACTGCGTTTGTTATAAGTCTCTCTCTCTCCTCTTCTGCAGTTACGTCTTTGCTTTCTTTTGGCTATTATTTTTGTAAGTTGGTGGGTGAGAGTGAGAGGAGTTATTATTTCTAGGGTTTAAGAAATATGGAGGCTTCTTCTTCTTCTTCCTCCTCAAAGGGTTTCATGGCAAATGTGGAGCAACCCCATGTTTTAGCCGTCGATGACAGTCTCATCGACCGAAAACTGATCGAAAAGCTGCTCACAAATTTGTCTTGCAAAGGTAACAATCTATCTGCTTGAATCCTGCACAACCCTCCATTTTTTTTCGTTCTTTTTTATAGTTTGCGAGATATTCTCATGCTAATTTACTTGAAAATAAATGGTAGTGAATGTTACACTATTGTTTTCTCCGTGCAAGAGGAGAAAGTGTGAGTGTAAGAATCACCTCCCGGAAGAAACGCTATATTGTACATTTTAATGGTTTATTTATTGCTTAATAGAAAGATTAAGAAGACCTTATAATGGTGAATTAAATTAATATTAAGCTGTTTAATGGAAATAAAGTATATTAAAAACAGAGTCTATTTTTGCTTGCTAAATAAAAAAAGCTAATGATTTTCTTCTATTTGGTGCAGTGACAACTGCAGAAAATGGGGCAAGGGCGTTGGAGTTTCTGGGCTTGGGAGATCAACAACACAATAGCTTGGAGAGTAATGTGAGTAGCTAATTACCATTAATCCATCGTATTAATTCAATATTTAAGCTTTACACTGAGAAGGGAGAAGGGTCTTGTTCTTACTTGCAGGTTTCAAACTCAAAGGTAAATCTGGTAATTACTGACTACTGTATGCCAGGAATGACAGGCTATGAACTGCTCAAGAAAATCAAGGTATTGCAGATTTTTTGATAAATTTTTAGCATGTAATTAATATGGTTAAATATATAATCATGCTTTATTTTCTTACCCTTTTGCAAGCAGGAATCATCAATCATGAAGGAGGTTCCAGTGGTGATTATGTCATCTGAAAACGTACCGAATCGGATTGACAAGTAAATATGAACTGATTATTTGTTCTTTCCTTTTATTTATTTATTTATTTATGGTTTTAATTTCTAATTAACAACAGGTGCTTAGAGGAAGGAGCTCAAATGTTCATGCTAAAGCCACTGAGACAGTCTGATATAAAGAAATTGAGATATCATTTGATGAACTGCAATAGCTAGAAAAACGTTTTTCTTTTCCTTTTTTTTTTTCTGGAGAAAGAATTGGAAATAGCCTAAGAGCTAGTTCAATTACTAAGTTTTTCTGTGCAACATAGCATGGTATGCACTGGAGAGCTAGTCTATTAAATTTTTTTATAATTTCCTTATGACATATGAACTTCCTTCAATATGCTAATTTTTAATTTTGGGTTTTGTTTTGTTCAGGACTTCTTGTCTCCACCTTTTTAAATTATTGTTTGAGGCACAAATACTTCCAATTAATATTTATCTTGTTTAGGAATTAAAACTATCAAATTGACTTTTTAGAAAAATGAAGGAATGCTATTATATTGCTTCTCCTTTGATGTTTTTTTCGTTGTTTTAACTTCAGAAAATTATTTATGCACACTATATTTCACCTCCATGCACACTATATTTCACCTCTACATACTTCCGTTTTTGTTTTATCATTGTTTTGAACAAATCAAAAGAAATTCAACGGTCAAATTAAGAAGAGTGCAGAAGTAGAAATCACTCATCATGTCATGCAATTTCCTGAAATTATTTTATATATATATATATATATACAGAATTTGTATATAATGATTAAAAAGAAAAGAAAATGGACAGGAAAATTAGAGTCTAAATTCAATGAAGTATATGATTCTTGGATAATTTACTTTAAAAGTTGCAGAGAAAAAGCTAAAGAATCATGATATGTACAATCAAAATCAATCATATTCAAATCAAAATTCCTAACTGCAACAATTTCTAAATTGATGGAATCTGGATTCTTGTAGACTTTTGACATATACCAAATCCCTAATTTTCTATGTATCTTAATGTGTTCTTCTCCCCAAGGACCCCAAACCTTCATCTTGAGAACAAGGAAAATATCGTCATTCACTTCCTCAACAGAGACAAGGCCTTGAAAGTAAACCTCAAATACGCGCAATCACCGGTGTATGCTTTTGTCCAACCCTGATCTTTCATTGACATGTATATTTATTTACACAAGGATCCAAGACGTACCAAATAAAAAATAGAACCTTAACGAAAAATCATATTTTTACACTAAAAAGTCAATCCTGGTACTATTCACTTTACTTTTTATTTTGTCCTTATCGTTAAAATTCAAAGTTTTCAATTTTTTTTCATTAGTTTTCCTAATAAAAAAAAGATGCAACAAAACCTCAAAACATTTTCACGAACGCACAATTGAGGTCATGAAAACTCATGGAAATGTCTGTGGTGGTGGTGGTGGTGGTGGTGACGGCGGCAATCATCTAATCCAAAGCACTGCATGACAGGAAACAATGTCACGAACACACATCTCCCTATCCCTCTAGATAATAGACACTGCAAAACAATGGCACGTCCTCTTTGGATTTCGTGGGCTCTTCTTTACTCCGTTGTTGGAGTGATCATGGCCAACACAACGAGAACCGCAACGTTGATGCTTTCCCATTACCAACTAGCAGTCACCTTAAAAATCCAAAATTCATGCATGCATATCAAAAAACTGACGACCCAATTGCTTAAAACAAAAAAGAAAAAAAAGAAAAAAAAAATCAAAGTTCATAGCTTTTTTCAATTTTGTTTAGCATACCTTGCGAAACTCTTGGTGATGGTGATGGGGAGCTTCAATTTTCTTTCTTGGTTTTGACAAAAGAGA
Source organism: Malus baccata (assembly GCA_006547085.1). Lineage (NCBI taxonomy): Eukaryota > Viridiplantae > Streptophyta > Magnoliopsida > Rosales > Rosaceae > Malus > Malus baccata. The sequence goes on along the minus strand of VIEB01000762.1, from coordinate 6,114 downwards.
GAGAGAGAGAGAGAGAGAGATTGAATCACAACATGTTTAGCAATGCAATTAGATTTAAAAGGTTGAAATGGAAGCTGCTTAAAGTTAAAAGATGGAGTTTAAAAATTAATTAACTGATTGATATTGTTTAATTATGGATGGATGTGATTAACTAGAAGCCAAAAGAATATGCTTTTTTTTTATAAATAGTGATCAAGGTTCTTTGTTATTTGTACAAGCAAGGTGCATCTTTTTCTTGCGCGTTGCTTGTCTGGTTGACAATGGCATTCCTAAATCTTTTGCCATTTTAGTCAATTTTTTGTCTGTAGAAATTAACTGTGGAAGGTTAAATGCTCTGTCGAGTCAAACATCCTTATTGGACTAGAATGTATTAAAAGTCTAAGTTAAGAAACTACATTTGTAATATGTGCGCCATGCCCGTCCGAACGGATCGGTGATGGTAACAAGACCCCAGGAGCGATATGTAGGAGAATGGGTCTAATGCAACGTAATATAGGGAGTTTTATTCTCACATTACAGATCGCGACTTTCGACGGTTCCTTGGTCTATGATCTTTTAGTTTCCTGGGCTCTACTCTCATCTATGCTCTTAACACATTTGGTGTCATTAGGTGCAAAAGGAAAGATTAAATTAGACATTAAACATGATCAAGGAAGTTGTGTATGAGAAAGAAAATCACTTTGAGGTGTATAATTAGGGTTAATTGTAATATTAGTTCTCAAATTAATACCCGAGCTTCGTTCCCGCAGTTTATTTGTGATTATGTGCTCCTCAAATTTGGTCACTTATTGCACATTGAGTCATTTATGTCAATTATGTCTCATTTCTAGCATATTTTAGGAGGGCAATGATTTTTTCACGCTCCCTCCAAAATTTGTTACTAATAACACATCACACCCCTCCCCGACCATCACAAACCCCACTCCTCCCCTCCCCACTGTCAATCGGCCTCGACTTCCCCTCCACACCCACTCTTCTCCTTATAGCAACTCCACCATGGGTTGTTGCTCGGGGGACAGGCCAGCAAACAGGGCCTTAGAGCTCGGCCTATTGACTCCAGCGTGTGGGAGCCCGAGGGACAGTGCAGGCTCGAGCACCATGCCTGTGAGGAATTGCCAACTCACGAGCCCAAAGTGGATCTGACGCAGGGCTGACGTCATCCAGGCGTCAGCCCATTTTTTTTATTTTTTTCTGTCAGGCGCGTGCACCTCACCCACGCGTGGGGGCGCGTCACCCGACATGTTTTTAGCGACTGGGGCCCGTGTCGCAGTTTCAAAAAGTTACCGTTGGGAAGCCACATGGCTTCCTATGGTCTGTTGGATCTCAACAGCTAGATAATGTGGACCGTCTGATTTGCAACGGTAAAAAAAAATAAAAAATTCTTATTTAATATCAACCGTTGGATCTAAGATCAATGGTTGATGTTATTCTCCTTTATAAATAAAAAAATAGTTTTAAAATTAAGAAAAGTTACCGTTGTGCCATGTGGCACAATCTGGAGTGTTGGAATTCAATTTTTTTAAATCCAACAGCAGGGATTAATTAGTTGAATAAAAAAAATTTAAAAATTGTAAAAAATAAAATAAAAAAATTGAAATTTTAAAAAAATAATTGTTTTCACTTTTCTATAAATATCTTCTTATTACCATCTACCGTACACCACAATTTCATATTTTCTCAATTACTTTCAACCACATTCTTATCTTTCTCTCAAAGTTTCAATCCAATTTTTTTCAACAAAATGACTACTGATGCAGGTACGAATTGGTCGCTTCTTGAAGATGTTGCATTGTGTACTAGCTGGGTTGAAGTTACTCATAATTCGGTTACGAGTAATGAGATGCAGTTGCGAGAAATGTGGAGTCTTATTCATACCAATTTTCTTGAGAAAATGGGTGGGAATAAAACCAAAGAATCGATGTTCAGTCGTTGGAAATTACTTAGCCAATCGTTTAGTACGTGGAGAGACGCCTTGGCACAAGCTAGTGGTAATATTTGAAGTGGGGAAAATTTAGCGGATCGGGTAACAATATATTAATTTGTTAGATACTTTGATTATAATTATTTGTTTGTATTATTTATTTGTTACCTAATTTGATTATAATTATTTGTTTGTATTATTTATTTGTTACCTACTTTCATTATAATTATTTCTTCTCCCTCATTGTGTAGGAACTTCAAGCACAAGCTTGGTATGGTGCCAAAACCAAAACAAAAAACAAATCATTCATCCGGTGGGAATGTTGGAATATTGTTAAAGATTGTCCTAAATTCAGAGTTGTGTCTGTCGGCCCAGAAGTTTTTATGAACAACACCCCTCTACACTCTACACCCGATCATGGCTCGCATTTTCATGAAGATGATGCAGAAGAAGTGCCTGAAACGCCCCTCCCTGAACAAGCGTCGGGTTCAACCTATTATCCAATTAGGCCTCAAGGTAAGAAGGCTTCAAAGAGAAAAATGAGTGCTTCCAAGAGTGATTATGCAAAGTACATGGAAGAACTTGCTCTCCAAGGTGAATTGACTTTGGCGCGGGAAATGGCGAAATTTGAGGTTGATAAGAGTAGAAATGAGGCAAAAGTTGCAGCTGTTGACAGAGCATTTCAAGCTAATGAGAGAGAAAGAGGGCTACTTAGGCAAGAAAGGGAACATGTTAGAGAAGAAAGAATAGCTCAACGAGATCGTGACATTATGAACACACATTTAGAAGGAAAGTTCCAAATTCTAAATATTTTTAGAAGTCGGAGAAAAAAAACGTGGTGCGAATGAGGCGTGCAAGAGAAGCGAAAGCAAGAGGAGATGGTCCTGGCACGACAAGAAAATATCATTCTAGCACCACAAATTGGTTAAGTGATGATGAATAGAGTACTTTGGGTTGTAATTTATTATTTATTGAATATAGTACTTTATGTTGTTTCTAATTTATTGAATTTAGTACTTTATTTAAAGTGAGAGTAAATTTATTTAATTTGGTAATTTATTTATACTAAGAGAATCTTTATTCAAATGACATAAAAAAAAACTCACTAAATGAACTAAAAAAACACACCAAATAAAAACAAACACACTAAATAAAAATTAAATAAACACACCAAATAAAAGCAAACACACTAAATGAACTTAAGTATCTTGAGCTTGTTTCAATTGTCACTGGTGCTCTATCAAGTCAATTTGCCGGGCATTGTGCATATATGGCCTTTGAAGTGCAGTTCGTTGAATGAGCCTTTCATTGTAACGTCCATCCCTTTCTAATGGCTCATGTTGCACGGGTTCTTCGGTGGTGTCATGAGCACAATATATTTATGTTTTGGAATTGTTTATCGTGTCTGGCTCATATTCATCAACGGCATCATAATCGTACTCATCTTTCACAATCATGTTGTGAAGAATGATGCACGTCATTATGAATGAGCCTTTCATTGTAACGTCCATCATTTTCTAATGGCTCATGTTGCACGGGTTCTTCGGTGGTGTCATGAGCACAATATATTTATGTTTTGGAATTGTTTATCGTGTCTGGCTCATATTCATCAACGACATCATAATCGTATTCATCTTTCACAATCATGTTGTGAAGAATGATGCACGTCATTATGATGGATTGAAGCGACTCTACATCAAACCTTCTGGCAGCACCTCTGACAATCGCCCATCGAGCTTGGAGGATACCAAAACAATGCTCCACATCCTTCCTACACCCCTCTTGACAGCTTGCAAAGTGTTTTTCCTTTGCACTTCGTGGACGTGGCACTGTTTTGACAAACGTTGACCACGTTGAGCAAATGCCGTCTGCTAAGTAGTATGACTCGTCGTACTGACGTCCGTTGACCCAGTACGGGACTTTTGGTGCCTTTCCTTGCAGGACATCATTGAACATTGATGATTGGGCAAGGAAATTGAGGTCATTTTAAGCTCTAGGAATCCCGAAAAATGCATGCCTAATCCATGTATCAAAAGATGCCACCGCTTCCAAAATGATACTTTTTGCTATTTTTCTATCCCCATAAGCGCATTGCCATGCTCTTAGACAGTTTTTCTAGGTCCAGTGCATACAATCGATGCTTCCAATCATCCTAGGAAAACCTTGCATCTTGCCATTCTTCAGAAGACGTTGCAAGTCCATCTCAGTAGGTTTCTGGAGGTACTCTTTGTTGTAGATAGATTCGATTGCTCCGCAAAACCTCATCAGGGACTCAAGGATGATTGATTTCCCCATCCTCGCTATCTCGTTTACTTGGTTTGCAGATGCTCCATATGCAAGCATCCACAAGGCAGCAATAATTTTTTGCACATGAATGAGACCCATAGCACCAAAAACATCATTTTTTTTCACAAAGTAAGAATCATGGTTGCAAACAGCAATAATGATTTTGTTGAACAAATGTCGTTCTATTTTATAACGACGTCTAAAGTACGTATCAAAGAATGCACCGTTACGGACAAAATAATCGTCCAAGAGTTCTGTACCTCGTCATTGCTTGCCTCTATCAAGGTTTGCAGAACAGTTGGGCCTGCAGATCTGAGCCATAGCTTGGATAACCCGACGGGAATGTGAGGTTCTGGCCATTCTTGCTTTGTCATCTCTCCTTCTACGTTCCTCATCATCTTCCATCTCATTTTGGGCCACTTGGAGATTGAACATTCATTATGATTGGTTAAACAATTCCTCTTCTTGCTGATCGATTTCCCACATCATCCTTGAGGAAGAAGAAGACATTGTAAGAAGGAAGCAAAAACTATGAATAATGATACAGATTTTGATTTTGGTGAAGAAGGAAGCAGAAACTATGAATAATGATAAAGATATTGAGAAAATTGGTGTGAGATTTGTGAGGATGGATGGTGGATTATATGGATGATTCAGAAAGGATTATGTTGTAGATAATGCCAAGTGGCATGACGTCATTCGTTAAAAATCTGACTGAAATATATCCTCAAAGATTGTAAACAGATTGTGACACGTGGCGCGACGTGATTGGTTAAAAATCTTATCAGAAATCCATCACCAATAATTGTATTTTCAGATAATGACATGTGGGGCAACAAGAACAATTAAAAATCTTATCGGAAATCCATCACCAATAATTGTCTTTTCGGATAATGACACATAGCGTAACGAGAACGATTAAAACTCTTATCCGAAATTACAAATAAAATTATTTTGTATTATTTTATAAATAAATAAAAAGTAATATTTTATTGCCAATTGCCAGGGCTATTCAGTGTAGGGGTGGAGATGCAAAATGATGTTACTGTTCATTAAAGACAGTTACTGTTCACTAAGGACAGTTACTGTTCACTTGGTGGATTGAATAGTAAATAGCCTGGGAGAAGGGCTCCCACGCTGAAGTTACTCTTAGAGCATCTCCACCTGTTGATGGAGGGTTAGGGCAATAAAATTGCTTTCACTATTTACTCTAAACAGTAATTATCTTTGTGTAAGTTCACTTGTTTGGAAGGAACAAAGCAAGGACAATTACTATTCAAATATATTTTTTATTTTTTAATCTTTGCTTCGTCTTATCCTCACATATTTTTATTGCTGTAGATTTTTGGATAATGTTAAATGTTTAATTTGTAAGTGTGTTGAACTTTGCAAGATTTTTAAAGTGCGAACTTTGTAAGTTTTTTGAATTTTTTGAAATTTTTTTGGGTAATTTTATGATTTTTTTAGAGTTAGATTAATCATAACTATTGGATTGGGCAATTTTTCGAAATCAAAGATCACAAAGAATCATGTAGCGAGCTGAAGCATCAAAAAGTCAGCTGGGCTCAGCTGGGCTTCCCCTCGCCCGGGTTGGGGGTTTGTCTGCTTGGCTTTCACTCGGGCGCAAGCGCTTGCAATTGTTGAAGGGGCCTTTTTATCTAATTGCCTCCCACAATTTCCACCGGTTGACCACATTTGTTTGTATTGCATTTGCAACAACTGATGCCAAAGCTGCTTTGCCGGTTGCCGATTATCTCTTTCATGCGGTCCCTGTGCAGGTCTTTCATTCCCATTCCTATCCTGGTATTGCATTAATAACTTAGGGTGTGTTTGAGACTGCTTCTATAGGTTAAAAGCGCTTTTCGACAACCAGAAGCTCTTCTGACTGCATTTGGCAGAGAAACCTA
>VIEB01000761.1:358348-372119 GCA_006547085.1 Malus baccata | reverse complement strand
TTAAGTATGTGCTCAAGTGTTAAGTTGACTAAAATATGTGGGAATGATGATTTTTAACTTGTCATGTGCATTGGAAATCCCTGAGGCAAACGTTGGAAGGTTTAGGCTGTGTTTTGTTTTCTTTATTTTGCTCGAGGACTAGCAAAAGCTAAGTGTGGGGGAATTTGATATGAGCATATTTATGCGACTTAGTGAGCTTGTTCTTGTGCATTTGTGCTGTTATTTCTTAGTTAATTATGTATTTTAAGCTATTTTCGTCTGTTTGTAGGTCATAATAACAAAGTTGGCAAGAAAGTGCCTTTTGGAGCATTTTAGAGCATTTTTGCGCCAAGATTGGATAGTGCAAGCATGGAGACATGAGGATGGACGTTTTTGAAGATTTGAAGGCTAGAAATCAGCATGTGTGTGTGCAAGTGTGTTGACCTACAACTCCAAACATCCACCCACTACACCCATTACATCCACTCATTACCAAACACTCATACACTACACCCATTACCAAACATCCACCCACTACACCCATTACATCCATTCATTACCACAACACTCACCCATTACATCCACTCATTACCACAACACTCACCCACTACACCCATTACATCCACTCATTACAACTCCATACACTCCTTTCCCTAACCTATAAATACATCCACCCTTCACCATAATTTGGGGGCGATCATCCATTCATCTAGCCATACTACATCTCACCAATCCATACATTTTCATCTCTTAGCCGTGCAAATCCATTCCATCCATATATCCATACACATCCTAGACACTTGTGCTACAACAGGGTGGTGAAAACAAAGGTCCTTGGCGTTTCAAGCTTGGAACTTTGGAGCGTTTTAGGTGTACTTCGTTCTTGCTTTCAATGTCTACTTTGTTATTTTCTAATTTTGTTGCAATTATGAGTGGCTAAACCCCTATTTAGTTAGGGGGAAGTTTGAAGCCATGAACATGCTTAAGATATAAATTGATTTCTTCCAATTGTGATTTTGATAAGTTGTGATTGCAATTCAATTATGCATTTTAGAGCAAAATTGAGCTGGAATGGAGTGTATGCTAATGGAGCACCAGGAATGGACGAGTTTGAAGGTCAAAGGAGCTTAAGAAATGAAGAAATGAAAGTGAAGAACAAAGAATTCAGATTTGGAAACCAAAGTTTCTAAAGTTGGAAGTTTCTATTCTTGGAGGTTTCCATTTTCGAGAGTTTCTATTCTTGGCTTTGGGCTTTTAGATGACCTAAACCCTAATTCCTTGTGGACCCTAACCCTAGCCGCACCTAGGCCTCTAGAATATCTGATTTCCTTGCCTTGCAAGGCATTCTAGAAGGCCCATCTCTAAACCCTAACCCTAGCCGCACCTTAGGCCTTATTCCCACTAAAAATCTGATTGTTTTAACCTAATTTCTGGTGGATTTGGGCTTCTAGAAACCCTAATCTGATTACCCTAGGGTTTTGGATGCCTATATATACTCATTATAACCCCTAGATCAGATCATCATCTCCCATACACAATCATTCACGCCAGAAATCTGCCCTTGATTTCTGCCGCACCTTCCCATCACCAAAGTCCCAAAATTCTGCCCAAAATCATCCCTAGCCGTACCCCCATCAACCCTAAACCTTTCCATACCATTCCCCATCCATTCTACACCACAAATAACCCCAAAAACCTGTTCTAAACTTCTCTGCCGTAGCAAGGAGGAAGGAGAATTCTTGGATGCGCTTGCTGCCAAGTTGGAGCGTTCTAGGTGTTTTGTTTCTTTGGAGTTTAATTTCTAAATTTATGTATCTTTGCCTTGCGTGTATGAGGAACTAAACCCCTCTTGGTTAGGGGGGACTCGAAACCATGTTTATGCTTGCTATATGATTTGATTACTTCTAATTGCGTTTCATAAGTTGTGAATTCAATTTACTTATCTACAAGAATTAAAACTGATTTGTGTATGTTGGTTGAGGGTCGACACTTAATTTGCATGCATGAATTTGATGCTAGGATATAAGGAAATTTCACCTAATCGTTATGGACTTATATTCACAAGTAGTAAAGGTTGATGATCTCAATCGTGTTAAGTAAATTCTTGGCATAAGTTTCATGCAATCATAGTAACAAGTGCTTCGTCAATGCTTATGGTTTTCATAGAACTTAATGATTCTTGCTTGTATCTCTATTATGCAATCATGTAGGGGACTTGTGGGGAATGCTTTGGGTTGTCGTATGCAATCATCCAATTCAATAACGTTAGGAAAATCTGAAGGTTAATTTAAGCGGACCTAATTAACTTGGGGCGTTGAGAATTCATGGGTTATTGAAAAGCAATTGGAAATCGTTTTGAATGCAAGTATAACATGTGTGGAGATGTACCCCTTAGCTAGCTTTCCATCCATTGTTTTAAACCAATTTCGTTTTAAATTCTGTTTTGATTTACAAGTTTATGATTTGTTTTCAATTTCGTAAAAACCAAATCCCCCTTTGTTTTCAAGTGTCAATTTAGTTAGGAAGTGTGTTAGTTTGTGTTTTTAAGTGTTTTGAGTCAAGTTAAAACTTTTTTTCGTCAAAATCTTGTTTAGAGTTCAAAACTGCCCAGAAAGTGGTTTTAAGGCAGTTTTGAGTGTTTTTGTGTTATTTTGAGTCTTGTGGTTTGTTTTGGTGTTTTAAGTTATAGTTTTATATTCTTTGAGTCTAGTTTAGTTTTTTAAACTTGTTTTTACGTACTTGAGTCAGTTTTCAAGTGATTTAGCAATCCCTCCTAATCCCCGGCCTAGAACTATCCCTACTTACATACTTACTACAATTGATAAAAAGAGGGTTTAATTTGAGTGCTATTTAATATCATATCAGCATTCATAGTTATAATTGCCTCGTCAACAATTATGATTTTCATTGCACGTAATGATCTCTGATTGTATCTCTATTAGGCATTCATATCGGGGACTTTTAGAGAATGATTTGGGTTGTTGCATGCATTCATCCAACTCAATGAGTAAAGGAAAATCTGAGGGTTAATTTGTGCATCACAGTTAATTTGGGGTGTTGAGTATCATAGTTTATTGAAAAGCAATTGGAAATTGATTCATGTACAAGTGTGTCATGTGTGAAGAACGGACCTCTAACTAATCCATCCATTATTTTATTTCTCAAATTCATTTTATAATCTGCCTAGTTTTATAACTTGCTTGTTTATTTCAAATTCATCCAAATCAAAACCCCCATTTTACTTTCTTGTTCCAAAGTGTTTAAAATCTGTTTTGATTGTGTTTTAGAGTGTTTTGATTTAAGTCAAAACACTAAATTCGTCCAAAGTTGTGTTAGAGTCAAATCTGCCGAGTTTGTGTTTTTAGGCAGTTTTGAGTGTTTTTAAGTTGTTTTGAGTCTTTAGAATCTGTTTTGAGTCCCTTGAGTCTATTCAAACGTTTTTAACTTTGTTTTTATGTTTTTGAGTAAGTTTAGAGGTTTTAGCAAGCCCTACTAATCCCCGGTAACAATCCCTACTTGCATTTATACTACAATTTGACAACAAAAGGGTTTAATTTGAGTGCTTAACTTTCATCGCACCATTTAGTGTTTATGAGTCTTATTTGTGTTGATTAGCATCCCTAGTTAATTCCCGGTCTAGAACGATCTCTACTTGCTTAAATACTACAATTGTCATCAATAGGGTTTAATTTGTGTGTCAAGCTAATTTTCATATCATCTAATTAGTTAGAATCTGTTTTAATTTGTGTTTTTAAATGTTTTTATTCAAGTAAAAGTCAATTTTCATCCAAAGTCAATCCTAGTGTCTAGTTTAAGTTTATTTAGTTGTTTTAAGTTGTTTTGAGTATTTTAAGTTTGCTTTGAGTCTTGTGAGTCTTGTTAAGTATTTTTAAGTTTAGTTTTATGTTTTTGAGTCAGTTTAGAGGTTATTAGCAAGCCCTCCTAATCCCCGATCCAGAACAATCCCTACTTATGCTTATACTACAGTTGTCAAAAAATGGTTAAATTTAAGTTAATTTTCGCATCACTTACCATCCTCAAACCAATGGCCAAGCCAAGGTGTCTAACCGAGAGATAAAGCAAATCCTAGAGAAGACCGCAGGGCCAACAAGGAAGGATTGGAGCTTACGATTAGACGACACACTGTGGGCATATCGTACGACATATAAAACACCCATTGGGATGTCCCCATTTAGGCTCATTTATGGCAAGCCATGTCATCTTCCCGTTGAATTAGAGCACAAAGCGCATTGGGCCGTCAAGAAGTTCAACATGAATTTAGATGCAACGGGAAGTCATAGAAAATTCCAATTAAATGAACTTGACGAGGTATGGCATGAGGCGTACGAGAATGCTAGCATATACAAGGAGAAGACCAAAGCTTTCCATGATAAAATGATTTGTGGCAAAACATTCTCCATAGGGCAGAAAGTGCTATTGTTCAATTCCCGTTTACGTTTGTTTCCAGGTAAGTTATGTTCTAAGTGGATTGGACCGTTTGTTATTACTAATGTTTTTGTTCATGGTGCAGTCCAAATCCAAAGCTTGAATATGGGACACGAATTCAAGGTGAATGGGCACCGTTTGAAGCCCTATTATGAGAGCTTTGAGGAGCATGCCCTGGATGACATCTCCCTGCATGCCATGGGCTTCAATGGGGAGTGAATGCGTTCTTCGTCCAGCTACATGACATTAAAGCAAGCGCTTCTTGGGAGGTAACCCATGCATTCAACAAAGGAAGACCAAGGAATCACTCCAATTCTAGATTTGCGTTCTTCAAACCCTTCTCTTTGTTGTTATTTCGTTTCTACCATGATTGAGTTGTTTAGTTGCTGTTTGTTGGTTTATGTGTTTGTGTGTGAGTTGATGCTTGAAACATTGAGGACAATGTTTGATTTAAGTGTGTGGGGGGGGGGTAAATAAGTGCTTTTGATGCAAAATCGTGGGTTTTATCACCCATAACTTCCAATGTTGTTCCTTGCTGTTTTTAAGTGGTTTTTAAGCTGTTTTGATGCATTTTAGTGTGTTTGACATAAAAATCCGAAAATCCCATAAAAATTTGAAAAAATGTTTTGAAAACCCCAAAAATAGTTGTTTTGAATTGTTTTTGTGTGGTTGTTTGTATCATAGGGTACCTTCCAACACAATGATAAGGATTCAGTTTTTAATTGGATGACTATTAAAGAGAGTTATGAACAAGGATGAAAGTGATGCGAAATAGATAAGCACACAAATTAAACCCTCTTTTTGTCAAATTGTAGTAAAGATGTAAGTAGGGATCGTTCTAGACCGGGGATTATGAGGGATTGCTAAACACTTGGAAACTGACTTAAAAACTCAAAAACAAAGTTTAAAACACTAAACTAGACTCAAAGAATGCAAAACTAAAGGTTAAAACACTTAACCAAACCTAAAATTCAAAACAGCAACCTAATGACTCAAAACTGCCTAAAAACCACTTTCTGGGCAGTTTTGAGAACCTAACAAGAACTTGGACGAATTTGAGTGAAAACTTGAATCAAAACACTTAGAAACACAAATCAAAACACTTTCTAACTAATCTAAGACTTCAAAATAAAGGGGGATTTGTTTTGGACGAAAATTGAAAACAAAACAGAAACTTAAAACTAAACAGATTGTAAAACGTTTTTGGATGAAAAGGATGGATAAAAGGCTAGTTAGGAGGTTCTTCTCCACACATGTCACACTTGCAAACAAAACGATTTTCAGTTGTTCTTCCAATAAATTATAAATACTCAACGCCCCAAATTAACCGTGAATTGCACTAATTAACCCTCAGTTTTTCCACAAGTTATTAAGTTGGATGATTGCATACGACAACCCAAAACATTCCCTACAAGTTCCCTACATGAATTGCATAATAGAGATACAAGCAAGAATCATTAAGTTCTATGAAAAACATAAGCATTGACGAAGCATTCGTTACTATGAATTGCATGAAACTTATGCTAAGAATTCATTCAACGCGATCGTTTTCAAGCGACCTTCACTACTTGTGATTATAAGATTGTAACTATTAGGTGAAACTCCCTCATAATCTAGCATCATATTCATGCATGAAAACTAAGCGTGCACTCTCAATCAACATACACAAATAAGTTATCAATCAAATAGATGAACGAATTGAATCCACAACTTATGAAATAACAACTGAATGTAATCAAATCATATTGCAAGCATGTACATGGTTTCGAATTACCCCCCAACTAAGGGGGTTTAGTTCCTCATACTCACAACACAAAGTTTATTGAATTGAAACATCGAAGACATAAGAAAGATTACACCTAAAACGCCCAACAATTCCACTTTGAATTTCTGCACGTCAAGCTCCTCTTTCTTCTTCTCCTTGCTGCGGCAGAGAGGGTTTAGGGGATTTTTGGATGTGATTTTGGTTTAGGAAGGGAGTTAGGATGGTATGGTGGTGCGGCAAGGGGTGTGGGTGGTGTATGGAGGTGTAGAATGGTGTATGGAGGTGGAGAATGGTTGCGGCAAGGATTGGGAAGTGGCTGGTTGGTGAATGAAAGCTGCGGCAAGGTGGGGAAATAGGGTTTTATGAATTTCTGAATTATGGAGAGGGTGCTATCTGCCAAAGGATGTAAAAACACATATATATAGGCACCTAAAACCCTAAAGAAATCAGGTTAGACAATGGGCTAGGGTTTAGGTGCGGCTAGGGTTGAAAATCCACAAGGAATTAGGTTAAACAATCAGATTTTTGCATGGGAAAAAACCTAGGGTGCGGCTGCTTAAGTGGGCTAGGGTTAGGGCTTCTAGAAAGCCTTGCAAGGCAAGGAAATAGGTGTTCTAGAAGGGGAAAGGTGCGGCTGGGTAGTGGGAGTGTGGATAGGGCTTCTAGAAAGCCCAAAACCAAGAGAAAATAAGCCCTAACCCACGGCAAGGATGAGAAAATATTCTAACACCTTTCTTTGTGTCTTCCAACGCTTCGGAACCTTCTAATGATGCTGAAACGCAAGGCCATTCCGGTTTAGGAAAGATCAACCCAAAATGGAAACTTTTAGGCTTAGCTTTCCTACTTCAAGTAGGAAAGCTCAAATCTTCAACTCTTCAATTTCATCCCAACCTTGTGTTCCAAGCATGTCCTTTTCAATCCAAGCGTACTTTTTGCTCCAAAAGCTCCAAATTGCATCATTTCATGTAATATGTCCTTTAAACCTGAAAACACATGAAAGTAGCTTAAAAGACTATCTTAACGAAGAAAACATAACAAAAATGCATAAGAACTAGCTAACTAAGGCGCATAAATATGCTCCTATCAGAAAGTTTGATTTACTCTTTGGTTTATACTTGGTTGTGGTTATAACTTATGAATTCACATGCAATCATAAAGGAAAAATCAGTTTTTGTAACATGCTTGAAGGAAGGAACTCAAATTAACGCTACAACCTTGTGAGACTTGAGCCTAAACGTTTATTTGGAGAGTAATAATCTGTGCATTCTTGTCTTCTAAAGTCGTTGCATGATCTCATTATTCTTTGCTTGGTTACTACTTAGAAGGCGTTTCATCATTTAGTTCCAAATGCTAGAACTCATGCCCAATTCCTTCAAAACATCCTATTGAATTGCATAACACATATTCAAGATGAAGTTGTGTAGTGACCATCACCAAAGCCAAATTGCCGTGTGCCCTAATTCATTATATGTTTAAGTTTAACCCCGTTGAGCCTTGTGTAGCCTATATTCTTTGTTAACCCACACTATCCTCACCTAGCCTAGATTAGGATCAACCATACCCTAGTAAAACATGACTCAGGATGAATTCTTTTTTATCAATGTGTGCAGAAAACAAGTGTAGGGGAAGGGAGTTGTGTGTGTGTGTGTGCCAAAGACTTTCATGTGGCATGGGTAGAAAAAGAAACAAGAAAAAAAAATTCGTGGAAAATAGAAAGAAGAAAAGAAAAGTATGAAAAGTATGAAAAAGAGTGAAAAAGATGTGAAAACAAGCTCTAAAGTGTTGATTGTTGATGATAGGGTCCAAAACATTCATTCGGCCCTAAGTGTTGTATGACTCTTCCCTTTGTGTTTAAAAGTTGATTTCTGCATTCTAAAGTGAATTCTAAGTTGCTATTTCATTACTTTGCTTGCTATTACTTTAAGAACGTTTGTTGTCACTATCTTTCTTTGTTAGCCATTACCCTTAGCACCGTTACAACCCTTGACTTTTATCTTGAGTGTTATGTGTGTCAATTTGTGCAGTTTGAATTTGGTATGAGTATATGGTGTCACTGGTTCTCGCATCTAAGTAGTAGCATTCCATTCATGAGATCCTATCTAAACATGTTTATTAACTCCAGAAATTGCTTTCTTTGTTATACATATATGTGAGCGTTCGTTTTCATGTCTACATAAATGTTCTCACATATAACTAGTATAGGGTGTGTAGTTAGAAAATTTGAGGGAAAATTGAGTGCATATCTTGTAAGGAATTGAGCAAATTCTCTAAGGCGTGTTACTACATTCAAAACATCGTTTTAATTGGTTAAATGTGAACTAGTAAGTGGTGACTATGATTAAGTATGGGCTTAAGTATGGGCTTAAGTGTGAAGATGACTAAAATCTGTGGGAATGATGATTTTTAACATGTCATGTGCATTGGAAATCCTTGAGGCAAATGTTGGAGGGTTGTAGGTTGTGTTTTGTTTGTTTTGTTTCATTTTGTTTTCTTTTGTTTCTTTTTTTGCTCGAGGACTAGCAAAAATTCAAACTCCACAAATTGAAACACATAACACTCAAGATTGAAGTCAAGGGTTGTAACGGGGCTTGGGGTGTTGGCTAACAAATGAAGGATAGGGATAACAAACGTTCTTAAAGCAATAGCAAGCAAAGTAATGAAATTGAAACTTAGAAACCACTTAGATTGCAGAAATCAACTTTTAAACACGAAGGGAAGATTCAAGCAATATTTAGGGCCGAATTCAAAGTTTTGGACCCTTTCTTCAACAAACAACATTATAGAACTCTTTTTCACATCTTTTCAACTAATTTTTTTTTTCATACTTTTTTTTTTTCTTTCTTTTCTTTTCACACGAATTTTCTTTTCTTTCTATCCGTGCCTATGGCACACTAACTCACACTTCCCCCATACTTGTTTTCTGCCATACATTAATCAAAATGAATTCAATTTGAATCATGCTTTACTATGCTTCAAGAACAAGGGTATGGATGGTCCTAAACTAGGTTAGGTGAGGATAATGTGGTTAACAAAGAATGTAGGCTAACAAGGCTCGAAGGGGTTAAACTTAAACATATAATAATATGGGGTAGACGGCAGTTTGGCTTTGGTGGTGGTAACTACACAACTTCATCTTGAATATGTGTTATGCAAATCAATAACATGCTTTGAATGAAATGGGCATGAGTTCTAGCATTTGGAACTAAATGATGAAACGCCTTCTAAGTAATAACCAAGCAAAGAATAATGAGATCATGCAACGACTTTAGAAAACAATAATGCACAGATTTTAACTCTCCAAATAAACGTTTAGGCTCAAGTCTCACAAGGTTGTAGCGTTTGTTTGAGTTCCTTCCTTCAAGCATGTTACAAAAACTAATTTTTTCTTTTATGATTACATGTGAATTCATAAGTTATAACCACAACCAAGCATAAACAAAGAGTAAATCAAACTTTCATCCATGCTAATCACTCTCTTTAATAGCCATGCAATTACAAACCGAATCCTCATCATTGTGTTGGAAGGTACCCTAATACATAAACAAACACACAAAAACAAATAAAAAACAACTCTTTTTGGTTTTTTCAAAACAATTTTTCAATTTTTTCTGGGATTTTCGGATTTTTAGAACAACACATACTAAAACACACCAAAACTGCCTAAAAACACTTAAAAACAGCAAGGAACAACACTTGAAGTTGTGGGTGATAAAATCCCACGAATTTGCCACGTAGCGCTTTCTTTAACGTCGTACAGCCGGACGAAGAACACCGTCACTCCTCCTTAGAACCCACGACATGCAGTGGGATGTCCTCCACAACATGCTCCACAAAGTTCTCCTAGTATGGCTTCAATCGATGGCACCTTGAATTCTTGCCCGGTTCTCAAGCTCTTTATTTGGACTGCACCATGCACAAAAAAATTAGTAACAACAAATGGGCCAACCCACTTAGAACGTAACTTACCCGGAAATAGACGAAAATACGGGAGTTGAACAACAACACTTTCTGCCCAATTGTGAAAGTCTTGCCTCGAAGCATCTTATCATGGAATGCCGTGGTCTTCTCTTTATAAATTCTAGCATTCTCATAAGCTTCATGCCTTATCTCATCAAGTTCACTCAATTGAAGCTTTCGATGAATTCCAGCTTGGTCCACATTCAAATTGAAGGTCTTGATGGCCCAATGAGCTCTATGTTCTAATTCCACGGGTAGATGGCATGGCTTGCCATACACAAGCCGAAAAGGAGACATACCAATAGGGGTTTTGTAAGCCGTTCAATACACCCATAGTGCATCATCTAACCGTAAGCTCCAATCTTTTCTATTTGGCCCAACGGTCTTTTCCAAAATCTGTTTGATCTCACGATTAGACACCTCGGCTTGGCCATTGGTTTGGGGGTGGTAAGGTGTGGAAACCTTATGTGTCACATGGTACTTCTTGAGTAATGCCTCAATGGTACGGTTGCAAAAATGAGACCCTCCATCACTTATTAGCACCCTAGGCATCCCAAATCTAGAAAAGATATTAGTTTTCACAAAATTTGCCACAACTTTAGAATCGTTAGTTCGAGTGGCTTTCGCTTCCACACACTTTGAAAAATAATCAACGTCAAGTAATATGTAAGTGAAACCAAAAGATGAAGGAAAAAGACCCATAAAATCGATACCCCAAACATCAAAAATTTCAACAACAAAGATGGGTACCTGCGGCATTTGATCTCTTTGGCCTATATTACCTGTCCTTTGGCAGCGATCACATGTTAAACAAAAGGTTCTAGCATCTTTAAACAAAGTAGGCCAATAAAAACCACATTCAAGAACCTTAAAAGCTGTCCTTTGGGTGCCAAAATGACCCCCACAAGCATATGTGTGACAAAAACTTAAAATTGAGTGAAAATCTGATTCATGCACACATCTTCTTATAACCTGATCTGAACAATATTTCCACAAGTATGGGTCATCCCAAACATAAAATCTAGCATCCTTTTTAAGTTTATCACGTTGGAATTTTTTTAGGGTGCTAGGAACTTGTTTAGTCACCAAATAATTCACCAAATCTGCGTACCAAGGAGCACTTACCTTAATGGACAAGAGTTGTTCATCCGGAAACGTTTCGGAGATGGGAAGAATCTCTTCTTCATGCACCAACCTGCTTAGGTGGTCGGCAACAACATTATCACTCCCCTTCTTGTCCTTGATTTCGATGTCAAACTCTTGAAGTAGAAGCATCCAACGAATGAGTCTAGGTTTAGCTTCTTTCTTGGTGAACAAGTACTTCAAGGCTGCATGGTCAGTGAAAACAATGACTTTAGTGCCAATTAAATATGATCTAAACTTATCTAAGGCAAAGACAACCGCCAAAAGCTCTTTCTCAGTTGTGGAATAATTTCATTGTCCATCATTTAAGGTACGAGAAGCATAATAAATAACATGTGGCAGTTTGTTTTTTTGTTGGCCCAAAACAGCTCCAAGTGCATAATCCGATGCATCACACATTAGTTCAAAGGGAATGGACCAATTCGGTGGAGTGATAATTGGTGCCGTGGTGAGGAGGTCCTTGAGATGGTTGAATGCTTGCTTACACGCCTCGTTGAACTCAAAAGGCACTTCCTTTTGTAGGAGACGGCATAGGGGTTGTGCAATCTTGGAAAAGTCCTTGATAAATCGTCGGTAGAATCCTGCATGACCAAGAAAAGAACGAACCTCTCTCACCGAAGTAGGAGAGGGTAAGTAGTGTACAAGATCTATTTTAGACTTATCAACCTCAATTCCTCGTTCAGAGATTATATGACCCAAAACAATACCTTGTTTAACCATAAAATGGCATTTCTCCCAATTTAACACAAGGTTCGTTTCAACACAACGTTTCAAGATTAAAGTGAGATTATCCAAGCAATTATCGAATGAATTACCAAACACACTAAAATCATCCATGAATATCTCAATAATCCTCTCAACATAATCAGAAAAGATGCTAACCATACACCTTTGAAACGTGGCAGGAGCATTACACAAACCGAATGGCATGCGTCGATATGCAAACGTTCCAAAGGGACAAGTAAAAGTGGTATTTTCTTGATCATCCGGGGCAATAACAATTTGATTATAACCGGAGTATCCATCAAGAAAGCAATAAAAGGAATGACCTGCTAACCTTTCAAGCATTTGATCTAGGAACGGCAATGGGAAGTGATCTTTCCTTGTGGTTGCGTTTAGCTTCCTATAATCAATGTACACTCGCCAACCGGTTTGAATTCGGGTGGGCACAAGCTCATTCTTCGCATTCTCGACAACCGTCACTCCAGATTTCTTGGGCACACATTGGATAGGTGAAACCCAACGGCTATCGGAGATGGGATAAATCACACCACAATCAAGGAGCTTGATTATCTCCTTTTTCACAACTTCCATCATCGGAGGGTTAAGACGGCGTTGAGCCTCTCTAGTTGGTTTGGCCCCCTCCTCAAGAAATATGTGATGCATACATGTTGTAGGACTTATACCTTTGATATCGGCCAAGGTCCATCCTAGGGCAGATTTGAACTCCTTCAACACACGCATTAGTTTTTCCTCCTCTTGTGCCGTGAGGGATGAGGAGATGATGGCAGGTAAGGTCTCGTTTTCCCCCAAGAAAATGTACTTTAAATGGCTTGGTAAGGGTTTGAGATCAAGGATGGGTGCCTGAACGATGGATGGAAGCAACTTGTTAGTCGAAATTGGAATTGAAACAAAGTTAGGAGACTTACCACTATGCTTAGGTAATGACTCAAGGGCAGCAACCAACTCAAGAATTTCTTTACTAGGAGGCACGGCATGGCCTGGTTCATGTATGCCGTGGGGTAGCTTAGAATCTGCCCCCTTGGTTGTGGGTTCCATGCCTCGTGTAATGACTTTTTGAAGCGCATCATCATTCAAATCTTCAAGATATCCCTGCGCCAAAGAGTCAATTATATCAATTGAGAAACATGAATGGTCCTCACTAGGGTACTTAATGGAATCAGAAAGATTAAAATTAACAACTTCCCCATCAAATTCCATGGAAAAAGTTCCACTATACACGTCAATCTTCGCCCGGGCCGTTTTCATGAATGGCCTTCCAAGGAGGATGGGCAATGAAGGAGCATGATCCGATTCATCCATTTTGAGCACATAAAAATCCGCTGGGAAGACTAAATGATCAACCTGCACTAAAACGTCTTCCAAAACTCCCTTTGGATAAGCGTTAGATCTATCGGCATCAACCTGCACCAAAACGTCTTCCAAAACTCCTTTTGGATAAGCGTTAGATCTATCGGCCAATTGTATGATTACACCATCATGTTTCAACTCACCTAAGTTCATAGATACATAAATGGAATATGGCATGACATTTATAGAGGCTCCTAAATCTAGCATGGCAGATTTGAAACGGGTGTTACCAATGACGCACGAAATTGTAAAGCTACCCGGATCTTTGCATTTGGGGGGTAGTTTGCGTTGCAAGATGGTGGAGACAGTTTCACTTACCTTCACAACCTCCTTGGTTGAAATCCTCTTCCTAGTGGTGCACAGCTCCTTTAAAAACTTAGCGTATCTCGG
>VIEB01000761.1:331223-357534 GCA_006547085.1 Malus baccata | reverse complement strand
ATTAGCTAACTGAGATTGAATATTGGATGTGGAACTTACCTCATGCACTTGTTGCCGTGGGGGTCCTCTTTGGCCTACACCTTCGTATTGTTGAGCGTTCAATGCTCTATTAGCAATCAAGATTTTTGCAGCCATGGGCATTTTGTCCACCAATGCTCCACCCGCCGAAGCATCGAGCATTTGACGTTCAAGTGGTAGGAGCCCCTCGTAAAAGTATTGTAGAAGTAGTTCCTCCTTCATCTGATGCTATAGACAAGAAGCAACAAGTGATTTAAACAGTTCATAATAAGTGGGAAAAGACTCACCTTCCTCTTGCTGAATACCGCTTATCTTTTTATGAAGAAGGATGTTTCGAGAAGTTGGGAAGAACTTCTCCAAAAATACCCTCTTCATACTCTCCCATGACGTAACTGTTCCGGGAGCCAACTCGTATAACCAATCCTTGGCCTTGTCCATCAAAGAGAATGGAAAAGCCTTCATCTTCAAAATACTTCCGTCAACGTTAACCGGAGTCATACTTGAGCACACCACTTCAAATTCTTTCAAATGTTTGTTCGGATCCTCCTTGGACAGCCCATAGAACTTTGGAATGTGGTGGAGCAAACTTGACTTTAACTCGAACTCTTCGGTTTTACCTTGGGCAGCCATGGGATATTGGATACACAATGGTGCGGCATTATCCAAACCCAAGGCGGAAAGCTCCTTGAGTGTACGGTTGTCCATGGCCATGCCTTGAACTTCTCCACCCACTTGTGCTGTGGGATCCTCCTCTTCTTCTAGAACTTGTTCTTCAAGGTCAGGTTCCGGGCTAGGTGGGTTAGACTCTTGTTGGTTCCTCTTTCTTCTCAAAGTTCGCTCGAAATCGTCGTCAAAATCCAAAATATGCTCATGAACAGGTCGGGAACTTCGAGTCATGCACTAGTACCTAAAAACAAAGCAAAAAAAAATCAGCAACTAAAATAGAAAACCAACGAAAAATAAAAAGAAATAACGAGGGATTAGCAAAGTTGCTAATCCTCGGCAACGACGCCAAAATTTGGTGCGTAAAATAACTAAACACACAAATTAACCCTCTTGTTGACAATTATAGTATGGATAAGTAGGGATCGTTCTTAAACCGAGGATTAGGAGGGACTGCTAAAACACTCTAAACTGACTCAAATCTGTAAAACAAAGTTTAAAACACTAAACTAGACTCAAAGAATGCAAAACTAAACTCTAAAACACTAAAACAAACCAAAAGATTCAAAACAGCAAACAAACACTCAAAACTGCCTAAAAACCAGTGTCTGGGCAATTTTGGGACTCTAGTACAACTTGGACGAATTTGGTTTTCTAATGACCTAAAACACTTAAAAACATATTCTAAGATAACTTCTAGTTAATATGACTCAAAGAAATAAGATGGGGTTGATTTTGGACGAAAATAAATAAAACAAAGCAAGAACAATGTAAACAGATTTCTGGACAAAATTTAGTAAATTGATGGGTGATAAACTAACTAGAGGGTTCTTCTCCACACATGATACATGATAGGAGCATATTTATGCACCTTAGTTAACTAGTTCTTATGCATTTTCGTTATGTTTTCTTAGTTTAAAGTAGTCTTTTAAGCTAGTTTCATGTATTTTCAGGTTTTACGGGCATATTACATAAAATGATGCAATTTGGAGCCTTTTGGAGCAAAATGGAGCTTAGATTGGAAAGTACATGCTTGGAACACAAGGTTTGGACGAAGTTGAAGATTTGAAGATTTGAGGATTCCTAGTTTGAGAAGGATTCCTAGTCGGAGGAGGAGTCCTAATTGAAGAAGGATTCCTAATCAACGAGGGATTCCTAGAAGAACGAAGATTCCTACTCAAACGAGGTTTCCTACTTGAAGTAGGAAAGCTAAGCCTAAAAGTTTCCATTTTGGATTGATCTTTCCTAAACTTAATTGGCCTTAAGTTTAAGCAATCATAGAAGGTTCCTAAGCGTTGGAAGACACAAAGAAGGGTTCTAGAACATTCTCTCATCCTTCCCGTGGGTTGGACCTTATTTTCTCTTGGTTTTGGGCTTTCTAAAAGCCCTATCCTTTCCCCCTAACCCTTGCCGCACCTAGCCTTCTAGAAGATCTGATTTCCTTGCCTTCCAAGGCATTCTAGAAGGCCCATCCTTTACTCTAGCAAACCAGCCGCACCCTAGGCCTTTTCCCATTAAAAATCTGATTGTTTTAACCTATTTTCTGATGGATTTGGGTTCTAGAAGCCCTAATCTGATTGCCCTAGGGTTTTGGGTGCCTATATATACTCATTATAACCCCTTGGCCGAATTACCCCCAGCCATATTCATTCTACACACCAGAAACCCTAGTTCTACAACCTGCCGCACCCATCCACCCTCTTTGCCGAGCTCTCCACCACCTTCCACCCATCAAACACTCGTCCACACTCACCCTACACCTATTGTCGTGCCTCTACACCCCCCAAAATCCATTCTACATCATCAAAACAACCCAGAAATCATCACCATCCAATCTGCCGCAAGCAAGGAAAGGGGACAGATTCACTCAATTGTTTGGCCCTTCATTCTGAGTTGTTGAACGATTTTAGGTGTATTCTATCTTATATTTCAATGTCTAATTCGTGTAATCTTTGTTTTTCTTTAAGTATGATTGGCTAAATTCGTTTTGGCTAAGGGTGGATTCAAAACCATGATTATATATGTGAAATAAGTTGATTACTTCCAGTTATCGTTGCATAAGTCGTGAATACAATTTGCTTAACCGTTTGATTTAGAACTTATTCTTGTATGTTGATTGAGAGTGCACGCTTAATTTGCATGCTTGAATTTGGTGCTAGGATATAAGTTTGTTTCACCTAATCGTTATGAATTTATATTCGCAAGTAGTGAAGGTCGCTAGTCACGATCGTGTTAAGTAGATTCATGGCAAGAGTATCATGCTTTTCATAGTTACGAATGCCTTCTCGATGCTTATGATTTCCAAAGAACGTAATGATTCTAACTTGTGTCTTTATCATGCTGTTCATATAGAGAACTTGTTGGGAATAATTTGTTTGCGATGCATATTCATCCAATTCAATGATTCTAGGGAAATCTGAAGGTTAATTTAAGCGGACCTAATTAACTTGGAGTGTCGAGGTTCATAACTTATTAAATTGATAACTGGAAATTGATTTAGGTTGCATATATTTCATGTGTGGAGAAGAACCCCTTAGCTATTCCATCATCCATTGATTCATCACAATTTTGTCTTACAATCTGTTTTCTTTACAATCTGCCCATTTAATTTAATTTCGTCCAAACACAATCCCCCCATAATTTGTTGAGTCTTAGTCATTCAAATCTATTTTATTTTGTGTTTTTAAGCATTTGGAGTCATAAACACTTTCAAATTCGTCCAAATCAAGTTCTAGTTTCTTGTTGAGTCTATTTGATTGTTTTAGGCAGTTTTGAGTGTTTCAAATCTATTTTGAGTCATAGTAGTCTTGTTAGAGTCTTTAAGTTTAGCTTTTGTGTTTTTAAATCAATTTATATTAGATTAGCACCCCTAGTTAATCCCCGGTTAGAACGATCCCTACTTACATCATTACTACAATTGTCACAAATAGGGTTTAATTTGTGTGTCAACATAATTTTCACATCAATACACTTGCATTCAACTTTGATTTCCAATTGCTTCTTTCAATAAACTATGAATCTCAACGCCCTAGGTTAACTGTGATGGCACTTTTTTACCCTTCAAGTTTTCCTAAAGTTAGTGAATTGGATGGGAATGCACATGCAACAATTCAAAACATTCTCTAAAAGTCCCTTACGTGAAAAGCACAATAAAGGTACAATCAAAGATCATTAAGCTTCATGAAAACTATAAGCATTGACGAGGCAATTGTTACTATGAAAAGCATGAAACGTTTGCCAAGAATTCACTTAACACGATCGTTTATAAGCGACCTCCACTACTTGCAGACATAAAGTTGTAACTATTAGGTGAAACTTCCTTATGTTTTAGCTTCAAATTCCTGCATGAAAACTAAGTTGGCCACCTTAATTAACACACAAAAATAAGTCATCAATCAAACGGTTAAGCAAATTGCATTCACAATTCATGAAATAACAATTAGACGTAATCAATTCATCTTGCAAGCATAATCATGGTATTGAATAACCCTCTAGCCAAAAAGGCTTAGTTCCTCATGTTCACAAAACAAAGGAAAACAGATTTATACATTGTAAATATAAGAAAGAGAACACCTAAATATTCCAACGATTCGATGTTGAACAACTAGAATCTTCAAGTACTTCTTCTTCCTCTCCTTTGCTGCGGCACAGGGACTTTGGGCAGGTTTCTGGGTTATTCAATGGTGTAGAATGGATGGGGAACGTATGGAAGTGTTTAGGGTTGAAGGGTGGTGCGGCTAGGGGTGATTTGTGGCAGAAATTTGGGTGAATGGTGGTAGAATGGTGCGGCTGAGAGTGAAGTGGTGTTTCTGGCGTGAATGGGCAGTGTATGGATGATTTGTGGCTGCAAAATAGAAGTTTATTTAAAGGATTTCAGGAATTAAAACCCTAGGTTATTTAGGTAATCAGAAATTAAGTCTAAGGCTTCTAGAATTAGGAAACAAAATCAGAAACTTAATGGAAATTAGCTAAAAGGTGTGGCAAGTGTTTGAAATAGATTAGGAAAGTGTTTTAAAGCATAGATTCAGGAAATAAACCTCTCCCTTGCACAGCAAGGAAGAGGAAATACCAAGGGGGGGCGGCAAGGGTTCATAATGTGCAAAGGATGCGTATTTGATGTCCTAGAATGCTTAGGATGCCTTCAAAGTTGATAAAACTTAGGAACATTTAGGAAAGGTCAAACCAAAGTAGGAAACCTTGGCTTAACTTTCCTATTTCAAGTAGGAATCCTTCTTGGGGTAGGAATCCTTGTTGGAGTAGGAATCCTCGTTGATTAGGAATCCTCATGTGATTAGGAATCCTTCTTCCTTCAAATCTTCAATTACAAGCTTCATTTTGCTCCAAAAGGCTCCATAATGCAACTTCTTGCATACTTTGTCCTTGGAATCTAAAAAAACACAAAAATGACTTTAAACACTAAAATAACTAAGGAAACACAACGTAAATGCACGAGAACAAGCCAATTAAGTCGCATAAATATGCTCCTATCAAAAAGCCAAGTGTGGGGGAATTTTATAGGAGCATAGTTATGCACCTTTGTCAGCTAGTTCTTATGCATTTACGTTGTGTTTTCAGGT
Organism: Malus baccata; assembly: GCA_006547085.1. Lineage (NCBI taxonomy): Eukaryota > Viridiplantae > Streptophyta > Magnoliopsida > Rosales > Rosaceae > Malus > Malus baccata. Next base: position 352,276 of record VIEB01000761.1, on the reverse strand, counting down.
TGTAAGAGTAAAGTATGCAAAGTAGTGCATTTTGGAGGCTTTTTGAGCAAAATTGAGCTTGGAATGAATGGCACATGCTTGGAGCAAAAGGAAGGGACGAAATTGAAAATTTGAAGATGTAAGGAGTCCTAATTGAAGAATGATTCCTAATCAACGAAGGAGTCCTAATTGAAGAAGGATTCCTAGTCAAAGATGGATTCCTAGTAGAATGAGGATTCCGACTCCAACAAGGTTTCCTACTTGAAGTAGGAAAGTTAAGCCTAAAGTTTCTTGGTCGACCTTTCCTATTTTGGGTCGACCTTTCCTAAACCTAGATGGCCTTAAGTTCCAGCAACATTGAAGGTTTCCTCAGCATTTTTGGACACAAAGAAAGGTTCTAGAACACTTCCCTATCCTTGCCGTGCATCTCCTTGGGTTTGTGGGTTTCTAGAAGCCCTATCCTTTCATTCCTTATCCTTATTGCACAAGAAAATCAATCCCTTTCAAATTTAGGGCTTTGCCGAACCAATTTCAGCAAGGAAACCCTTTTTCCTTGCCTTGCAAGGCATTCTAAAAGCCTTATCCTTCCTTTCCATACCTGCCGCACCTCCTATACCTTTACCCCCTTGGATTTTGATTGTTTGGGCCCTAATCCTTATTTTCTGCTAAGTCCAAGTCCTACCCTGATTTCCCTAGGGTTTTATGTGCCTATATATACTCATATTTCAGCCTTGGTCGAATGGCCACCTCCCATATACATTATTCACGCCAGAAATTCATCCCTTGTTCTCTGCCGCATACATCCATACACATCCCTCCATAATTCCTAATTGCTTTCACCCCCTGCCGCACTACCCATCCATCCTAAGTATTACCATACCATCTCCCATCCATTCTTCCATACACATAACCCCCAAAACTTGTCCCCAAGCCTTGTGCTGCAGCAAGGAGGAAAGAGGAAATCGTGGATGTACCTGCTGTCCAAGTTGGAGCGTCTAGGTGTTTTCTTTCCTTTGTTTTCAATGTCTAAATTTGTTTATCTTTGTTTTGTGCGTATGAGGAACTAAACCCCCCTTGGCTAGGGGGAATTCGAAACCATGTTTATGCTTGCTATATGATTTGATTACTTTCAGTTGTGTTTCATAAGTTGTGAATTCTATTTGCTTATCTATATGAACTAAAACTGATTTGTGTGTGTTGGTGTGCACACTTAATTTTCATGCATAAATTTGATGTTAGGATATAAGGGAATTTCACCTAATCATTATGAACTTATATTCACGAGTAGTAAAGGTTGCTAATCACAATTGCGTTAAGTAAATTCTTGGCATAAGTTTCATGCAATTCATAGTAACAAGTGCCTCGTCAATGCTTATGATTTTCATAGAACTTAATGATCTTTGCTTGTATCTCTGTTATGCAATTCATGTGGGGAATACTTTGGGTTGTCGTATGCAATCATCCAATTCAAAAACTTTAGGAAAATCTGAGGGTTAATTAGTGCAATTCACGGTTAATCTGGGGGCGTTGAGAATTCATGGTTTATTGAAAAGCAATTGGAAATCGTTTTGTATGCAAGTGTGACATGTGTGGAGAATAACCTCCTAGCTAGCCAATCATCCATCTAATCTAATTCACCCAATTTTGTCTAAAATTTGTTTAAGTCTTTCTTGTTTTATTTTCTTTGATTTTCGTCCAAAACCAAAGCCCCCTTTACTTTAGAGTGTCTAACTAGTTAGAATATGTTTTAGATTGTGTTTTTAAGTGTTTTGAGTCTAGGAAAACCCAAAATTCGTCCAAAAGAGTGTTAGAGTTCAAATCTGCCCAGTTTGTGTTTTTAGGCAGATTTGAGTGATTTTAGGCAGATTTGAGTCTTTTGAGTTGTTTTAGTGTTTTCTAGTTTAGTTTTGCATTCTTTGAGTATAGTTTAGTGTTTTAAACTTTGTTTTACATTTTTGAGTCAGTTTTAAGTGCTTTAGCAATCCCTCTTAATCACCGGCCTAAAACGATCCCTACTTACATTCTTTGCTACAATTGATAAAAAGAGGGTTTAATTTGTGTGCTTATATATTTCGCATCACATGTCCAAGAAAAGAACGAACCTCTCTAACCGAAGTAGGAGAGGGTAAGTGACGTACAAGATCGATCTTTGATTTATCAACCTCCATTCCTTTTTTAGAGATGATATGTCCTAAAACTATGCCTTGTTTAACCATGAAATGGCATTTTTCCCAATTGAGAACAAGCTTAGTTTCAACCCATCGTTTTAAGATCAAACTGAGATTATGCAAATAACCATCAAATGAATCACCAAAAACGTTGAAATCATCCATAAAAACTTCAATAATTTTCTCAACATATTCAGAAAATATGCTCATCATGCATCTTTCAAATGTGGCAGGTGCATTCCATAAACCAAATGGCATGCGACAATAAGCAAATGTACCAAAGGGGCATGTGAAAGTGGTTTTTTCATGGTCCTCGGGTGTTATGACAATTTGATTATAACCAGTATAACCATTAAGAAAACAATAGAAAGCATAACCCGCTAACCTCTCAAGCATTTGATCAATGAATGGCAAAGGGAAATGGTCCTCCCTAATGGTGGCGTTGAGCTTCCTATAATTGATACACACCCTCCAACCTGTTTGGATTGGAGTAGGCACAAGCTCATTTTCAGCATTTGTCACCGCAGTTACTCCGGATTTCTTTGGAACACATTGAATGGGCGAAACCCAACGACTATCGAAAATAGGATAGATCACTCCATAATCTAAAAGCTTGATTATTTCCTTCTTCACGACTTCCATTATCGGAGGTTTGAGTCAGCGTTGAGCCTCTCGAGATGTTTTAGACCCCTCCTTCAAAAGTATGCGATGCATGCAAGTGGTGGGACTGATTCCCTTTATGTCGGCCCATGTCCACCCAATTGCTGTTTTGTACTCCATTAGCACCCTTACCAACTTGTCCTCTTCTTGTGCCGTGAGTGTGCTTGAGATGATGACGGGCAATGTCTCATCACCGCCCAAGAAAACGTACTTTAAATGGCTAGGCAATGGCTTAAGTTCAAGTGTAGGTGGCTGCACAACTGAGGGAAGTAACTTATTAGCCAAAACTGAAATGGAAATTAGGTAAAAAAACTTACCAGATTGTAGTGGCAATGATTCAAGGGCAGCCACCATCTCAATCACGTCTTCATTAGGAGGCACGGCAAGGGAAAAATCATTCATGCCATGGGGATGCATGGTTACTGCTTCATTGTTTTGAAAGTCCATTCCTCGTGCAATGACCAATTCAAGTGCATCGTCATTCAATCGTTCAAAATGGTCATGTGCCAAAGAAGCAAATACATCAATAGAGAAACATGAATGATCCTCACTAGGATACTTGATAGAATCAGAAAGATTGAAATTGATAACTTCCCCATCAAATTCCATCGTCAAAGTTCCATTAAACACATCAATCTTAGTACGGGCAGTTTTCAGGAATGGCCATCTAAGAAGGATGGGTAATGTAGGGGAATGTTCCGACTCGTCCATTTCAAGCATGTAGAAATCCGTCGGAAAGATTAAGTGATTGACCTGCACTAAAACATCTTCCAAAACTCCCTTTGGATAGGCATTAGATCTATCGGCCAATTGTATAATCACACCATCATTTTTCAATTCGCCTAAGTGCATAGATGCATAGATTGAATAAGGCATGACATTTATATATGCACCTAAGTCAAACATGGCAGATTCAAAACGAGTATTTCCAATTACACAAGGAATGGTAAAACTACCTGGATCCTTGCATTTAGTAGGCAGTTTACGTTGTAAAATAGCTCAGACATTTTCACTTACCTTGACAACCTCCTTGCTCAAAATTCTCTTCCTAGTTGTGCAAAGTTCTTTTAAAAACTTGGCATACCTTGGAACTTGCTTAATTGCATCCAAAAGTGGTATATTGACTTGAACTTTTCTAAACGTTTTCAAAATATCCTTTTCAACCTCCTCATTCTTTGATTGCATAATCAAAATTGGAACTTCCTTACCTTTGTTGGCCGAATTGGATGGTTTAGGAGCTTTTAGGGCCTGCGGCAAAGGTGTTTCCACCCTTGCCGTGAGGGTGCTTTGCTCCTCCTCTTCAATTATTAATGTTTCAACCTCATTGGAACGTGAATTGGATGGTTGGGGATCAGATCCAACTTGTTTTCCACTTCGCAAACTCATGGCTTTTGAAGATTCAAATCCTCCCTTCGAGTTGACAACGGTTGAACTAGGCAACTTACCTTGTTCTCTGAATTGTCCTACAAACTCCGTAATATGCCCAATTTGCTTCTCCATTTGGTCCACCCTTTTGTCTTGCTTTTGCATTGCTTTGGCTTGATTTTCTTGCCCTTGAGACAAATTGGTGAGTAACTTAAAAAGTGTGTCATTATCTAAAGATGTACCTGAGGTGTTTTGGGCATGTTGTAGTGGGGCTTGTGATGGTGCGTATTGTTTGGTATAGAAGCCCGGAGGTTGCTGCCTAAAGCCTCCTTGTTGTTGGGGTTGTTGGGGCTCCCACCACTTGAAATTTGGATGGTTTCTCCAACCTGGATTGTACATATTAGAATATGGATCGTTCCTTGGCTGGTTATGGCCTTGAAATTCAATTGCATTGGCACTTTCCCATCCACCATTTTCAATCAATTGACGGCACTTTTTAGAGGCATGTCCTTAGATAGAACACACACTACATACACTTGGTTCTTTCATCCTCATTCCTTCGGCCATCTAAGACACAATGGAAGCAAGATTAGCTAATTAGGATTGAATGTCGGATATGGAACTTACCTTATTCACTTGCTACCGTGGGGTGTCCCTTTGACCAACGCCTTCATATTGTTGAGCATTTAATGCTTAGTTAGCAATTAAGGTCTTGGCAGCTATGGGTGTTTTGTCCACCAAAGCTCTTCCCGCTGAGGTGTCTAGCATTTGGCGTTCAATTGGTAGAAGCCTTTCATAGAAATATTGAAAAAAAAGCTCCTCCTTCATCTGGTGCTGTGGACATGAAGCAACAAGGGTTTTAAAATGCTCATAGTAAATGGGAAAGGATTCACCTTGGTTTTGTTGAATGCCACTAATCCTTTTGCGTAATAGAATGACTCGAGAAGTTGGGAGAAACTTCTCCAAAAATGCCCGTTTCATACTTTCCCATGATGTGACAGTTTCGGGGGCTAGCTCGTACAACCAATCTTTAGCCTTTTCTAAGAGAGAAAAGGGAAAAGGCTTCATTTTTGATGTGAAAATTACTTGACACACAAATTAAACCCTATTGATGACAATTGTAGCATAGATGTAAGTAGGGATAGTTCTAAACCGGGGATTAACTAGGGCTGCTAATCTACTCAAATTAAACTCTAAAACACTAAACTAGACTTAAAAACACAAGAATAGACTCTATAGACTCTAAACTGACCTAAGACACTCAAATCTGCAAAACTAAGTGAAATTGACTCAATTCTAAACCTAACAAGTGATTTGGACGAAATTAACACTTACTTTGACTCAAAAGACTAAAAGAAAAACGATTGTAAATTAATTACCTCAGAAAACACTTAAAAGCCTCAAAACAGCAAAATACTAACAATTACACTCAAAACAGATTCTAGTGATGAAATTGAACGACTTTAAGACTAAACTAAGACCCAAACAATGTTTATGGACTAATTCTAACCTATATTGACTCAAAACACTCTAAAGAACCTAATTAGGACAAATTCTGACCTAAAGATACAAAGTAGAAAAGGGGGTTTTGAATTCTGACGAAATTTGAATTAAAACTAAACAAATTGCAAATCAAAGTAAACTAAAACGAAATTGAGATGAATTCAAGGGTGAAAAGCTAATTAGAGGATCCTTCTCCACACATGAACATATGCAACATAAATCAATTTCCAGTATTGTTTCCTTAAACCATGAATGACAATGCCCCAAATTAATCGTGAATGCACAAATTAACTCTCAGATTTCCCTAAATTCATTGAATTGGATGAATGCATGCGACAACCCAAATTATTCTTCTCAAGTTCCCTATATGAACAGCATGATAGAGATACATTCAAAGATCATTAAATTCCATGGAAATCATAAGCATTGACAAGGCAATTATAACTATGAACTGCATGATACTCTTGCCAAGAATTTACTTAACACGATTGTGACTAACAATCTCCACTACTTGTAATCAGAAGTTCCTAACGATTAGGTGAAAGTCCCTTATAATTTAGCATCAGATTCAAGCATGCAAACTAAGTAGGCTTCCTTAATCAACACACAAGAATAAGTTATCAATCAAATAGATAAGTAAATCGCATTCATGTTTTACGAAACAATAACTGAAAGGAATCAATTCATATTAACATATGTCCATGGCTTTGAATTCACCACTAAGTAATAAGAATTTAGTTCCACATGTTCATATCAATTGAAAAGAAAATTGAAATAGACATTGAAACTGAAACGAGGGAAGAAAGAACTATGAAAACTCACAAGGATGCAGATGGCTTGCGCGCAAGGCCCTCCTTCATCAATGGAATGCACGACAAGGCTCTTGTTCTTCTCCAAAAGGTGCGGCAAAGATGTATATGGATGTAGGATGGTGTTTTGTGATGTAGAATGGTGATTAGGGTTGCGGCAAAGGTATTTTTGAATGGTATGAAGGGGTCTCCGAATTTAGGGTTTAAAACATCTATTTATAGGCTAGGTTTTCCACAAAATCTGATGGGAAAGGGTTAGGGTTTTGGAGATAAAAGGCTTGGCCCATCCAAGGGAGAAAAGAATTAGGGTTTTATGCAGATTTTTTAGGCTTCTAGAACACTAGGTGCGGCACAACCCTAGGGTAGATGGATTAGGGTTTAAACTTAGCAGAAAATAAAGGATTAGGGCCCTAGGGTGCGGCATGGGCTTAGAACAAAGCTGAAAAAGGATTAGGAAACTTCCAATTCAAGAATAGAAACTTTCAAGAATGGAAACCACTAAGAATAGCAACTTCCAACTTTAGAAACTTTGGTTTCCAATTCTGAACTCTTTGTTCTTCATGTTCATTTCTTCATTTCTTGCCTCCTTTGATCTTCAATTTCATCCATCCATTTGACTCCAAGCATGTGATATCCATTTTTTGCTCAAAACTGCTCCAAAAAGCTCCAAATTGCACATTTTTGCATACTTTGTCATTTGGACCTACAAACACACGAACATTGCTTAAAACACTATAATAACCACAAACTAACTATAAAAGTGCAAGAAAACAAGCTAACTAAGTCGCATAAATATGCTCCTATCAATTTTCATAATGCTCCCATCAACATTCATAGGGGTCATGCTCGAACAAACAACCTTGAACTCCTTCAAGTGTTTATTAGGATCTTCCATGGACATCCCGTGGAACTTAGGAATGTGATGCAACAAACTTGATTTCAATTTGAACTCGTCCGTCTTCCCTAGGGCGTCCATGGGGTATTGGATGCATAGGGGGGCGACATTGTCCAATCCCGAAGCGGAAAGCTCCTTGATTGTTTGATTGTCCGCTGCCATATCTTGGGATCTTTTTTTTTTCTTCAAGTGGATGTTCTTCAAACTCAGGTTCAGGAATAGGTGGGTTACGATCTTGCTGATTCCTATTCCTTCTCAAAGTCCTCACAAAATCGTCGTCAAAGTCCAAGATATGCTCACGAATCGGATGAGAACTCCGAGTCATAAATTAATACCTAAAACAAGAAAACAAACAAGGTCAATAACTAACATAAAAACACACGAAAATAAACAAAAAAGAAATAACAAGGGATTAGCAATGTTGCTAATCCCCGGCAATGGCGTTAAAAATTTGCTGCGAAAATTAACTTAACACACAAATTAACCCTCTTGTATCAATTGTAGTAAAGAATGTAAGTAGGGATCGTTCTGGACCGAGGATTAGGAGGGCTTGCTACTAACCTCTAACTGACTTAAAAACATAAAAATAAAGTTAAAAAAAAACACTAAACTAGATTCAAAGAACTCAAAACAAACTCCAAAGACTCAAAACAAGCTAAAAACGCTCAAATCTGCCTAAAAACACAAACTGGGCAGATTTGGACTCTAAACACACTTTTGGACGAATTTTGGTTTTAACTTGGTTCGAAACACTTAAAAACACAAACTAAATCAGTTTCCAACTAATATGACTCAACAAGGTAAAGGGGGTTTTGGTTTTGACGAATTTGAAAACAAAACAAGTAAATTAAAGAACTAATGAAATCTAAACGAATTTGAGCAGATTGAATGGATGGAAGGCTAACTAGGAGGTTCTTCTCCACACATGATACACTTGCAAACAAAACGATTTCCAGTTGCTTTTCAATAAACACCCCAGATTTCCAGTTGCTTTTCAATTAACCCTTAGATTTTCCTAATTTCATTGATTTGGATGATTGCATACAACAGCCTAAAGCATTCCCCACAAGTTCCCTACATGAATTGCATAATAGAGATACAAGCAAGAATCATTAAGTTCTATGAAAATCATAAGCATTGACGAAACACTTGTAACTATGAATTGCATGAAACTTATGCCAAGAATGTGCTTAACACGGTTGTGACGAGCGACCTTTACTACTTGTGAATATAAGTTCATAACGATTAGGTGAAACTCCCTTATATCCTCGCATAAGATTTATGCATGAAAATTAAGCGTGCACTTTCAACCAACATACACAAATCAGTTTTAATTCAAATGGATAAGTAAATTGAATTCACAACTTATGAATCACAACTGAAAGTAATCAAATCATATTGCAAGCATGAACATGGTTTCGAATTCCCCCCTTGCTAAGGGGGTTTAGTTCCTCATACTTACAAAGAACCGATAAACAAATTTAGACATTGAAAACAAAAGAAAGAAGACACCTAAACGCTCCAACGATCCAAGTTGGACAACATGCATGTCCAAGCACTTCCCTTCCCTTCCTTTGCTACAGAACAAGGTGTTTAGGGTTATGGCATAAGGGTTTCTGAATGGTATGAGGGGTGGTGACGAATTTAGGCTTAAAACACATATATATAGGCAAGGCAAAACCTTAGGGTTAATTAGATTAGGGTTATGAATCAGCACATTAAGAGAATTAGGGCCCTAGGGTGTGGCACAAGGGTTTAAATCCATTAAGGAAAGGGTTTGGCCCAATTAATTTCAAAAAAGGATTTGTATAACCCAAATCCACAAGGAATAAGGCTAATAAAATCAGAATCCAAGGGGAATTAGTTGAGGAATGGTGCGGCACAAATTGGAGGGAATGGAAATTGCTTGCAAGGCAAGGCGAAAGCCTTCTAGAAAGGAAATAGGCGCCACTTTTGTAGGGATTCTAGAACCAATGTGTTTTGTGCCTGATTTGGGACTTCTAGAAGGGAATGCTTCTGGAAATAGGTTCTAGAAATATATATTTAGGTCCCCTTGCAGCTAGGATTAAGGCATGATAAGATTAGGATACGATAAGATAAGGTTAGTTTGGATAAGATAAGGTTGGATAAGGTTTTGGATAATGTTTCCTCTTTTAAGCTGATTCCTTATCTTTTTTGTCTTTAATTTAATTTCTTCATCTTCTTATCAGATTCCTAGCCTTTTGAACTCCAAATTCGTCCATCCATCTTGGCCCATACATATGTTATCCATTTAGTGCCCAAAACTGCTCCAAAATGCTCCAAAATGCACTTTCTTGCCAACTTTGTCATTAGGACCTACAAACACACGAAAACAGCTTAAAACACTATAATAAACACAAACTAACTACGAAAACGCAAGAAAACAAGCTAACTAAGTCGCATAAATATGCTTCCATCAGTTTGTTAGAGAAGGCCTATTGGGGTCACTCACTAATGTTAATCTGCCTGTAAATGACCCTTAATTAGTTGGAAAAGCAGTTAGAAAGCCTTTTGGAAAGGTCGTTCAAGCTACTCAACTGTTAGAGTTAATCCACTATAACATTTGTGGACCAATGAGTGTGAAGGCCCATCCTGATGCATCTTATTTTCTGACTTTGATTGACGATTACACACGATATGATTGTGTGTACTTGATTGCTCATCGCTATGAAGCTTTAGATTGTTTCAAATGCTTCGTTGCTGAGGTTAAGAATAAAAAAGGGATGACTATAAAAGCTCTTCACACTGATTGTGGACGCGAGTATTTGTCTGACTAATGCAAGGTTTTCTATGAAAGTAAAGGGATACGCAGACAACTTTCTATTCTTTACATGCCACAAGAAAGTGGTGTTGTTGAAAGGAGAAACAAAACTTTATTAGACATGATCAGGCCTATGTATTTGTCTGACTAATGCAAGGTTTTCTATGAAAGTAAAGGGATACGCAGACAACTTTCTATTCTTTACATGCCACAAGAGTATGGTGTTGTTGAAAGGAGAAACAAAACTTTATTAGACATGATCAGGCCTATGATGGCGCAGGCAAATCTATGGCGCAGGCAAATCTCCCCATATCTTTCTGGGGTGATGCATTATTGACTACGACGTATATACTTAACCATGTGCCTTCAAAGACGATTCCCTCAAGCCCATACGAACTTTGGAATAATGTAAAACCCAATCTGGGTAATTTGCGTCCTTGGGGTTGTGCTAGATTTGTTCATAATCAATCATATAAGTTTGGAAAGTTGGGTCTTAGAGCAAATAAACATATCTTTATAAGATATTGTAAAAACTCGAAAAGTTATGTGATGTATGGTGAACATCTAGATGGAGGAAAAACCGAGATTGATGCACGTGATATGGAATTCATAGAGAATGACTTCCCAAAACTTGGCGATAATGTCAAAAACCTTGATCTCCATGAGTTAGAGAAATATGAAAAAACTCGTTACATCTTCAAGCGAATAAAGGGAATTAATTTCCAATCCGATGGTCGCTGAATATGATGTAGGAGGACTTCATCCGAGTGGGAGTACACATCCCAGTGGGAGTTATGTATCCATAAACACTCAAGAGAATACGCCTAATGATTGGAGGGTACCCTCTGAAATTCAAGGTCACACAGTTCGAAGAAGCAAGATAGGCCACATTCCTAAACGTAATTCTGAGGTTGATGGGGAGGCCTACATTTGCGTACCTTCAGAGGAAGACGAACCTTCTTCTTACGAAGAAATGTTGTCTCTAACGACCAAAGAAAAGTGGATAACTGTAATGGAGGAAGAGATGAGCTCCATGGACAAAAATTCTATTTGGGAGTTAGTTGACCTTCCACTTGGGAGTAAAACCAATGGAAACAAGTGGGTTTTAAAAATCAAACACAAGGCAGACGGCTCAATTGACAAATATAAGGCACACCATGTAGCGAAAGGACACACTTAGCAATTGGGTGTAGACTATGAAAAGACATTCTCCCATGTGGTGAGGTTTGCCTTTATTTGCCTCATTTTAACTATTGTTGCTAAACTAGATTTGGAACTTTACCAAATGGATGTTCAGACAACATTTCTCAATGGAGAACTAGACGAGGAGATATACATGGATCAACCTCTAGGCTTCGAGGCCAAGGGACAAGAGAGCAAAGTTTGCCGCCTAAAACATTCCATATATGGTTTCAAGCAAGCGTCTAGACAGTGGAACATTAGATTCTAGAATTCAATCACTTCATTTGGTTTTGAGATGATTAAGGAAGACCACTGTGTGCATCTTAAAAAATCTAGGAAAAGTATTCTCATGCTTTCTCTGTATGTTGACAACATCATAATGGGGGGAAATGAGAAAACTAAATGAAAAATTTGTGAAAGCAAGTTCATTTGAGCAACATCTATGCATGCAATTAACAATTAACAATTAACACTTAAAAACAAAACTTTACCATGAAATCCAAGCCCTAATAGTTGTGGTGAATGAAGACTCAACTCAAATCTTAAAGAAAAGAGTTAAGAAACTTTTATACCTTTGAAACACCTCTTTGCTTAGCAAAGGATATTCACCCAAGACAGATAGCCTTCATTCCTTACTTCTTAGCTCCATGGATTTCTTGGAGGATGATGGTTGAATGGATTCTCCAAGTTCCTAAGAAAGGGAACCTCAAAGTTTCCACACCAAGGAGGGATTTAAAGAAGAGATGAGTGACCTTGGAGGAGGATTGATACTAGTAAATCCCCTCTAAGGGGGCCAACCTTCTAAAGAGAAAAAGAGAACTTTTTGTTCTCTCCAATTTCCTCAAAAGAGAACCCTAATGAATTTTGGCTTTAAAGTCCTTTATATAGTCACTTCACTTAAGTGACAAAAAGAACCAAAAAAACCTTTCATTCATGATATGGTCGGCCTTTTAAAGGCTTTGGGCTGTTTTGGCTCTTCTGAGTCTTTAGTCATTAAGTTGTCATACAACTTAAGTTAATAGGCATGACGGTTCTAAGCCCAATGGGCCTTGAGGTCCACTAATTACTCAAAAGATAAAATGACCTTATTCGTTTGATTAATTAACACATTAATTAATCATAGCCATAAATAATTAAACCATTTAATTATCCTTACTCATCTCCATTGTTTCTTCAATCTCTACCTTACATGGTGTACGATCCATTATGTTCCTTTTAGTGAGGCAGTGGGCGATTAAAACTCTTTAAATCGGTTGTGAATTGAAACTTACTTTCAATTCTCCCTATAGTGACTATACACTTTTAGGGCTTCCACAAACCATAAGTGACACCTAGCAGAATATCATGGCTACCCAAGCTAATCAGAAAAGGTGGAGAACCTATTCAGTTTGGGATTACAATGCAATACGGTCTTTCTCTTATTTATATGATTACCTTGAATGTGATTTGGAATGAATTCCTAAATCTCATTTGTACTCTGGCCAAAGATTCTTAATCATAGCATAGAGTATTTTCCCTCAAACGGTTTGAAGGTTAGAGATCCCCTTGTTATGCATTCAGTTGCCTCCATGGCTAAATGGTTTAACCTTAACTATGTTGTGGACACCCTTTGACGAAGTAACTTTGACATAGCCAAAGATCAAGGACCTAACCATAAGACAACTATGATGCCTCAGGTCAAATGACTACTTTGCATTATCCCAACCATGGGTTTTCATGCGACATGAGTATAAGAACTCCTTGTTGATCGTGTTCAGTTGACTCATTCTTTATTGAGCACCTACATGCTTGTCTTGGTGTTAGTACCTTGCAACCTTTTGGGCTTTAAGCATCATTATATTCTAAACAGTTAACACTGCCACATCTTCTCTACTGTAGAGACAATCAATCAGATCACAATAATCCAATCATTCATTAATAAGGAACAATGTTTTGTTAAAAAAAATATTCAACCATCTCTTAAAATTATAGTGATGGAATTAAGTTCCTTATTCAAATTGGAATGTAAAGACAATCTTTGTTTTTCCAATTTCTTTGGTAGTTCATATGAGGAAGTAAGTACTATCTGCTTTCGCAGATATCTATATTTTATTCACCTTCCAAATGTAAAGTACTTTCTCTTCTCTCGTTAATCTTCTTCTTCTTATTAGCCACTCTTTTACAACGATTGTAAAACATAGTTACTAATACGGAATCAAACATTCAAGTAGAAGAACCAATTGTTTTGAACTATTCAAAAACAATTTACAACACCTTCGAAAGGTGTGTTCTTGACATTTGCAAGACATTTCTTGCAAATACCCCTTCCAATGTCCATCCTTTCATAAAGAAAGTTTATTCCCTTGGAGTTATTTCGCCTTCTTCATTTGACTTCTCCATTGACTATAATAGCCATGGTCCCTTAAACTCCCACTATCTCTCTTGAAACCTATTTTAATTGTGTTATACACATCAAATGATTTGGAGAGCGTGCGGTTATTGTTCACTATATAGTTTACAATAAACTTAATGAACCATTTGGATAGAGACTCAAGGGTGAAGTCCTTGCCTAGTTTATGTCTCCTGAAGTGGTTTAATGATAGGAGCATATTTATGCGCCTTAGTTAGTTAGTTCTTATGCATTTATGTTGTGTTTTCTTAGTTAAAGCCAAAAAATCAGCTCAAGAGAAGGATCTTATCCAAAACCTCATCCACAACCTTATCTTAGCTTATCTTATCCAAACAAACCTTATCCTATCCTATCTTATCCTAATCTTAAACTATCCACATTTCAGCCACTTAGGAGGGTTTCTAACTAGATTAGGATGCTTAAAATGGGATTTCTAGAAGACCTAATCCTTTCCTACAAAGATGGCGCCTAGGAGCCTTTCTAGAAGCCTAAAAATCTGCCTTGTATTTCCTTCTAGAACCCTAGCTTTGTGCCGCACCCAATACCTATTTCCCTTGGGATTTTTGGTTTCTAGAAGCCTTATCTTTTCACACTCTTTGTGCCGCACCTTATCTCCCAATCCCTTTGGGTTTTTGACTTGTTTTACTTATAGGATTGTATGTTATTATCCTATGCAGATTAGGCCTTTAAAACCATGTCCTTGGCTATTTAGGAGATGGGATTTTCAGCCTATAAATACCACATAATGCCGCACCCTTTCACTCACCATCCTCTACCATAATTTACTACACCATTCACCAAATATACCTCATTGTGCCGTGACTTGCAAAGGAGAAGAAGGAAGAACTCTTGGAGCCGTGCATGCCATTCAAGACGTTGGATTGTTGGAGCGATTCTAGGTGTTTTCTATCTTTATATCAATGTTTAAATTTATTTATCTTTGTTTATTTACAAACTCACCAAATATACCTCATTGTGCCGTGACTTGCAAAGGAGAAGAAGGAAGAACTCTTGGAGCCGTGCATGCCATTCAAGATGTTGGATTGTTGGAGCGATTCTAGGTGTTTTCTATCTTTATATTCTTTGTTACCCACACTATCCTCGCCTAGCCTAGAATAGGACCATCCATACCCTTGTTCTTGAAGCATAGTAAAGCATAATTTATTTATCTTTGTTTATTTACAAACATGTGATATGATATTAACTAGCACTCAAATTAACCCTCTTTTTATCAATTGTAGTAAGTATGTAAGTAGGGATCGTTCTAGGCCGGGGATTAGGAGGGATTGCAAAATCACTTGGAATTGACTAAAAAACGTAAAAACAAGTTTAAACACACTAACTAGACTCAAAGAATGTAAATTAACTTATATTCATAAGTAGTAAAAGTCGCTAGTCACGATTGTGTTAAGTAAATCCTAGGCAAGAGTAACATGTGTATCCCATAGTTATGAATGCCTTGTCAATGCTTATGATTTCCATTGAACGTAATGATCTTTGATATGTGTCTCTATCATGCGTAGTCCATAGTTAGGGTCCTTGATAAGAATAATTTGATTGTAATGCGTATCCCATTCAATTCAATGAATCTAGGGAAATCTGAGAATTAATTGGTCAATCTAGTTAATTTGGGGCATTATCATTCATGGTTTATTGAAAGAGTAATTGGAAATCGAGTTGTATGCATATGTTTCTGATGTGAGAAATAAGTTAACACACAAAATTAAACCCTCTTTTTATCAATTGTAGCAAAGTATGTAAGTAGGGATCGTTCTAAACCGGGGATTAGGAGGGATTGCTAAACACTTGAAAACTGACTTAGAAATGTAAAAAACAAAGTTTAAAACACTAGATTAGACTCAAAGAATGCAAAACTCACTCTTAAAATACTAAAACAAACCAATAACTCAAAACAGCAACACTCAAAATGAATTCCTTTTGGTCATTGTTGGCAGAAAACAAGTGTGGGGGAAGTGAGTTTTGTTGTGGGTGTGCCAAAGTCTTGAATGAGGCATGAAAAAGAAAAGAAAAAGAAAAATTTCGTGGAAAATAAAAAGAAAAAAAGAAAAGTTGTGAAAAGAATGAAAAGGAGTAGAAAAGATGTGAAAAAAAAAGAGTTCTTAAGTGTTGTTTGTTGAAGGAAGGGTCCAAAACAGTGAATTCGGCCCTAATTGTTGTTGAATCTTCCCTTTGTGGTTGAAAGTTAATTTCTGCATGCTAATGGGAATTCTGAGTACGATTTCATTGTTTTGCTTACTATTACTTAAAGAACGTTTGTTTTCCCTATCCTTTCGTTGTTAGCCAACTCCCCTAGCCCCGTTACAACCCTTGACTTTAATCTTGAGTGTTAAGTGTTTCAATTTGTGGAGTTTAAAATTGGTATGAGCATATGGTGTCACTGGTTCTCGCATCTAAGTAGTAGCATTCCATTCATGAGATTATATCTAAACATGCTTATTAACTCCGAAAAGTGCTTTCTTTGTTATACATATATGTGAGCATTCGTATTCATATTTACATCAATCTTCTCACATATAACTAGTATAGGGTGTGTAGTCAGAAAATCTGTGTGAAAATTGAGTGCATATCTAGTAAGGAATTGAGCAAATTCTCTAAGGCATGTTACTACATTCAAAATCATGTTTTAATTGGTTAAATGTGAACTAGTACGTGGTGACTACCGGGTTTCTTTCAAAAGCCGTTGGCACCACCACAAGCCCAAGCACAACCTGCCCAAAGCAATTCAGGTGATTCAAGTGATAATGATAAGATTTTCCAATTACTTAATACTTTGATGCAGGAAGTCCAAAATCAAAACAAAGAGAGGCAAATCCAAGACAAGAGGGTGGACAACTTGGAGAAGCAAGTGGAACAAATTGCCGAGTTCATGGGGCAATTTCGTGAGCAAGGAAGGTTGCCTAGCTCAACGGTGGTCAATCCGAAGGGTGGATTCGAATCTGCAAAAGCTATGCATTTGCGAAGTGGAAAGCAAGTCGGATTTAACCTCAAACCATCCAAGTCACGTTCCAACGAGGAGGAGAAGTTGCAAATTGAGGAGGAGGACCAAGCGAAGACCACGGCAAGGGTAGAAACACCCTTGCCGCAACCATCCAAGCATTTCAATTCGGCCACCCTAGGTAAGGAAGGTCCAATTCAAGTTAATTCTAATGTCATTCCTCCGAATGTACCGGTTCCTAGCATATTTTTGCAAAGCAAGAACGAAGAAGAGGAGAAAGACGTTCTTGAGACGTTTAGAAAGGTGCATGTCAATATCCCTCTCCTCGATGCTATAAAGCAAATCCCGAAGTATGCCAAGTTCTTGAAGAAGCTTTGTACAACAAGGAAGCGGATTCGGGAGAAGGAGGTGGTACATGTAAGCGAGAATGTCTCTGCAATGTTGCAAAGGAAGCTACCACCTAAATGCAAAGATCCGGGTAGTTTCACAATCCCTTGCGTAATTGGTAATACAAGATTTGAGCATGCTATGCTAGATTTAGGCGCATCAATTAATGTCATGCCATATTCTGTTTATGCATCTATGAATTTAGGCGAACTTAAAAATGATGGCGTTATTATTCAATTAGCCGATCGATCTAATGCATATCCCAAGGGAGTGTTGGAAGATGTTTTGGTGCAGGTAGACCACTTGATTTTCCTGCAGATTTCTATGTGCTTGATATGGAGGACTCAACCCACTATCCACCATCACCACTCTTACTTGGACGACCATTCATGAAAACGGCTCAAACCAAGATTGACATGGCCAAGGGAGCAGTAACTATGGCCTTTCGGGGTGATATGATTAACTTTAAGATTTTTGAATTAATTTGTGTGCTTATATATTTCACATCAAATTTTGGCGCCGTTGCTGGGGATTAGCAACTTTGCTAATCCCTTGGATTGTTTTATTTCAATTTGTTTAATTGAGTCCAGATTTTTACTTTGTTTTTTTTTCTTGTTTTTAGGTACTAGTTTATGACTCGGAGCTCTCATCCGGTTCGTGAACACATCTTGGACTTTGACGATGATTTTGAACGAGAGTTGAGACGAAAGAGGAAGAACCCAGAACCTAGTGTATCAAGTGCAAGTTCCGAGTCCGTTTCTGAATTTGAAGAGGAAGTGGAAGACATGGCAGCGGACAACCGTAATATCAAGGAGCTTTCGGCTTCGGGATTGGATAATGCCGCACCTCTATGTATCCAATATCCTAGGGCGGCTCCGGACAAAACTGCCGAGTTCGAATTGAAGTCAAGTTTACTACACCATATTCCGAAGTACCATGGGTTGTCCATGGAGGAGCCTAACAAGCACTTGAAAGAGTTCGAGGTGGTGTGTTCAAGCATGACTCCAATTAATGTCGACGGGAGTATATTGAAGATGAAGGCCTTTCCCTTTTCTCTCATGGACAAGGCGAAAGATTGGTTATATGAATTAGCTCCCGGAACGGTCACATCTTGGGAGAGCATGAAACGGGCTTTCTTGGAGAAGTTTTTTCCAACTTCTCGAGTCATTCTCCTACGAAAAAGGATAAGTGGAATTCAACAAGATGAAGGTGAGTCTTTTCCTACATATTATGAACGTTTTAAATCTCTTGTTGCTTCTTGTCCACAGCATCAAATGAAGGAGGAGTTTCTTCTACAATAAAGGGCATCTCAATGATCAATGCCCTCAACTAATTGAGAATGGAGGTTGGGAGAGTGCAAATGTCGTGGGCTATCAAGGCCAAAATCAACAAAGAATTGACCCATGCTCAAACACGTACAATCAGGGATTGAGTGATCACCCTAACTTCTAGTGGAGGGAGCCACAACAACCTCATCAACAAAGCCAATTTCGACAGCCCCCTGGGTTCCTCCAAAAGCCATTCGTGCCATCTCAAGCCTATCCACAAGCTACCCAACAAACTTCAGGTTCGTCCCTTAATAATACTAAAATTCTTGAGTTATTAACCTCTATGTCGCAAGGATTGCAGAATCAAACCAAAGAGATGCAACTTCAAGCACAAGTAGTGGCGAATCATCAAAAGGAGATGGGTGAGATGAAGAATCAATTAGGGCAGATTTCTGAGTTTTTGGGGCAGATTAGAGAGCAAGGGAGACTTCCAAGTTCAACCATTGTCAATCCAAAAGGAGGTTTTGAAACTGCCAAGGCCATTACATTGAGAAGTGGTAAGGAACTTGGAGACCATTCAAAAGTCTCCAACCAAGGCCACCAAGAGGATAACAAACTGATGCAAGAAGAAGAAAAGGATGAGGAAGTCACGGCAAGGAAGGAGAAAACAATGCCGCAGCCTCATATTGCACCTTTGCCGTGTCCTACACCTAAGGTAAGTCATAATTCGACCCAATCAAGTTCTATTCCACTAAACGTGCCCTTTCCTCGCAGGTTTATGCAAGCCAAGAACGACGAGGAGGAAAAAGACATTCTGGAGACGTTTAGGAAGGTACATGTCAACATCCCACTCCTCGATGCAATAAAGCAAATCCCGAAATATGCTAAGTTCTTGAAGAAGCTTTGCACAACAAGGAATCGGATTCGGGAGAAAGAGGTGGTACACGTAAGTGAGAATGTATTTGCGTTGTTGCAAAGAAAGTTACCACCTAAATGCAAAGATCCAGGTAGTTTCACTATCCCTTGTGTTATTGGTAATACGAGGTTTGATCATGCTATGCTAGATTTAGGTGCATCAATCAATGTCATGCGATATTCTGTTTATGCATCGATGAATCTAGGAGAGCTTAAACATGATGGTGTTATTATTCAATTAGCCGATCGATCTAATGCATATCCGAAAGGAGTTCTGGAGGATGTTTTGGCGCAGGTAGACCATTTGATTTTTCCTGCAGATTTCTATGTGCTGGACATGGAAGATTCGGTACACTCTCCATCATCACCACTCTTACTTGGACGTCCTTTCATGAAAACAGCTCAAACCAAGATTGATGTGGCCAAGGGAGCAGTCACTATGGCGTTTGGTGGTGATATGATTAATTTCAAAGTTTCCGAATCTACCGAGAATACTAATGATGTTCGTTCTTGTTGTGCCATTGATATAATTAAAAGTAAAAGGCAGGAACATTCAACACCAATCAAGAAGATTGCATTTCAAACTATCAATAAAGAGGGAATTGGAGTAAAACACAAGGATTACACGACCACAACCTTCAAACCCCCAAATCTGGCCGAAAGCACCCCACATGCATTTGTTGATTGTGTTGCCGCTTCCTTGTCGAACATTGGTAAGCCACCTATTCCGATTTCGATTCCCATTTCAACTAATAGGTTGTTACCTTCTTTGGTGCAGCTACCTAATCGAATGCAAGGTGGTGGGGAAGTTTACATTGATTTTTGGAAGCACAAGGACCTAATCAGGAGGGATTGCTATCCACTTCCATTCATAGAGCCAATGTATGAGTATTTTGAGAAGCATGACGTGGAGGATGTATCCCTCGATGACGTGGGCCCTATTCAAGCTTAATTGGAGGCATCGTCCGGCTGGAAGACGTTAAAGCAAGCGCTTCTTGGGAGGCAACCCATGCAAATAAAGAGGACCTAGGAAGCTCCGGCATCATAATCAGATTTGCGTTTCTAAACCCTACTCTTTATTGCTTTTACTTTGCCATATTTGTCATGTTTGCTAGTTGTGTTATTTGCTTGCTTTTGTGTGAGTCTATGTTTGAAACATTGAGGACAATGTTTGGTTTAAGTGTGGGGGGGTAAACAAAGTGTTTTTGTGTCAAATTCGTAGGATTTTACCACCTAACATTTCAAAGGTTCTTTTTCATTGTTTTTAAGTGTTTTTAGAATGTTTTGATGTGTTTTTATGTGGCTTTACCAAAAAATCCGAAAATTCAAGAAAAATTAGAAAACGTTTTGAAAAAACCCCAAAAAAGTCGTTTTAAAGTTGTTTTAGTGTGTTTGTGTCTTAGAGTACCTTCCAACACAATGATGAGGATTTGGGTTTTAATTGCATGACCGTTAAAGAAAGTTACAAACATGGATAGAAGTTTGATATGCTCTTTTGTTTATGCTTGGTCATCGTTGTTGTTTACGAATTCACATGTAATCACAAAGAGAAAAATCAGTTTTTGTAACATGCTTGAAGGAAGTAACTCAAACTAACGCTACAACCCAGCGAGACTTGAGCCTAAACATTCTTTGGAGAGTTAAAATCTGTGAATTGTTGTTTTCTAAAGTCGTTGCATGATCTCATCAGTCTTTGCTTGGTTGCTACTTAGAAGGCGTTTCATAATTATAGATCCAAATATTAGAACTCATCCCCATTTCATTCAAAGCTTAAAATTGAGTGCATAACATATAA
>VIEB01000761.1:311552-329467 GCA_006547085.1 Malus baccata | reverse complement strand
ACGTATTTGAGTCAATTTTCAAGTGATTTTGCAATCCCTCCTAATCCCCGGTTTAGAACGATCCCTACTTACATATTTTACTACAATTGATAAAAAGAGGGTTAATTTGAGTGTCAACATAATTTTCCCATCAAATTTTGGCGCCGTTGCTGGGGATTAGCAAAGTTGCTAATCCCTTGGATTGTTTTATTTCAATTTGTTTAATTGAGTCCAGATTTTTACTTTGTTTTGTTTCTTGTTTTTAGGTACTAGTTTATGACTCGGAGCTCTCATCCGGTTCATGAACACATCTTGGACTTTGACGACGATTTTGAACGAGAGTTGAGACGAAAGAGGAAGAACCCAGAACCTAGTGAATCAAGTGCAAGTTCCGAGTCCGTTTCTGAATTTGAAGAGGAAGTGGAAGACATGGCAGCGGACAACCGTACAATCAAGGAGCTTTCGGCTTCGGGATTGGATAATGCCGCACCTCTATGTATCCAATACCCTAGGGCGGCTTCGGACAAAACTGCCGAGTTCAAATTGAAGTCAAGTTTACTACAACATTTAGAACGATCCCTACTTACATATTTTGCTACAATTGATAAAAAGAGGGTTAATTTGAGTGTCAACATAATTTTCACATCATTTAACACTTCAACACTCAATGATTCAAAATCATCATAAGTCCATGTTGATGGACTACTTTTGTCAATCAACCATTATGTTCTAAACATGATTACAAACTTTCAAGAGTTGTTAAAGGCAACTCTCATTTCTTTATACAACAATTTGTAAGTGAAGAATCATGGCACATAAGGTGTCCATGCCCTTGTGTTTACTTCTCAAGTTACTCGTTCATTTAACAAAGAGACAAGCACTAGGGTTTGCGTTAACTATGCATTGTTTAAAGCAACTCTTATTTCTTCATACAACAATTTGTAATTGAAGAACTATGACACTAAAAGTATCCATGTCTTTGTGCTAATCTTCATAAGTTCCCTTGTTCATACAACAAAGGAATAAGCACTTGTTGTTTGTGTTGTCCTCTTTATGATAGACATATCTAACATGTTCTTCCAATGATACATTATCAATAGGAAGCTTGTGAGGATGAGACTACTTAGGTACATATGCAAACCATTCAAGACGATCCATGACATTGTGGTACCAAGTCCGGAAACTAAAGCCTTTGGCTTTTCTTTGTCAAGTATTGGATAGCGTTTGCAAATATATCTGTAAACAAATACATAATGAATATAAATTGATTTATTTTGAGCTATTTGATTTGGGTCTTTAAATCATATAGCACCACCCATTATTTTTGGCAAATTCCATATCCCTCATTGGAATTCGAGAGTTTTGGAGGAAACTCTTAGTAGGGTATGGGAGACTCACTGTTACCAAGCCCACCTCACAATGATATGATGTTGGCTAGCATCAATAATAATGAGAGAGTGCGCCTACTCATTTACATCTTTTGTAAGTACCGATCTTATTTGGCCTCTAGAGAATGATGCCTCACAATGATATGATGTTGGCTCCATTGCACTTAGTTAAGTCATTCCCACCATGCAATTTCGATTAGGGGTTCAAGAACAACCTCACAATGATATAATGTTGATGATTCTTGTTGCCTACCTTCACAACATCATGTATGCATATAAATCTCCTCCTGAGTGTAAGTACATACTTTGTACTCACCCATGATAGGGTCAAGTCGGTGTATGAGTCACAAACGATGGTAGCCTACCATGGTGGAAGGCCACGAAAGAGTGTTCAAAGCACTCTGACGCTTGTTGATAGGAGCATATTTATGCGACTTAGTTAGCTTGTCTTCTTGCATTTTCATAGTTAGTTTGTGTTTATTATAGTGATTTAAGCTATTTTCATTTATTTGTAGGTCTAATTGCCAAAGTTGGCAAGAAAGTGCATTTTGAAGCATTTTAGAGCAATTTTTGGCTGGAATGGATTGCATGCATGTGGAGCACAAGGAATGGATGTTTTTGAAGATCAAATGAAGCAAGGAATGTGTTAAAGAGATGGAGAAATTAATTCAAGACTTGGAAGATGAGTAATCAGCTGCAAGGGGACCTAAAACCCTTATAGAAGGCCTATATCTTCTCTTATACATGTGCCGTACCCACCTTTCTAGAAGCCCTAGAAAGGTGGCGCCCCAAACTCTTCTAGAAGGTCAGAAATCAACCACAACACACTCTTTCTAGAAGCCCTACAAAAGTGGCTCCCCAAACCCTTCTAGAAACCCTAAAAATCTGCCAGAAACCCTAGTTATTTCCCCCCTTGGATTAGGCCAAGCCTAGTGCGAAAACCCTAAGCCTTTTCCTTCCGAAATTCGGCCAAGCCCTAGCCTATAAATATATGTTTTCAACCATAATTTCAGCCACCACCCCCCATATAATTCTACACCCCCTTTCAGCCGCAAAAACACCAATTAACATCCTTTGCCGGAACTTTGGAGAAGAATGAGCTTTGTCGTGACTTCCATTGGAGGAGGAGGACCTTGTGCCTCAAGCCACCTGCAACCATTGAAGTTCTAAGAGTTCGTTCTTCCCTCGTTTAGTTTCCATGTTTATTTTCTGTTGCTTTTCAATTGTTATGAACATGTGGAACTAATTCCTTTTTAGTTAGAGGTGAATTCGAAGCCATGGACATATGTTTTATATGAATTGATTACTTTCAGTTATTGTTTTGTAAAACATGAATGTGATTTACTTATCTGTTTGATTGAGAACTTATTCTTGTGTGTTGATTAAGGATGCATACTTAGTTTGCATGCATGAATTTGATGCTAAATTATAAGGTAATTTCACCTAATCGTTATGAAGTTATAATTAAAAGTAGTGGAGATTGCTAGTCACAATCGTGTTAAGTAAATTCTGGGCAAGAGTATCATGCAATTCATAGTTACGAATGCCTCGTCAATGCTTATGATTTTCATAGAACTTAATGATCTTTGACATGTATCTCTATCATGTTGTTCATATAGGGAACTTGAGAAGAATAATTGGGTTGCGATGCGTTGTCCATTCAATTCAATGAATTTAGGGAAATCTGAAAGTTAATTAGTGCATTCACAATTAATTTGGGGCATTGTCATTCATGGTTTAAGGAAACAATATTGGAAATCGATTTATGTTGCATATGTTCATGTGTGGAGGAGGATCCTCTGGCTAAGTTTTTACCATTCAAATCATCCAATTTCATATCTAGTTTACTTTGTTTTGCAATATGTTTAGTTTAATTAATTTCGTCGAAATAATCCCTCCTTTAATTAAGTGTGTTAGATTAGTTAGAAAAGTGTCTAAATCTGTTCAATTTAGTGTTTTGAGTCTTCATAGTCTTAAATTCGTCCAAATAACTCCTTAGAGTCTGTTTTGAGTCAATTTCACTTAGTTATGCTGTTTTGAGTAGTTTGAGTAAGTTTTAAGTCTTAAGTGTCTAGTTTTGTGTTTTTGAGTATAGTTTAGTGTTTTAAAGTTTAATTTGTGTAGATTAGCAGCCCTTCTAATCCCCGGCCTAAAACGATCTCTACTTACATATACTACAATCATAGGGTTTTAATTTGAGTGTTGGAATATTTCACATCACTTGCTAACTGAATGACGGTTTAGTTGAGGGTTTTTAGGTCTCATCACATATAAGCATGCATTTGAATCTCATTAAAACAATTTGGTTAGAATATTTCACATCACTTGCTAACTAAATGACGGTTTAGTTGAGGGTTTTTAGGTCTCATCACATATAAGCATGTTGTGACAGCCCGTCCCGGAAAATATTAATTTCTATAATTTTTTTAAGTGATTTTACGAAATTGTATTTCGAGACACGTGTGTTGGCGGAGATTATTGACGGTGTCATGACACCTAAACATTTATTTCTTGGCCTATCCTTGTAATACTCGTCACTACGGACACGTGGGCGTAAGCGGTTCGTGATTTGGAGCTATAGCGAAGAAGTTATTAAAGTTTGAAATTTGATTAATTTTATTAATTTCAGAAAATATAGATTTTTTTTCCTTTATAAAATCTGGTGTATTGGATGGCCCAGATTTAAAGAAGAAGAAATGGATGGTGCGGATGGAAAGGAAAGAAAGAAAAAGAAGAAAAAGAAGGGGATTGGGCAAACTGCCCAACCAGAGGGAGATGCAGTAGCTTCGGGAGAGAAAGGAGGGAGCTGCCGAATTGGGAGGAGAGAGAGAGAGAGAGAGACCAATCGGAATAGGGAAGGGAGGAAAGGAGAGAGGGCGAGAAGCGGAGGAACGAAGGAGAAACGGGTTGGGGGAACCTGCAACCCGTGTTCAACCCGGTCGGCACCCGTGTGCAATTTTGACGATTTCCACCCATTTTTCCGATGAATTGAACCACCTAACCACTTGGTAAACACTCTAGGACCTATCCTCTATCCTTCCCACCCCAAATTTGGTGATAATTGGCCTCCAAATTAGCAAAATCGCACCGGTGGGGGGGATGAACCCTAGCCTTCGATTCTCTCAATTTTGAAATGATTTCTTTCAATTGCCACCACCCATGGCATTCTCTTGAGGCCTAGAACAAAGCCCAAGCAATGGTTGGGACGACGGAGTTGATTTGAGGTCAGATTGAGCACACCCAAAACCTAGGGTTGCCGACGGGTTTTGTTGAAATTGGAGGCCTTAACGACCGAATTGGCCTTGGACGCAGGTATAAAAGTTGCTCTACCCATTAAGATCTTCATTTTTGTAAATTTTGGTAATTTTTGGAAATAGTTGGATTTTCCGACGAGCTGGGGCGGCCGACCGCCACCCACGGCGACGCATGCGGCGACACGTGGCCAGTGGATCGCCAATGTTAATTTTAGGTTATATTTGATGTCTTGAGTTCAGTTATGATAGTGGTTTAACGTTAGTTGATCATTTGGACTTAATTTCGATACGATTCATGGTTAGGCTAAAAGGTGAATTGACGATCCAACCGTCGGATCATCACCAAACTTTGATATGTAATAGTACGTAATATTTGAGGATTACAAGAGCTTACGGATCGGGAATCCGATTTACGGATCTTTCGGAATTGTAGTTATAAGTTCATAATATAAAAGGTTAACCGCCACTCGGTTTTGGAAAATGGCGGAGATCCAACCGTCGGATCGTAACGAGATTTTAGTATGTTGTTCTAGAAGCTTAATGTGTATCTTGGGAAGTGACGGATCGGAAATCTGAGTTGTGGATATTTCAGATTGAGTTACGTGGGGTTATGACCCTTCCGTTGAACTTAGTTGACGGTTGACCTTCGATCAACGGGTCTCACATTATTCTTGAATGCCCTTGTGGATGTGTGTTATGAGAATTTCATATTCTATGGATAAGAGTTTTGAGATGTGGTTTGATAACTGTTTTAGGAGCCGAGCGTTCGGGACGCCTTGGTTATGATGTTTGGGAGTCGTAGCGCGAACCCCAGGTGAGTGGGCAGTTTTGTTTTCATATTACCTATATACAACTGTTTTTCCCAGAAAATACGTTTATATGAAAATTATGAATTTATTTGCCATGCATGCAATTATTGAGATATTTAGTTTGATATTTGATATATACATATGTGAAATGACGCGGTGGACGCTCAGGTGAGTTTATTTATTTTCAGCTGAGTTATTTATCGTGGATTGCATTGAAAGCTCATGACCTGCACTTAGGTGATAGTGCTTATATTGTTATTCACCACACCGCACGCTCGTCTTGGATCCAAGTAGGTGGATGTCGTACAGACCATGTGAGGGTTCCGACATGCTAGTCGTATAGATCACTAGATGTGATTCCGACTAGTGGGTGACCTTAGTTATGTGCACTGATGATTGATGAGAGAAGCACTAGAGCGTATTTATTTCACCATCTTAGTCGTACAGACTACTTTAGGTAGTTCTGACTTATGTGCAGTGTAGTGCCGTACAGGTCACAGCTGGTGACTCCGGCAGGGCCGTATAGGTCACAGTTGGTGACTCCGGCTGGATGGGATATTGAGCTATAAAATTAGCCATACAGGACCACTGTAGGGTCTCCGGTTGATTTATTATTTCACCTGATTTATATTGATGCATTCATATGATATTTTGGCATGGCATGGCATATCATTTCTGAAAAGCGTGAAAGATTGTGATTTGAGCTTTTGATGATATATATAAGTTTATATACGATTATATATTATTTTCTAGGAAAGTATACAGGTTTTTCAGAGAGGGGTTATAAATGTTGTTAAATGAAATGTTTTCGAAAACTTTGTTTTACTGACCCACTCAATTTTGTTTTGCGCCCCTCCAGGTTCTAGTAGCAAAGTTCCTTACCGACGAGGATTCGTGGCATGTCCCTGTTGCGGTGGCTACTTTTGTGGGTACGGTTTTTACCTACATTGCTGTACTTGACTATGCTCTGACATCACGTGTGATTTGGGTTCATACCCACGCACAGTGCACTCTGTTATTAGGCACCTTTAGGTTTAAAATTATTCGCATCTTTCCTTATCATCACTTTATGGCTTCGTCACCTTCCAGGTGGCGGCCAGCACAGCTCGATTCGGGGTCCTAGTGGACATTCCGGATCGGGGTGTGTCACATGCATTTTAATCTCATTAAAACAATTTGGTCCTATTACAACTATTGGTCCATGTCATTGATTTAGTAGTATATGATACTCCCACTATGCTTGTAAAACGATTTTTAAAGCAAGAGTATATGGTACTACTAACATAAGCTTTGCATTCATTGATGGACTATATAGTTGCCTTAGGGCCTTAGGATGACTATGAACCTTTGATTCAATCAAACAAGAACCTAGTGTTGGATCTCCATCTAGGGATGGTGATTGATTTTACTTCCGCGTTTAATTACATTAAGGCGTGTTTTCTTATTGGCTGTTGGACCCAACTACTCCAATTTCATGCACATCAAATAAAACATGAGAGGAGTACTTCAAAGTAAAGAAGAGCTTATGCTCTTTTACAACATTTGATCAAAATCAAAATACTTTAAAGTAAAGAAGAGCTTATGCTTTTTTTACAACATTTGATCATATCAAATTACAACCAAAATCTAATATACACATTCCTATGGTTCAAACAAATTTGAGAGATAACCTTTCACATAACTCAATTATCGTAGGCTTAGGTTCATAATCACCCTTTCTTTAATTAATTAACGTTTTAACTAATTAAACTTGAATGCAACTTTGTCATTTGGTTTTTGTATCCATAGAATTGATTTAGATGGAGCTAAAAATGAAATGAAAATCCAATTCTCATTTAAAGATACAAAACTATTTTGTTCTTAACTAATTTGGGCCAAAATACAATAACCTCAACTTTTGGGCTATATTGCAAAACACAAACTTTTGAGGTTACTTTGTAAAAACACAAAAGTCCACTACTTCATGTAATGTAAAACCCAAAAATGTCAACAAATGCAAAAACTTCATTAAAGGAGGAAAACAATTTGTCCTTTAGTGATTTTGGGCCTTTACGTAAAAGCGTAAACTTTCGGGTCAAAGTGCAAATACATAAAAGTATCAAAACTTTATGTAATTGCATAAAAGCCCCAAAAGTTATAAGGGTGGCCAGTTTTGGTAGTGTGAGTGATTGGGCGGTTTTTGATGAAAATTCAAAGTGAAGTACGTTGAAAAAGATAGGTATGGTGTTGAAATAAAATACGTATGGGTGTGAAGAAAAGTACCAATCATGTACACCAACCATGACTAACAAAATTTCAAACACACTTACAACTTTCCAATCACTTTTTCAAAAGTGTCTTGTTGATTGAAAAGTCACACCATTCATCACAAAACAAGACTTTATGTAAACAACCAAAAACTTTGAATCAAAACACCAAACTTTTTGTTCTTGGTATGAACATCAAAAACAAAGCAAGAACATTGAAGAACATCCATGAAAACCCATAAGAGCTCCATGAATGTTTTCACTCAATAAAACTCACATTTTCATTACTCAAAAGAAGGTTAACATCCTAAGGTACTTAAGGGTTCCTAATGTCACTTTAACAAGACAAACATGAACCCAAAAATTCACCATTTGGATTTGGCCGAATTTTCTCATAAACATGGCACCAAATTTTAGCTCCAAAATTCATGCTTATATGAACTATCTACAGCATTTGAGATGGCAAATTTTCAAGCAAAATTTAAATTCAAAGAAGCAAGAATAAAGCTTGTAACAATTACAACATTCAAATCTGTTTGTACCATACTTAGGGCCTCCATATTTAGACCTCGTATAAATACTCGGGGGACTCAAATGTAATTATGTAATAAATGGATGGGCACATATGTAATAAGTGAGGAGCCCTTATTCTATTGAAGGGCCTTCTCACCCTCACAAACCTCAAGCTCATCCTCACATACAGAAGCCTTACTCTCATATTTGAAGCTCTCTCTCCCTCACAATCCTCTTACAAACAGAGAAATACAATATCAGTGTGGACATAACCCAAACATTGGGGTGAACCACGATACATCTTGTGTTTTTTACTTTCTGGCAGATTCACGGTCAGATTTACGTTGTTCCAAGACCCCTCCGATTTTGTACATCAACATTTGGCGTCGTCTGTGGGAATCAACACGAAAAGCTATATCAGTTCTCTTTCAATTTTTCACCTCCGCCATAAATCTGCAAAAACCCAACAACCCAAAACTTTCCCAGAAAACCCACGGAGCCATCTTATCTCTCACTCTCTCTCTACTCTCTTAACTATAAACCCACCACATCTCTCACTCCCACTCCAATCATTTCTCTTCAATTTTAAGCAAAACCCATTTCAGATTTCAAAAAACCGATTTGAAAGTTCAAAACTTTTACTCGAAGCCCTTGAAGAATAAGGAAGAGAAAAAGAAAGCTTCAGGAAGAAGGGGTGGACTTTCTGCAAATCCCGTCTGTTAATGGGTTGTTATTCAGCTTCTCAAAGAAAAGAGTAGCATTCGCACAAAAAGACTGCAGCTTTTTGCCCACTGAACCAGACCCAATGACAGAAGCTCCAAGCTTGGTATCATCTCATCCTCTTCGTTGGCTTTGGCTTTACGTTTTTTTTCAGCTCCACTCTCGATGCCTACAAAGCAGCCGTTGCTTTCCTTGAATCGATCTTGGGAGATCTGCGATCTTCGTCAAAATGTGGAGCATATGCAAGACCGAGTCGCCGAAGTCGTTTTGAGGATATAAATAAGCCTCCAAGACCGGTGGACTGCCACAACTATCGGCTTAGTCGACAAGCCCTGCGACTACGGCAAGACCTTGGCGACATTTTGAGATCACGACGACCGGGAAGTTTCTTCTCGCTTCGGAGCTTCCGCTCCTCTTCTTTTCTAAAACTCCGAAACTGACCTCAAAGTGTCTGCCCCCGTCATCCCAAAGCTCCGTCCCCTGCATCGTGACGTCAAGGACAAGAATGTCCGGTGGGTCTTCCTCGGCTACCCTCGACATCGAAAAAATGGATCTACGCCTCCCGCCTCTGCCACCTCCTCGGCGTCCCTCACATCGCCAGGAAGCAATTATTCTTGCTCCTTTCGTGGCTCTTGCACTTCATCCAAGACCTGGTGTTTGGGAGTATGTTCGAGTTAATATGTATGAACTCGGTGTGGATCATTTAAGTGTTGTAGAATATATTAGGTTCAAGGAAGAGCATATTGACAGAGAGTAAGGGATCTCCTGTGTTATTCTTTGTTACTGAATTTGTAATTTGTGCCGAGTCTTTCTACTTTCTCATCGTCGTGCAGCTCGGCAAGATCACCGAAGAATAATTAAAGCAATAAGAAGCCTCTGCTCATGGCTATCAAGGGTGAGATCTATGACGTGTCCCAGAGCAGTGGAGTTGGTATACCAACATATAGAAGTGGCAAGCACAGCACAAGATAAGATTCCAATTCTAAAAAATGATGTCTGGAGATGAGAAAAGCCAATGAGGAAGTGGAATTACAATCACTGCTCACCCATGCTGTAAACCTACAAAGCAAAAAGCAAAAGTAGAGAAGAGAATAAAATCTGAGAGATTGGGATTTGATTGAGTAGGAGTGCAAGTGGTAGGGGAAAACTGCAAAAAAGGTATTAATGATTAATTAGGTGCACATGTATGACAGCAGCGCAGAGACAGAGACAGAGAGAGAAGTGCGGTGGAAAAGAGAAAGTAAAAGCAAAAGCAGAAGCTCAAATTCCTTTCAATTGTGTAGCTTTTTTGAATAATGTGATTTACTTTTTGCCCAAAATAATGGGTTGCAATGTTATGTGGAAGGCCAAAGCCCATATTCCCAAAAGAGCCAGGCCCTATGACTTCAAAATTATTCGGCAGCCTGCCACTATTATCACTAGCCAGGTGATCAAAAGTACATCCAGTACTCCAAAAATTATTCGGCAGCCTGTCGCTATTATCACCAACCAGGTTAGAAACTAGAAACAAATACAAACGAAAATAAACAAAAAGAAATAACAAGGGATTAGCAAAGTTGCTAATCTCCGGCAACGGCGCCAAAATTTGATGTGATAAAAGTGAAGCACACAAATTAAACCCTTTTGTTGACAATTGTAGTATGAATAAGTAGGGATCGTTCTTACACTGGGGACTATGAGGGATTGCTAAAACACTCTAAACTGACTCAAATATATAAAAAGAGGCTAAAAACACTTAACTAGACTCAAAGAACTCAAATCAAACTCAAAAGACTCAAAACCAGCTAAAAACGCTCAAAACTGCCTAAAAACAACAATTAGATAGTTTCTGACTAACACACTTCTTGGACGAATCTTGGTTTTAAATTGATTCAGAACACTTAAAAACACAAACTAAACAGATTCTAACTAATTAGACACTCTAAAGTAAAGGGGGTTTGTTTTTGGTGAATTTGAAAACAAAATAAACAGATTGTAAACTAAGCAAATTTTGGACGAATTTAGGGTAAAACTATGGATGATAGGCTAGCTAGGAGGTTCTTCTCCACCCTTGAAACACTTGCAAACAAAATGATTTCCAATTGCTTTTCAATACCCATGAATCCTCAACGCCCTAGATTAACTGTGAATTGCACTAATTAACCCTCAGATTTTCCTAATTTCATTGAATTAGATGATTGCATACAACAACCCAAAGCATTCTTCACAAGTTCCCTACATGAATTGCAGAATAAAGATACGAGCAAAGATCATTAATTTCTATGAAAATCATAAGCATTAACGAGGCACTTGTAACTATGAATTGCATGAAACTTATGCCAAGAATTTACTTAACGCAATTGTGACAAGCAACCTTCACTACTTGTGAATATAAGTTCATAACGATTAGGTTAAACTCCCTTATAGCATCAGATTTATGCATGAAAATTAAGCGTGCACTCTCAACCAACACACATAAATAAGTTTTAATTCAAATGAATAAGTAAATAGAATTCACAACTTATGAATCACAACTGGATGTAATCAAATCATATTGCAAGTATGAACATGGTTTCGAATTCCCCCCTAGCTAAGAGGGGTTTAGTTCTTCATACTAACAACACAAAGATTGTTGAATTGAAACATTGAAAACAAAAGAAAGATTACACCTAAAACGTTCCAACAATCCTAGCTCGAATGGTAAGCAAGTTCAAGGGCTCTCCTCCTTCCTTCTTGCTACGTCACATGTGACAGCTCGTCCCTAATTTTAAGAGTTTTTAAAGTTTTAATAAAGGATTTTACAAAAATGCCCGTTGAGGTACGCACATTATTCGAGGTTAATCATTGTGTCGTGCCATCTAAGAATTGTTTTCTTGACATATCCTCGTAGTACTCGTCGCTACGAACGTGTGGGCGCTGACGGTTCGTTATTTGGAGTTATAACGAAAAAGATTTTAAAGTTTGAAGTTTGGGCATTTTATAAATTTTATTATTAAAATTTGGATGGCCCAGATTTAATGAAGAATTAAATGAATGGCTCAGATGTAAAGGAAAACAAAAATAAATAAATAGAAAGTGAAGGAAGGTTTTGTGTGTGTGTGTACGTGTGAGGAAGGAGAAGAATATGAGATTGGGCAGAAACTGCTCAACCAGAAGGAAGAAGAAGATAGCTCCGGGAGAGAAAGGAGAGAAGCTGGGCAAATAGGGAGAAGAGAGAGAAGCTTCTGGCCAATCAGAGAAGGGGAAAGGAGGAAAGGAGAGAGGTCGAGAAGCGGAGGAAGAATAACAGAAATGGGTTTTCAACCTATGACCCGCGCGACCCGGTGGGTTTTCCACCCCATTTCCGTCGAAATTTCTTCACTTTTCTGGTGAGTTACTTCAAACCAACACTTGGAAAACCCTATATGATCTTCCCTCTTCCTATTTGATAGGAGCATATTTATGCGACTTAATTGGCTTGTTCTCGTGCGTTTACGTTGTGTTTCTTTAGTTATTTTAGTGTTTAAAGCCATTTTCATTTGTTTGTAGGTCTTAATAACAACCTTGGCAAGAAAAGTGCATTTTGGTGCATGTTGGATCAATATTGGGCTCAAATGGATTGCATGCATGAGGATGGACGTTTTGGGCATATGTGTGTGCAAGTGTGTGTGTGTAATTGCAAGGATAAACAATGACAACTCATACACATGCAAACTCAAGGCAAGAGAGGGAGAAAACACATGCAAAGAAGCCCACATGCAAAGTGAAGGGGACACACACGGCAAAGGGGAAGGAAATGGTGTGTTTTGTGGTTGAAATGATGAAGCATGTGTGTGTAAATGTAAAGGAAAATAGGGCAGAAAATGTGTGTGTGATGTGGTTGAAATGATGAAGCATGTGTGTGTAAATGTAAAGAGGAAACATGCCAACACACACCCAGACAAGCTGCACATGCAAAGGAAATGGAGTGGTCCTCTCTCAAGCCTATAAATACCACCTTCCATATTCATCAAAAAGACAACAGATTTTATCCTTGATTTGGCCGAAATTTCCCACCACCATTCTCTCTAATTTCAGCCAAAAACCACCCCTAGCCACACCACCCATCAATCCTAAACCTTTCCATATCATTGCTATATGATTTGATTACTTCCAATTGCGTTTCATGAATTGTGAATTTAATTTACTTATCTCTATGAATTAAAACTAATTTGTGTATGTTGGTTGAGAGTGCACGCTTAATTTTCATGCATAAGTTTGATGCTAGGATATGAGGGAGTTTCACCTAATCGTTATGAACTTATATTCACAAGTAGTGAAGGTTGCTAGTCACAATCACGTTAAGTAAATTCTTGGCATAAGTTTCATGCAATTCATAGTAACGAGTGCCTCGTCAATGCTTATGTTTTTCATAGAACTTAATGATTCTTGCTTGTATCTCTATTATGCAATTCATGTAGGGAACTTGTAGGGAATGTTTTGGGTTGTCGTATGCAATCATCCAACCTAATAACTTGTGGAAAAACTGAGGGTTAATTAGTGCAGTTCACGGTTAATTTGGGGCATTGAGTATTCATGGTTTGTCGAAGAGCAATTGGAAATCATTTTGTATGCAAGTATAACATGTGTGGAGAAGAACCCCTTAGCTAGCTTCTCATCCATTCAATTTGATCAATCTCATTTTAAAACCCATTTTGTTTTACAAAGTTCTTGTTTTGTTTTCAAATTCGTCTAAAATCAATCACCCTTTATTTTGTTGAGTCATATTAATTAGAAATCAATTTAGTTTGTGTTTTTAAGTGTCTTGAGTCAAGTTATAACATATTTTCGTTCAAATTCTTCCTTAGTGTTCAAAACTGCCCAGATTGTGTTTTTAAGGCAATTTTGAGTGTTTAGGTGCTGTTTTGAGTCTTTTGGTTTGTTTTAGTGTTTTAAAGTATAGTTATGCATTCTTTGAGTCTAGTTTAGTGTTTTAAACTTTGTTTTTACATTTTCAAGTCAGTTTCCAAGTGATTTAGCAATCCCTCATAATCCCCGGCCTAGAACGATCCCTACTTACATACTTGCTACAATTGATAAAAAGAGGGTTTAATTTGTGTGCTTATAAATTTCGCATCAAATTTTTGGAGCCGTTGCCGGGGATTAGCAATTTTGCTAATCCCTTGTTATTTCTTTTTGTTTATTTTCATGTATTTTTGTTCCTAGTTGATGACTTGACTTGTTTTCTTGTTTTAGGTGGTTTATGACTTGAAGTTCTCAACCTATTCATAAGCACATCCGTGACTTTGACGACGATTTTGAGAGAACTTTGAGATGAAGAAAGAACCAACAAGAGTCCAACCCACTTAGCCTGGAACCTAACCTTGAAGAACAAGTTCCAAAAGAGGAGGAGATACCCACGGCACAAGTGGGAGAAGTAGTGCAAGACATGGCCATGGACAACCGAACACTCAAGGAGCTTGCCGCTTCGGGATTAGATAATGCCGCACCTTTGTGTATCCAATATCCCACTGCTGTGCAAGGTAAGACCGAAGAGTTCGAGTTAAAGTCAAGTTTGCTCCACCACATTCCAAAATACCATGGGTTGTCCATGGAGGACCCGAACAAGCATTTAAAAGAATTTGAAGTGGTGTGTTCAAGCATGACTCCGGTTAACGTCGACGAAAGTATTTTGAAGATGAAGGCTTTTCCATTCTCTTTAATGGATAAAGCCAAAGATTGGTTGTACGAGTTAGCTCCCGGAACTGTCACAACTTGGGAGAGTATGAAGAGGGCGTTTTTGGAGAAGTTTTTCCCAACTTCTCGAATCATTCTCCTACGTAAAAAGATTAGTGGTATTCAGTAAGAGGAAGGTGAGTCTTTTCCCACTTATTATGAACGTTTTAAATCACTTGTTGCTTCTTGTCCACAGCATCAGATGAAGGAGGAGTTACTTCTACAATACTTTTACGAGAGGCTCCTACCACTTGAACGTCAAATGCTCGATGCCTCGGCGGGTGGAGCATTGGTGGACAAAACACCCTTGGCTGCCAAGATCTTGATCGCTAATCGAGCATTGAACGCTCAACAATACGAAGGCGTTGGCCAAAGAGGACCCCTACGGCAACAAGTGCATGAGGTAAGTTCCACATCCGACATTCATTCACAATTAGCTAATCTTACTTCCATTGTGTCTCAGATGGGCGAAGGAATGAGAATGCAAGGGCCAATGTTGTGTGGCGTATGCTCTATCCAAGGACATGCCTCGGAAAAGTGCCCTCAACTCATTGAGAATGGTGGATGGGAGAGCGCTAACGCAATTGGATTTCAAGGCCAAAACCAACCAAGGAACGATCCATATTCAAACACATATAATCCAGGTTGGAGAGACCATCCAAACTTCAAATGGAGGGAGGCCCAACAACCCCAACAACAATGAGGCTTTAGGCAACAACCCCCGGGGTATTTCACCAAGCCATACGCACCCCCACATGTTCCACAACAATCTGCCCCAAATGCTTCAGGTACATCTTTAGACAATGATACACTCCTTAAGTTACTAACTAACTTGTCTCAGGGGCAAGAAAATCAAACCAAAGCTATGCAAAGCCAA
The DNA here is from genome assembly GCA_006547085.1 of Malus baccata. Taxonomy (NCBI): domain Eukaryota; kingdom Viridiplantae; phylum Streptophyta; class Magnoliopsida; order Rosales; family Rosaceae; genus Malus; species Malus baccata. Next base: position 314,008 of record VIEB01000761.1, on the reverse strand, counting down.
GACAAAAGGGTGGATCAATTGGAGAAACAAATTGGGCAGATTGCAGACTTTGTGAGCAAATTTCGAGACCCAGGCCAACTTCCTAGTTCTACTATTCCAAATCCAAAAGGAGGTTTCGAAAGTGCAAAAGCCATATTGTTGAGAAGTGGAAAAGAAGTTGAGGCAGATCCTAAACCATCTACATCAGGCCTCAAAGAAGATAAAAAACTACAATTTGAAAAGGAGGACATAAGCCCACCCACGGCAAAGGTGGACACACCCTTGCCGCAAGCTTCCATAGGCCCAAATATGTCCAATTCGGCCAATAAGGGTAAGAATGTGTCAAATTCACTTCCTACTAATGTTTTTCCTTCGAATGTCCCTTTTCCTAGTAGGTTTATGCAAACAAAGAAGGAGGAAGCTGAAGAGGACATCCTTGAGACATTTAGGAAAGTTCAAGTCAACATACCCCTTTTGGATGCAATCAAGCAAGTCCCGAGATATGCCAAGTTTCTAAAGGAATTGTGCACCACTAGGAAGAGGATGTCGACCAAGGAGGTTGTCAAGGTAGGTGAAAATGTATCCGCCATCTTGCAACGCAAACTACCACCCAAATGCAAAGATCCGGGTAGTTTTACAATTCCTTATGTCATTGGAAACACTCGCTTTGAATCTGCCATGTTAGATTTAGGTGCTTCTATAAATGTTATGCCATACTCAATTTATGCATCTATGAATTTAGGAGTGTTGAAAAAGGATTGTGTAATCATACAATTGGCCGATAGATCTAACGCCTATCCAAAGGGAGTTTTGGAAGATGTTCTTGTGCAGGTAAATCACTTAATCTTTCCGGCGGATTTCTATGTTCTCGAAATTGATGAATCAGACCATACCCCTTCATTGCCCATCCTCCTTGGAAGGCCATTCATGAAGACGGCTCGGACTAAAATTGACGTGTTTAATGGAACTTTGTCCATGGAATTTGATGGGGAAGTTGTTAATTTCAATCTTTCAGATTTTATTAAGTACCCTAGTGAGGACCATTCATGTTTCGCTATTGATATAATTGACTCTTTGGCGCAGGGATATCTCAAAGATTTGAATGACGATATGCTTGAAAAAGTCATTACAAGAGGCATGGAACTCAAAACCATGAATGCAAACCATATGCTAACCCACGGCATGCATGAACCATTCCATGTCGTGGCCTATAGTGAGGAATTCATTGAGTTGGTTGCTGCCCTTGAGTCATTACCTAAGCATGTTGGTAAGTCTTCTAACTTCGATTCCATTCACATTTCAACTAACAAGTTGCTTCCATCAATAATTCAGGCACCTATCCTTGAACTCAAACCATTACCAAGCCATTTAAAGTACATTTTCTTGGGAGAAAATGAGACCTTACCTGCCATCATATCCTCATTTCTCACGGCACAAGAAGAAGAGAAACTAGTTCGAGTCTTGAAGGAGTTCAAATCTGCCCTAGGATGGACCTTGGCCGATATCAAGGGTATAAGCCCTACAACGTGCATGCATCACATATTTCTTGAGGGGGGGGGCCAAACCAAATAGAGAGGCTCAACGCCGTCTCAACCCTCCAATGATGGAAGTTGTGAAAAAAGGAGATAATCAAGCTCCTTGATTGTGGAGTGATCTATCCTATCTCTGATAGCCGTTGGGTTTCACCTATTCAATGCGTGCCCAAGAAATTTGGAGTGACGGTTGTGGAGAATGCGGAGAATGAGCTTGTACCCACACGAATCCAAACCGGTTGGCGAGTATGCATTGATTATAGGAAGCTAAACGCCACCACAAGGAAGGATCATTTCCCATTACCGTTCCTAGATCAAATGCGTGAAAGGTTAGCGGGTCATTCCTTTTATTGTTTTCTTGATGGATACTCTGGTTATAATCAAATTGTCATTGCCCCGGATGATCAAGAAGCTTAAAAGACTACTTTAAACTAAGAAAACATAACGAAAATGCATAAGAACTAGTTAACTAAGGCGCATAAATATGCTCCTATCAGCTTCTGCCACGTTTCAAAGGTGTATGGTTAGCATATTTTCTGATTTTGTTGAAAGGATTATTGAGATATTCATGGATGATTTTAGTGTGTTTGGTAGTTCATTTGATAATTGCTTAGATAATCTCACTTTAATCTTGAAACGTTGTGTTGAAACAAACCTTGTGTTAAATTGGGAGAAATGCCATTTTATGGTTAAACAAGGTATTGTTTTGGGTCATATAATCTTTGAAAAAGGAATTGAAGTTGATAAGTCTAAGATAGATCTTGTACGCTACTTACCCTCTCCTACTTCGGTGAGAGAGGTTCGTTCTTTTCTTGGTCATGCAGGATTCTATCGACGATTTATAAAGGACTTTTCCAAGATTGCACAACCTCTATGCCGTCTCCTACAAAAGGAAGTATCGTTTGAGTTCAACGAGGCGTGTGAGCGAGCATTCAACCATCTCAA
>VIEB01000761.1:290662-303054 GCA_006547085.1 Malus baccata | reverse complement strand
AATGTTTTAAATGAAAGGTTTTCGAAAAACTTTGTTTTACTGACCCACTCAATTTTGTTTTGCGCCCCTCCAGGTTCTAGATAGCAGAGCTTTGGTGGCCACGAGGAATCCAACGGTGTTCTGACAGAATTGACAAAAGTAGGACTCACCTTCAGGTGTTTCATCTTAGTAATTGTATTTTTTTAAAGCTTCCGAACTGTGTAAATGGTTACGTCACTCTCACGTGACGGCCAGCATGCCCTCCTTCGGGACGGGGTGTGTCATCACAAGGTTTGGTGGTGAGTTTTGGGGGTTATGGATGGTGTAGCAGGATGGGTTTATGGTTAAGATAGATGTATGGTGCGGCAAGGATTTATTAAGGTCAGAAATTATGGAGAATGGTGAAGGATGGATGCGGCAGAGAGTGAGAGATGATTTCTGGCGTGAATGGGTGAATGAATGGATGCCTTAGGTTGCAAAAAGGAAGTCTATTTAAGGTTTTCAGGAATTAAAACCCTAACTTATTTTGGTTAATACAAATTAAGTCAACAGCTTCTAGAAAATGGAAATAAAATTAGAAAACTAAGGGAAATAGTCTAAGATATGCGGCAAGGAGATAAAACACAATAGGAATGTGTTTTAATGCAAGGAATTAGGAAAGAACACTCTCCCTTGCACGGCAAGGAAGAGTAAAGGGCCAGGAGGGTGTGGCAAGGCCTTGGATTGTGCAAGGAAGATGTATTTTGTGTCCTAGAATGCTTAGGAGGCCTTCCATGTTGCTGGAATTTAGAGACATTCAGGATTAGGAATGGTCAAACCCAAAATAGGAAACTTTGGCTTAACTTTCCTACTTCAATTAGGAATCCTTATGTGAGTAGGAATCCTCACTTTTCTAGGAATCCTTATTCAACTAGGAATCCTTCTTCAACTAGGAATCCTTTTTCAATTAGGAATCCTAGCATCTTCAGGTCTTCAATTTCGTCCATTCCTTTTGGTCCAAGCATATGTTATCCATTCCAAGCCCAATTTTGCTCCAAAAGCCCCAAAATGCACTTCTTTGCCACTTTAACCCTTTGGACCTACAAACACACGAAAATAGCTTAAAATACTAAAATAACTACGTACTAACAACATAAATGCCAAGAAACAAGCTAAATAAGTCGCATAAATATGCTCCTATCAAATTCCCCCACACTTAGCTTTTACTAGTCCTCGAGGAAAACAAAAGAAACAAAACAAAACAAAACAAACAAAACACAACCTATCCTTCCAACATTTGCCTCAAGGATTTCCAATGCACATGTCATGTTAAAAATCATAATTCCCACATATTTTGGTTATCTTTACGCTTAAGCACATACTTAATCACAGTCGCCACTTACTAGTTCACAATTAACTAATTAAAATGATGTTTTGAATGTAGTAACATGCCTTAGAGAATTTACTCAATTCCTTACAAGATACTCTCTATTTTCACACACATTTTCTGAATAAAAACACTACAATAGTTATACACACATTTTCTGACTACACACCCTACACTAGTTATATGTGAGAAGATTGATGTAAACATGAAAGACTAATACTCACATATGTTATAACAAAGAAAGCAATTTCTGGAGTTAATAAGCATGTTTAGACATGATCTCATGAATGGGATGCTACTACACTCAAGCATGTTTAGACATGATCCAGTGACACTATATTCTCATACCAATTTCAAACTCCACAAATTGAAACACACAACACTCAAGATTGAAGTTATGGGTTGTAATAGGGCTTGGGAGTAATGGCTAACAAAGAAAGGATAGGGATAACAAACGTTCTTAAAGCAATAGCAAGCAAAATAATGAAATTGATACTTGGAATTCACTTTAGAATGTAGAAATTAACTTTTAAACACAAGGGGACAATTCATGCAACACTTAGGGCCGAATTCAACTTTTTGGACCCTTTTTTTCAACAACCAATACTTTAAAGCTCTTTTTCACATATTTTTCACTCTTTTTCATTCTTTTCACAACTTTTCTTTTTTTTTTTCTTTCTATTTTTCCACGAATTTTCTTTTCTTTTTTCTTCTCTACCCGTGCCTCATTAAAGACTTTGGCACACACGCACACACAAGACTCACTTCCCCCACACTTGCTTTCTGCAATACATTGATAAAAAAGGAATTCATTTTAAGTCATGCTTTACTAAGCTTCAAGAACAAGGGTATGGATGGTCCTAAACTAGGCTAGGTAAGGATAGTGTGGGTTAACAAAGAACATAGGCTTAACAAGGCTCAACAGGGTTAAACTTAAACACATAATGAAATAGGGGCACGGCAATTTGGCTTTGGTGGTCACTACACAACTTCATCTTGAATATGTGTTATGCAAATCAATAGCATGCTTTGAATGAAACGGGCATGAGTTCTAGCATTTGGAACTAAATGATGAAACGCCTTCTAAGTAGCAACCAAGCAAAGAATAATGAGATCATGTAACACCTTTAGAAAACAATGATGCACAGATTATCAACTCTCCAAATCAACATTTAGGCTCAAGTCTCACAAGGTTGTAGTGTTAATTTGAGTTCCTTCCTTCAAGCATATTACAAAAGTTGATTTTTCCTTTATGATTACATGTGAATTCATAAATTATAACCACGACCAAGTATACACCCTAGAAGTAAATCAAACTTTCATCCATGTTTATAACTCTCTTTAACATTCATGCAATTAAAAACCAAATCCTCATCCTTGTGTTGGAAGGTACCCTAAGACACAAACAAACACACAAAAAGAACTCTTTTTGGGTTTTTCAAAACAATTCATCAAATTTTTATGAGATTTTCAGATTTTTTTGTCAAAACACACTATAACACTCCAAAACAGCTTAAAAACACTTAAAACAGCAAGGAACAACACTAGAAGTAATGGGTGATAAACTCCCATGAATTTCCTGCACAACAACTTGTTTACCCCCTCCCCCCACACTTAAATCAAACATTGTGCTCAATGTTTCAAGCATAAACTTACACAAAAACAAGCAAACAAACAAACAACGAATAAACACACTTAACATGCAGAATAGAAACAACAACAAAGAGAACGGTGTAGGAACGCAAATCTGGAAGTGGAGTGATTCCTAGATCTTTCTTTGTTGAATGCATGGGTTGCCTCCCACGTAGCGCTTGCTTTAACGTCATGCAACCGGACGAGGAGCTCATTCACTTCCCATTGGAACCCACGGCATGTAGGGAGATGTCATCCACAGCATGCTCCTTAAAGTGCTCGTAGTAAGGCTTCAAACGGTGTCAGTTCAATTGGAATTCATGACCTGTTTTGAGACTTTGAGTCTGGATTGCACCATAAGGAAAAACGTTAGTAATAACAAATGGTCCAATCCATTTAGAATGTAACTTACCGGGAAACAAACGTAGACGGGAATTGAACAATAGAACTTTCTGCCCTATGGAAAATGTTTTGCCACGAATCATTTTATCATGGAAAGCCTTGGTCTTCTCCTTGTAAATGTGGGCATTCTCATACGCCTCGTTCCTTATCTCATCAAGTTCATGTAATTGGAGTTTCCTATGACTTCCCGCTACACCTAGGTCCATGTTGAACTTCTTGACTGCCCAATGAGCTTTATGCTCCAATTCGACGAGGAGATGGCATGGCTTGCCATAGATGAGCCGAAATGGGGACATCCCAATGGGTGTTTTGTACGTTGTATGATACGCCCACAATGCATCATCTAAGCGTAAGCTCCAATCCTTCTTTGTTGGCCCAACGGTCTTCTCTAGAATTTGTTTGATCTCTCTATTCGAAACATTGGCTTGGCCATTTGTTTGAGGATGGTAATGTGTAAAAACCTTATGGTTGACATTGTACTTCCTAAACAACACCTCAACGGTCCGATTACAAAAGTGAGACCCTCCATCACTTATGATTACTCGTGGCATGCCAAACCTTGCAAATATGTTAATTCTAATGAAATCTACAACCACTTTAGAATCATTAGTCCGGGTGGCTTTTGCTTCCACCCACTTTGATACATAATCAACCACAAGCAAAATATACATGAAAACATACGAGGAAGGAAAGGGACCCATAAAATCAATACCACAAACGTAAAAAAATTCAACATTGAGGATGGAAACCTACTGATAGGAGCATATTTATGCGACTTAATTAGCTTGTTCTTATGCAATTATATTGTTATTTCATAGTTAATTTAGTATTTTAAGCTATTTTCGTGTGTTTGTAGGTCCAATGGGTTAAAATGGCAAAGAAGTGCATTTTGGAGCCTTTTGCAGCAGTTTTGGGCATCAAATCGATTGCATATGCTTGGAGCTAAGAAGATGGACAAAATTGAAGATCAAATGAGCATAGGAATGAATGAAGATGTGAAGAATTGGATTCAAGACAAATAAAGAACGAAGAGTTCAAAATTGGAAGCCAAAGTTTCTAAAGTTGGAAGTTTCTATTCTTGGAGGTTTCCATTCTTGATAGTTTCTATTCGTGGCTTGGAAGTTTCCTAATCTTTCCTTACCTATGTTCCAGCCACAAAGGGATTCCAAAACATATTAGGGCACTTAATTGGTTGTTCTAGAAGCCCTAAACCTTCCCTAAAGTCCTTGCCGCACAAAAGCATCCTTTCTTTCCTATTTTCTGATGTTAAAACCACATTCCCTTTTATTCAAGCAACCAGCTGCACCTTTCCCCTCTTTCTTACCTATTTTCTGACCCAAAATCACATTCCCCTTTGTTCTAAAGCCTTGCCATACAAGGGGATAGGATTCTTACCTATTTTGTGCCTCACAACACATTCCTAAATCTATCCTACAATCTCTGCCGAATTTCCCTTTCCTATTATTCTCTTTAATTCCTGCACCTTTCTTGCCTATTTTCCATTGATTTCTGACTTTTAATTATTGGATAAGATAGCTAAGTTATTTCTTTCCCTAAAACACATCAAAACCTTGCCTTAGCCTATATATACTACCCTTTGTCGCAAGTTCTGGGGGCTCTTCTCGTCAGCCACTCCACCCTTCCCCATAACCAACCTATATCTATCCACCACCACAAATCACCACAAAAACCTTCACCCATCCCTTGTGCCGCAGCAAAGAAGAAGGAAGGAGACCTTTGGACGTGCTTGCCATTCAAGACGTTGGATTGTTGGAGCGTTTCTAGGTGTTTTCATTCTTTGTTTTTAATGTCTAAATTTATGTATCTTTGTTTTGTGGACATGAGGAACTAAGCCCTTCTTGGCTAAGGGGGCTATTCAAAACCATGATTATATTTGCATTATGAATTGATTACCTTCAGTTGTTATTTCATAAGTTGTGAATTCAATTTGCTTAACCGTTTGATTGATAACTTATTCTTGTATGTTTATTAAGAGTGCACACTTAGTTTTCATGCAAGGATTTGAAGCTAAAATATAAGGGAGTTTCACCTAATAGTTACAAACTTATATTTGCAAGTAGTGGATGTTGTTTATAAACGATCGTGTTAAGTGAATTCTTGGCAAAAGTTTCATGCTTTTCATAGTAACAATTGCCTCGTCAATGCTTATAGTTTTCATGAAACTTAATGATCTTTGATTGTACGTTTATTGTGCTTTTCACGTAGGGGACTTTTAGAGAATGCTTTGAGTTGTTGTATGTGCTTTCCCATCCAATTCATTAACTTAAGGAGAACTTGAAGGTTAAAAAAGTGTTGTCACAGTTAACCTGGAGTATTGAGTTTCATGACTTACTGAGAGAAGCAATTGGAAATCAATTTGAATGCAAGTGTGTCAAGTGTGGAGAAGAACTCCCTAGTTAACCCATCACCCATCAATTCACCTAAATTTGTCTAAGAATCTGTTTAAATTGTTTTTGTTTTGCGTTACTTATTTTCGTCCAAAACCAAACCCCACTTTAATTTATTGAGTCATATTAATTAGAACTTGTTTTAGATTGTGTTTTTAAGTGTTTTGAGTCAAGATATAATCAATTTTCGTCCAAAACTTGTGTTAGTAGCAGAAACTGCCTTAGTGTTGTTTTTAGGCAGTTTTGAGTTTTTTTAGGGTTTTTTTAGTCTTGTGAGTCTTGTTAAGTGTTTTTAAGTTTATTTTTGTGTTTCTAAGTCAGTTTAGAGTAGATTAGCAATCCCTCCTAATCCCCGGTCTAGAACGATCCCTACTTATCCATACTACAATTGTCAACAAGAGGGTTTAATTCGTGTGTTTAGCTATTTTACGCATCAAATTTTGGCACCGTTGCTGGGGATTAGCAATTTTGCTAATCCCCCGTTGTTTCTTTTTGTTTCTTTTTCGTCTCTTTTGGTTTAGTTACTGACTTTGTTTATTTTTGTGTCTTTTGTTTTGAGTTTCTTATTTGGTTTTGTTTTTGTTATTTTACTTCTAATATTTGATTTAGTCTCTTTCTTTGATTTAAGGTACTAGAGAAGTAGGACATGGATTTTTCTAGCATTCAAGCTCAATTGGCAAATCTTACTTCTAAATTGTCGCAGTACGCCGAAAGGACCACAATGCAAAGTGTCCCTACATTTGGTGCATCTTATGGGCAAAGATATCAAGCCAATCAATGTCCACAAAGAGATTGGAGTGATCATTCAACTTTTATGTGGTGGGAATCTGAACAAGCTCAACACGAAGGATATTGGCAGCCATATGAGGGGTTCTATTCAAGACCTATGCAATATGCTCAATCAAACTCAGGTTCGTCAATAGATTATAATTAGATTCTGAATGAATTAAATTCTTTGGTGCATGGCTCAAAAAATCAAGCCAAGGAGGCTCAACAAGATGCATATTGGCAGCCATATGAGGAGTTCTACACCACGCCTATGCAGGCACCACCGTTTCCCCCACAACAATTCCAATTGAATTCAAGTATGCCTATGAGTTATGATGAAATTCTTGATGTACTAACCTCTTTGACGCAGGGCTCACAACAAGATGAATATTCACAGCCATCTGAGGAGTTCTATCAATGGCCATATGGACCATCACAGCCTCCACCACAATCTTCCCAAGCAAATTCCGGTACGTCGATGGATAATGACCAAATTGTTCAATTACTCACCTCTTTGACATAGGAAGCAGAAAATCAAACCAAGAGGATGAAAAATCAAGCCAACAAGATGGATGAATTAGAGAAACAAGTTGGGCAGATTGTGGAGATCATGGCACAAATTCAAGAACAAAGTGAATTCTCCAATGCAAACATTGTAAATTCAATTGAAGATTTTGCAATTGTTGAGGCTATCACTTTGGGAAGTGAAATGGAGGATGAAGCTGTTCCTGAACCATCCAAACATAGCCCGAAAGTGGATGAATTGCTACTGCAAGAAGAAGATGAGGATGACGATAAGGGCAGTTTAGAAGAACTCTTGCCGCACGCCCCTCAAGTCCCTATGTTGTCCAACTTAGGTGAGGTGGTTCCTAATTCAATTCATTCTAACATTATTCCATAAAATGTCCCCTTTCCTCGCAGATTTTTTATTCCCAAGAAAGAAGAGAGTGAAAAAGACATTGTGGAAACTCTTCCCAAAGTGCAAACTGATATCCAAATTCTAGGTACAACAAACCAAGTTTCAGATTGTGTTGAATTGTTCGAAGAACTTTGTACATCAAAAAGAAGGATTCAAGAAAAAGAAGTGGCTGGAGAATGTCAAGAATTCATCAAAGATGACGTATTTGAAACAACAAAGCCCAAAGAAGTTGAGTTTGATGACACGGGACAAATCACAACCATCGTAGTAAATCTGGCCAAATTCAAAATCCCTGAAACTTTCAAAGAAGTGGTTTTCGTCCTTGAGTTCTTATCGGAGCAAAAAGGTAAGATATTTTCTCCAATTTCAAATACGTTTTTTACTAACATGTTGATTTTGATGATTCAGGCACCCACGTTAGAATTTAAACCATTGCCGGATCATTTAAATTATCACCGTCCATTCAAAGATCAATTACATGCCCTGGCCACCAATGGAGCTTAATTGGAGGTCTCGTCCGACTGCAAGACGTTAAACCAAATGCTTCTTGGGAGGCAACTCATGCATTTGAAAAGGAGAAGATGGAATTTGCACTTCACACTCAGATTTGCGTTCCTAAACCCTTATCTTTGCTGATTTTATTTTACCATGCTTAGTTGCTTTTTTTGTTTGTTTGCTTTCTGTGAGTTTATGCTTAAAACATTGAGGACAATGTTTGATTTAAGTGTGGGGGGATAACAAAGTATTTTTGATGCAAATTTGTGGGTTTTATTTACCTATCCCCTCTAAAGTTGTTTCTCACTGTTTTTAAGTGTTTTTAGTGCATTTTGAGCTGTTTTGGTGTGTGTTGAAGTAAAAATCCGAAAATTTGATAAAAAATTGAAAAATTGTTTTGAAAAAGCCAAAAAGAGTTGTTTTTGTGTGTTTGTTTGTGTCTTAGGGTACCTTCCAACACAATGATGAGGATTTGGTTTTTAAGTGCATGACTGTTAAAGAAAGTTATAAACATGGATGGAAGTTTGATATGCTCTTTGGTTTATGCTTGGTTGTAGTTATAGTTTACAAATTCACATGTAATCACAAAAGAAAAAAAATCAGTTTTTGTAACATGCTTGAAGGAAGGAACTCAAACTAACGCTATATCCTTGTGAGACTTGAGCCTAAATGTTATTTGGAGAGTTATTAATCTGTGCATTCTTGTTTTCTAAAGTCGTTGCATGATCTCATCATTCTTTGCTTGGTTGCTACTTAGAATGCATTTCATCATTATAGATCCAAATACTAGAACTCATGCACGTTCCATTCAAAGCATGATATTGAGTGCATAACACATATTCAAGATGAAGTTGTTTAGTTACCACCAAAGCCAAAAAGCCAATCCCTTTTGTCATATGTTTTGTAGGTTTAACCCCCTTTGAGCCTTCGTTGGCCTATTTTCTTTGTTAACCACATTATCCCTACCTAGCGTAGATTAGGACTGTCCACACCCTTAAAGAATAGTGAAGCATGACTTAGAGGGAATTCCTTTTGATTTTTGCAGAAAAACAAGTGTGGGGGAAGGGTTTTCAAAGTGTGTTTTGTGTGCCAAAAGAAAGAAAAGGCACGGAATAAAAAAATAAATAAAAAATAAAAATTTTCGTGGAAAAAGAAAAAGAGTTGAAAATAAGTGAAAATGAATTCACATGTGTTGGTTGTTGAAGAAAGGGTCCAAAATTTTGAATTTGACCCTAAAAGTTGCATGAATCTTCCCTTGTGTTTAAAAGTTGATTTTTGCATTCAAAAGTGAATTCTAAGTGTCAATTTCATTACTGTGCTTCCTATTTCATTAAGAACGTTTGTTTTTCCTTACCTTTCTTTGTTAGCCAATACCCTTAGCCCCGTTACAACCCTTAGACTTCAATCTTGAGTGTTGTGTATTTCAATATGTGGAGTTTGGAATTGGTATGAGCATATGATATCACGGGTTCTCACTTCTACGTAGTGGCATTCCGTTCATGAGATCATATATATATATATGCATTAATAATTCCAAAAAGGTGCTTTCTTTGCTACAACATATGTGAGTACTAGTCTTTCATGATTACATCAATCTTCTCACATATATCTAGTGTAGGGAGTGTAGTCAGAAAATCTGAGTGAAAATGGAGTGCATATCTAGTAAGGAATTGAGGGAATTCTCTAAGGCATGTTACTACATTCAAAACCATGTTTTAATTGATTAAATGCAAGCTAGTGAATGGTGACTGTAATTAAGTATGTGCTCGAGGGTAAGGATGACTAAAATCTGTGTAAGTAATGATTTTTAGCATGTCATGTGCATTGGAAATCCCTAAGACAATTGTTGGAAGGTCTAGGTTGTTTTTTGTTTTGTTTTGTTTTGCTCGTGGACTAGCAAAAGCTAAGTGTGGGGGAATTTGATAGGAGCATATTTATGCGACTTAGTTAGCTTGTTCTTATGCAATTATATTGTTATTTCATAGTTAATTTAGTATTTTAAGCTATTTTTGTGTGTTTGTAGGTCTAATGGGTTAAAATGGCAAAGAAGTGCATTTTGGAGCCTTTTGGAGCAATTTTGGGCATCAAATGGATTGCATATGCTTGGAGCTAAGAAGATGGATGAAATTGAAGATCAAATGAGCATAGGATTGAATGAAGATGTGAAGAATTGGATTCAAGACAAATAAAGAACGAAGAGTTAAAAATTGGAAGCTAAAGTTTCTATTCTTGGAGGTTTCCATTCTTGATAATTTCTATTCGTGGCTTGGAAGTTTCGTAATCGCATAAATATGCTCCTATCACTTTCCCCTATAAATAAAATCCCTTTCTGACCATTCTAAGCACTCCACCCTTCACCATAACCTACCTATATCCATCCACCACCACAAATCACCACAAAACCCTTCAACCATCCCTTGTGTCGCAGCAAAGAAGAAGGAAGGAGACCCTTGGACGTGCTTGCCATTCAAGACGTTGGATTGTTGGAGCGTTTCTAGGTGTTTTCATTCTTTGTTTTCAATGTCTAAATTTATGTATCTTTGTTTTGCGTTTATGAGGAACTAAGCCCTTCTTGGCTAGGGGGCTATTCAAAGCCATGATTATATTTACATTATGAATTGATTACCTTCAATTGTTATTTCATACGTTGTGAATTCAATTTGCTTAACCGTTTGATTGATAACTTATTCTTGTATGTTTATTAAGAGTGCACACTTAGTTTTCATGCAAGGATTTGAAGCTAAAATATAAGGGAGTTTCACCTAATAGTTACAAACTTATATTTGTAAGTAGTGGAGGTCGCTTATAAACGATCGTGTTAAGTGAATTCTTGGCAAAAGTTTCATGCTTTTCATAGTAACAATTGCCTTGTCAATGCTTATAGTTTTCATGAAACTTAATGATCTTTGATTGTACCTTTATTGTGCTTTTCACGTAGGGGACTTTTAGAGAATGCTTTGAGTTGTTGTATGTGCTTTCCCATCCAATTCATTAACTTAAGGAGAACTTGAAGGTTAAAAAAGTGCTGTCACAGTTAACCTGGAGTATTGAGTTTCATGATTTACTGAGAGAAGCAATTGGAAATCAATTTGAATGCAAGTGTGTCAAGTGTGGAGAAGAACTCCCTAGTTAACGCATCACCCATCAATTCAACTAAATTTGTCTAATAATCTGTTTAAATTGTTTTTGTTTTGCTTTACTTATTTTCGTCCAAAACCAAACCCCACTTTAATTTATTGAGTCATATTAATTAGAACTTGTTTTAGATTGTGTTTTTAAGTGTTTTGAGTCAAGATATAATCAATTTTCGTCCAAAACTTGTGTTAGTAGCAGAAACTGCCTTAGTGTTGTTTTTAGGCAGTTTTGAGTTTTTTAGGTTTGTTTCGAGTCTTGTGAGTCTTGTTAAGTGTTTTTAAGTTTATTTTTGTGTTTCTAAGTCAGTTTAGAGTAGATTAGCAATCCCTCCTAATCCCCGGTCCAGAACGATCCCTACTTATCCATACTACAATTGTCAACAAGAGGGTTTAATTTGTGTGTTTAGCTATTTTACGCATCACCTACGACATTTGATCTCTTGCACTTATAAAATTTCAACATTGAGGATGGAAACCTGCGGCATTTGATCCCTTGCACTTATATTTCCTGTTCTTTGGCATTTATCACATGTTAAGCAAAAAGTTCTAGCATCCTTAAAGATACTAGGCCAATAGAACCCACATTATAACACCTTTAGTGCTGTTCTTTGTGTGCCAAAGTGACCACCACATGCATATGTATGACAAAAGCTTAAAATGGAATGAAACTCAGAATCATGCACACATCGACGGATAATCTGATCAGGGCAATATTTCCACAAATATGGATCATCCCACACATAAAACCGTGCATCGTTTTTGAGCTTATCACGGTGGTGTCTAGTGAGAGTGCTTGGAATTCGTTTAGATACCAAAAAGTTGACCAAATCAGCATACCAAGTTTCACTTACCTTAATGGACAGCAATTGTTCATCAGGAAACGTTTCAGCAATGGGTAGGGGCTCCTTATTATGCATCATACGGCTTAAGTGGTCAACCACCACATTTTCACTTCCCTTTTTGTCTCAAATCTCAATGTCAAACTCTTGAAGAAGCAATATCCATCGTATTAGCCTTGGCTTGGCTTCCTTCTTGGTTAGCAGATATTTTAAAGCTGCATGATCAATGAAAACAATTACTTTAGTACAAATTAAATATGATCAAAATTTATTTAAAGCAAAGACAACGGCAAGTTCTTTTTCCATTGTGGAATAGTTTAATTGGGCATCATTCAACGTCCGTGAAGCCTAGTAGATGACATGCGGCCTCTTATCCTTCCTTTGTCCCAAAACAGCCCTTAAAGCATAATCGGATACATCACACATGAGCTCAAAAGGAAGGCTCCAATC